>CM050169.1:35205575-35280575 GCA_027410445.1 Discoglossus pictus | reverse complement strand
TTTTAGAAAGTACAAAATACAATTAGAGATTTTTACTGCAGGACCACTTTGGCCAAAAAGGGAAAATATCCTATTTTATAGAACTACACTTTAAAATAGCCAATATGTTTTTACCTGTAGAAAAAATAGTACAGTCTCTAGTTTATAAAGTGAAGACCTGCAGACCTACTACATGGTCGCTGTGGTGCAAGTATATTTATCATTTAGCCAGTGTACCAAATATGGCCCTTATTTAATTGTGCAAATCGCAATTACTTGAGCCCGTAACGGAGCCTGTAAATGTTACTGATATGTAATTGTCTACTTTTTGCTACTTGCATTCCAATTGTGAGTACAGGCTCAAAATCCCTGCGCTTGTCAAAAACGTAACTCTGTCCTCTCTCCTCCTTTGATGTTTCAAGCCCGTAAATGTTACCAGTGCAAAAGACATAAAATCCATATTTAATTACAACAATTCAACCAACCCGCCTTCAAATTGCCTTCAAAGTCATAAATGGCAAATGTATCAAAAAATTATATGAATACTAGATAGGACTCACAAGTGGGTTAAACACCTGTTCGTAACACTGCAAAAGCAAATATAAACACACTACTGTACTTACAAATACTGGGAAAGCAATAAAAAACATTAGAATTTATTGCACAACAGTCTCAAGCTTGCAAATCTGCAATAAAAAAAATATTTTTTACGTTTTATTTTCGTGTTTTATCAATCAAGGGAATCAAGGGGTTAATACATATCAAGGAACCCGCATGGACTAGAACAGTTTATTTAGTGATTTCTTCATTTCTGGATTGGACTCCATGTTTTACTGACATCATGATGACGGTCTCACTTACTTTTAGCTCTATCTAAATTGTAACTTACAGGCTTGCTTAATTGATCTTGATCATGCCCTAAAATGCTACATACAGGTTCATGGTTTGCGTGTCGGGGCTGTCAGACTATATTTGCGGGTTTGAGTCAATTAAATACAACTATATATGTAAAAAATGTCAAATCTGCAGCATAGGTAATTACGGGCTTGCAATTAATTAGGGACCTGGGGCTTTTTGTTTAATTTTTTTTTTTGGCTGACACAATATACGAAAGAGATGACACTTCAAGAGTTCAAAAACTGAAAACAACTAAAAATATAAGAAAAATTCAATGAACTGCCTGACTTAAAAAATAAATGATGTGATGGAATACATCTGTATGATAGTTTTATTTAACCAATGCATGTGCTGTGCTACCCAATGGTATGTATGTCCACAAACATTAATGTTCTATTCATATAAACTCTGGTGTCACATTTTCCAAACACCTTGCACCTCCACGCAGAGCATTTCCTGACTTGCATGCCTTAAGCCTGAGTGTGAATACAAGGCAGGATTTTTCACAAAGAATCAACAAGAAATAAGAGCAACAAAATCAGGAAGGTTTGAACCAAAACAAACAAGAAACGCACAAATGGGACAACCAATTGTAGAAGACGTTTAGCAACTGTTAATTTCCCTTTTCAGATGGCCTGCGGTGATTAGGGACGGCCAGGAATAGCACCAAGGTCAAAAAAAATTACATACAGCTGCAGGTCAGGTATGAAGAGGAAAAACAGGCCTAAATAATCGGCCTCTTGCAGTACCTGCCAGGGTCATACCCCCAGGGCGCAGTTGGCTCAAGCTCCATCAAACTGCTTACAAAACACATTATCACTAACTGGTTTTTGTCTGAGGAAGGAGAGAAGTACCAGATTTAATAGTAGGTTTTGGTATATAAATATAAATATAAATATATATATATATATATATATATATATATATATATATTTATATTTATATATAGAGAGAGAGAGAGAGAGAGAAAGATATATATATAAATATATATATATATATATATATATATATATATATATATATATGTGTATGTATATGTATATATATATATATATATATATATATATATATATATATATATATATATAGTGATTTTTGGTTTCTAAAAAAAAACGAACTTGGTGCTTTGCTTAAAAGCTATTTTTGGATTGAAAGAGTGAGGTACATGTATTCTCATTTGCATGTCCCCGTCTTTTAGCCATGCAAATTAGTTTACTAATGTATTTTTCATATATATATATATATATATATATATATATATATATATATATAATATATATATAAGTAGATATGTATATTTGAAAAAAAATCTTAGAAATATAAGAATAATTGATCATATTTTTAAAGTTACAGTACATTCTAATGCCTTTTAATATACTGTATATATATACATGTGTATATATATATATATATATATATATATATGTATATAAATAATGTTTATATATATATATATATATATATATATATAATTTTTTTTGTATTTTTTTTATTATATATGTGTATATAAATATATACATACATCGATACATACATATATATATATATTGCAAGCAATTTAATTTGTTTTAATACACATTGATATTGTAATAGTTTTATAACTTTCTCACCACAAAATCCTTAATACCGGAATAATTCAAATTTAAATCAATGCCATTACAGTTAATTTTACATTTATCATTACTAAATATTATAATTTTGTTTTAACTATATACTTATTTATTTTTTTACAAAAGACCATATAGGAAAAAATAAGGTTGTATAAAACTGAAAATGAAACAATTTGAATGAAATATATAGTTATATCTTATGAAAGTGGCATAAATCTAATCTTAAGTTTAAACCTTCCTAGAAATTCCAGCATCTGACTTTTAGTAGTAATTTGTTTCTTTTTTCTACCAAAATAATTTGATATTTTATTATTCATTCTTAGAATCTTTAATGTATTATTACTAATAAACATATACTTTGTTTTTAAGTGATTACATTGTGTGAATTTTGTGTCTATATATTTGACACCTTGAATAAAATTCATCCTGAATTCATGCTTCCCTTTCAAAAGATTCTTGATTTTTAAGTTCATTACATCTTTTATTATTTTCATAAGTTCAAATTCATTTAAGTTTACATGGTCTATTGAACATTAAGTGAGACATTTTACAGGTTATATATAAAAATGCCTCATACAGAAATTCATCTCCTTAATAACTTAAATGAAATATTATCTATACATATATATTATTATACTATTATTATACTATTATTTGCCAGTAAAACATTTAAAACATTTTGTATTCATAAACTATATTAGTTTCACAATTTACTAAGTTTATAGAAACCAGAAATTTTGTATATTGCTTGGTTTTTAAAATATATCAATATTATATTTGGTATTAGTTTTTATTAGATTTTCTGGCACCAAATTCCACAAAAACGTAATATTTTATCACTAAAGTTACAATTCATTTTTATATTAATTAATTTATTTTTTCATGACCTTAATAGGAATACTTAAGAGGGTAGAAGGAGTGTATGATCTTCAAATACATCAATAGATAATTACACAGAAAAGGTAATATATTAGAGGTTATATTATTTTAAATATATGCCAGACTAAATAAAATGTTTGATTCTTTTCCACCATCAAAAGTTTGTATCTATGTTTTATTGTAAAATTTTCATATTTCCCAGCATCTATTGTAAGAGCAAATAATATTGCTTTTCTAAAAATAATTGTTTATCATTTGTAATAAAAAATATATTCTAGTCTAAATTAACAAGAAATTTCTGCACAAAGCTGGATATTAAGGCAGGCTGCCACTGGGAAACACTTGTATCCATGGCCAACGCACAAAGACGCCAAACCTAATGTATGGAGCACAAAACTTGGACCCCTGAGCAATGGAATAAGGTAATATGGCCTTATGGGTCATCTTTTACTCTAGTTTCAGTATCTGGATAGGTTTCTGCTTTGGGAACAAATAAAGACACCTTTAAACTGCAATATCTATTGCCATCTGTTAACCATGATTCTTTAAAGGTATGAGCAACCATCTTGTGAAAATCGGTAGGTCCAATGATTAGGGCAAATAATATTGACAAGAAAGAGGTTATTTTATGAGATCCTATTTTATAAGATACCCCCAACTCATTGCTAAAAAAATCAATAAAGGTTTCTTGAACACCAGAATTGAGTCAAATGTCTTCCATGGCCTCCCCAATCACTAGACCTTAACATTGTTGAAAAGTTCTGGTTCTCAGATTTCCACCTCCTTCATCACTCTTGAGCATAAATTCCCATGTCCTTCATCCCTCTAAGAACTGTAGGCTTTTCTTCAAGAGGAATAGTGTAATATCCCACTACACAACATCCCAAGAAGTATTGACAGTGCTCTGAAGGCAAAGAATGACCATACTCCTTATTGGGTCCTTGATATTAATATATTGTTAGGTGTTTACATTATTTTACCACCTATTTTACCACCTATATGTTTAGACATATATTATAGTTTGTTTCAATTCAGAGTTGAGAAGTTAAAGGAATTCAACAATAATTCTCTATGGGCCTCATTCTATTATCGGCCGCAGCCGCTGCGGGGCCGCAAGGACCGGCCGCAAGCTATTCTGCTATTCTATTCCCTTACGGCCGTAGGCTCCGGCAGGCTTGCGGCCGGTGCCTTGCTATCTCTTGCGGCCGCTCGCGCCGGAGGAAAGCCTTTGATCTAAAACGGCCGCAAGAGATTTGCAATTCAATTGCTCCGGGAAACCTCTCTGCAAGGCTAAAAACGAGCCGCAGTTACTTGCAGGAAAAAGGTCTCGCTAGCACCAATTAAGCACATAAAATAGCTCAAATAAAGCCATCCTGCATTTTGAGAAGACTATAAAGGGATTTTAGGTGTTAGAAAAAATAGCACATAATTATCCTGTACTCAAATCCGTAAAATATTTCATTTTTAATATCCGTAAAATATACATGTAAAAAGTCCAGAGTGCTTGGAGCACCTCAGACACGCCCACGCCGCAGCCGGCAAATAAACAGTTAATTTGAACTCGGGTTTGGGCAGATGTGCAAGCTTGAGAGTGGGTTCCTTTTAATCCTCATGTCCCCCAATATGATCCCTAGCATTTACAGAGCTGTACAGTGCAGGCTTGAATTTATTTTTGCGTTTTTATATTTCACAGTTTACGGCCGGTTCCAAGATATGCGGCCGGCCGTAAAAGGAGATCCTTGCGGGGCCGTATAATAGAATCGCGAGTTAACTGAACCCTCGCAAGGAATCGCAGCCTTACGGCCGATTTACGGCCGATAATAGAATGAGGCCCTATATCTTCAAACATGTCACAGACAACTATCAAGCCACCTCTCTCTGGGCATTATATGGACATGTTATAGATCACTGAATTTACTAAATTAAAATCAAGACCTAATGTGGCTGAGATGCTGCCATTCGGCCCCACAATTGTAAGTTTATATTGTAAGTTTGCAAGTTTTCAATCTAATAAGTTGCTTTAGGGATACCACTATTTACATTTGATTTTAAGCTCGACACACTACTATTTTGCAATGTGTTAAAACAGTTTTTGCCTTGTACTTAACCCCTGTATAGCGCTACTGAATATGTAGGCACAACAAATAAAGAATAATAATAATAATGTCAAATAAGCCCTAGCATAAATCTCGACAAGGAACTGGTTGGAATGTAACTAGGGGAAGCCTTTGGATTCATACCTGTGGTCCTAACCTGTTTATTATTTAAGGGGGTCCTAAAAGTAATTAGTACCCTTTACTACTGAAATCATAGGAGAAGCTCCACATGATGAATGTTTTGACCAGGTGGATCTTTGCTTCTGATTGGCTAAAATAATTGTGACCCTCTTTTCAGCCAATTAGAGAGTGGGATTTGAAATTATGGTAATTTATCTGGGTAATATCAATATTCTACCTGTCTATAACCCCTAAATCTTCCACCTCCCAACTTAAAAGCATGACCGTTTTTTGTAGAAGATACTACCCTACTGAATTCTATTAAATTATATGATATTTGTTATCATATCTCCCCTGTCGTCTAAGCTATACATATTAATATCATGAAAACATTTACCTCTTAGAACTTTTTATTTGCGCGCTTAAAGTTTTGTGATACAACTAATTACCAGCTCTTGTCAAAAACTTCAGTCTAATTTTGACCTTAAATAAGTCACAAAAATAGGGTTCAAATTGTATAAAATAAGAAAAAATGAAATTAACATAAAAAAAAAATCACCTTGAAAAATAGAAATGGTGTTACCACTGTGCAATTAACCTCTATATGATGAACGGCGGTAAAAGTAACATAATGGGTGTTTAGTTAATTGGCCTGCACACTACAAACAGGTTTAATTTATCTTCATTATATTGACAGGCTGCACAGTCAGGATGGGCATTCAGTACAGGTCTGGCCATGTGTCATTGAAACAAGTCATTTAAGTAAGAACAGGACACGTTACCCATAGACACTAATAATAGTAGGACACATGTGAATGCTTAGGTCTGCACACCGCCTGTGTATTTCTCAGTATTTCCTTCAATTTCTGTATCTTTGATGATGGAATGTACTTTGCTATTAGTGATGGATGCAGGGCCTTACACCCCGCCCCTTTTTAAAGTGTTTCTGCAACCCCCAAATTATGTATTTTTCAGGGTTATGGTTAAAGAGCATGAAAATCTGGCTATATGTTATGTTATTCATTTTTTTCTAAAGTAAATCAATCTTGTGGAATTCCATGTTGTAGTTGAAGTATTTATTTGCACATGAGCAGCTCATGCATATTAATTAGCTGCTTTGGTGTGCTAATTAGTATGACAGTTTGCTTGTCTGTATCTGTAGTGGCCAATGTTATCTGACAGTTAGACCCCTCCCTCATCCTTATCAAGCACTCAGAGCCGCACATTAGCATACAAGAACTGCAAAACCAGTTCTAAATATTTCCAAAATTATTTACTATAGAGAAAAACTGCTAGTACAATCTATAGCCAGTTTGAAATGCTCTTTAAAATCAAATCAACTTTTTGTTGGGGTGACAGAGTCCCTTTAAAAGTTGTTTAAACAACACTGAAACTAACAGAAAGTGCACAGAGCATACACATGTCTGTAGATTCCAATGGCACTCTGAGCAGCAAGATAGAATACTGAGACATATTTACAATGCTGAAAAACTCAGGAATTATTTCTTGTAGAGAAACATGGCTAATCCAATGTATAGACAGTTTTAAGTGCTCTTA
This sequence comes from Discoglossus pictus, assembly GCA_027410445.1. NCBI lineage: Eukaryota > Metazoa > Chordata > Amphibia > Anura > Alytidae > Discoglossus > Discoglossus pictus. The sequence continues at coordinate 35,273,437 of CM050169.1, read as the reverse complement.
AAGGTGAAAACAACTTGTTCTTGGTTTGACAATGTACCTTTAATAGTTTCAGTCAATGCAAGGTAGTGCTGTGTATGTATGTTGTATATACAGAGCCTCATTCAATTGAGGCTTCGGGAGATTCAGGCTTGGAAACGGAGCCTGTAACTTAATTTTGCTGTTCAACTGGCTTCTGTTTGTGGGCTCCGATCGAGTTACGGGCTCCAAACTTCGATTCATAGTGATTTGTAAAATTGCAACTTAACACCCCCCAAGCCTTTGATCTTTCATGGCCGTAAGGTTAAAATCGCAAATGACTGTTTAATTGCTCCGATTCCCCCTCGCTAACCACTCCGTTAAGCCCGCAAATGGCAAAAATTGAACCACAGGCCAAGGAGGTCTCGCAAAGGCTTAATGACATGTACGTAGCACTGTAAATGCAAATATAAACACTCTACTGTACTTTTATAAAAAGGGAAAGGGATGTTCGGTCTTAGAATTAATAGCACAACATTCTCAAGCTTGCAAATCGGCCCAACAAAATACTTTATTTCATGTTCAATTTCCGTGTTATATCGATCCCGGCAATCAATATGTTAATACATATCATGGACCTCGCATGTGATAAAATATCATATTTATGGCTTTATCAATATTGCATTATATTTGGAATGTGGATCCGATCGTAACTCATAATTCAAGCCCGTAGGACTTCAATGAAAAATGGAGGTTGGATTTCAGACCTACAGGCTTGAACCACGAGTCACAATCTGACCTAAATCCCATTGGCTGTTTGTAACCAGGAGTTACGGCCTTGCATCATCGATCATGTTCAAACCCGCAAATGCTACTTTCAATAGCATGGGTTGCGATGTGGGCTATAGGGCCAGGACTTGAGGCCCTGGCCAATTGAATAGCACATTAACTTGTGTCCGCTGTGGGTTTGCAGCAGGCCCGCAGACGTAAGTCCTACTCCGATCGAGTGGCGAGCATCGAATTGAATGAGGCTCACAATCTGGTAGTTGGTGTGACAATATAATAAAACATTATTAGTGTGCGTCATATGTGCGTTCATTGATTTTGCTTAAAGGCATATCTAAGTTTCCCGGATTGTGAATGCATTTGATAGAGAAGAATCACACTTTAAAAAGTGCCTTGAATTTAGTAAAATGGCATGTAATTTCTGACAGTTGAAAACTAGAGTAAACACCCCCTTGAAACCCAGGCTAAATAAGCATAAGTCATAATTCATTTTGGCCAATTAGGAGGAGGCTCAGGTAGCTGATAAATTTGTATCAAACTCTGGGGTTCCTGGCTGTGCTGTAAAGCAGCCTGGGATATGTAGCGTGGCACCCTGTTAAAAGGTGCCATGAATTTTCATATAAGAGTCTCCCTGTGTGCAGCACATTCACACTTGATTACCATCCCTGCATCAACTATTGCTGCTGGTGTTTTTATTTCCTTCCTCTCTTTCTCACTCTTTCTCACACACACACAGCTCTGTCTGTGCTGATCTCTGGATCTCAGCAGAGAGCAGACACTGCAGCAGGAAGCAGGGGGGCGGGTCACATCCCAGCAGTGCCTTCAGGGCTGACATCAGTGCTCTCCTATTGGCTGAGGAAGAAACTGTATATGTGTGTGTATTTGTGTTATAATACTCAGGTATGTTGGTGAACATTGAAAGCATAGCAGTTAAGGTTGAAGAAACAAATATGAGGTGCACAAATTATAAATATACATTCATATGTTTTATTTTTACAAGAACAGACCAACATTAAGTATATTTTAACTTATGGATAATTTTCAGAAGATACAAAGTCAAAAATAAAGTAAAATAGGTCTCTAAAACTCTAAATTAAACTAGGAAACTTATGTTTTTTTAGACAATATGGATATGGCTATCATTAGGTTATCATTATTGTCACATATTTAAGAGTAATATTTATTCAATTTGCCTATGTGTTTACACAGTATATTGGACCACTGATGCTGTTTCATGCCTTTATTTGCCAACAGTCATCTCTTAATTAAAAAATAAATTCAAATTATTTTAAAAATATATTATCAACATTTGCTACAAAAGAACATTGAAAATAATGGGTAATTATAATCTCTACATTTTTTGGGGGATATTCTGTAAATTAAAGATGAAAATCCTCAAACAATCCATGGTTATTCCAGGTTGTAAGGCAACAAAACATGCCAAGGGGGTGAATACTTTTGCAAGGCACTGTATGTAATTATAATTCATACTATTTTTAAGTAAGATTTATTTTAGTTTTATTTAAGATGTGTTACAATATTTTTCTTGAGAACAGAAGGAAAGTTTTAACAACAAGATCATAAGGGTAGAGAGAAAATAAGAGTTAGAAATAGCTTTTTATGATGCAAAAAAACATCTTCCCAAATTCCTTTTCACTATTTTACTTATGCACTTTGATGCCAAAATAGCTACCAAAACTTGAAAAGTCTCTGTCTTTCTTCAAAGGTACACTTGTAGTACTGGAGCCAGTGTCCCACGCCAATGTGAGCCAATAGGAATCCGCTAGTCTTGCTGTAAGAATTAGAAGATGTACTATGGATTCTCACTGTGCGTTTGAACCCTCCTCATCCAATAACAAGCCCTCAGGGATGGAAAGGGACAACTCAACAGTCAAGCAGAAAGAAATTTGAAAAATGATAGTATTGTATTACTTTATATGATATTATTATAAAATATTAACTAAATACAACTTGTTTTATCATTATACATTTCCTTTTACGTAAATTACATTTATGAATAGTTTTAATATTTATTTTAAATATAATATACATTTTATCTATTTTTATATCTTTTTAAAATATAATATATATTTATCTTTATTGTTATCCTTTATTTGTATAACTCCAACATATTCCATAGCTATATACAGGGGTTAAGTACAAGGCTAAAACAATATCAACACATTGCAAAGAAAGGGGGGCCCTGTATTTGATCTGAAAATTAAATATTTAAACAGTGCTTTTCCTAAATCACTTAACAAGATTGGAAACTCACAAAGTTACATATGGATGTGGTACCAGATCTTTACCACTAAATCATCAATATTGAATTAAGCTTTCATTACAAGGGAGTAAATCCTTTAAAAAATGGCTGCTTAAATTGACAGAGGCCCACTTGGATCCCTTTTATTTACGCTGTGGCTCTGATACTCTGTGCCAGAAGCTCCATGGCCAAGGCAAACAATAGTGGGGGAAAGAGGATACCCCTGCCTAGTTCCTCTCTGGATTTCAATATGTGGTTTGTGTTGACCTGGCAATTTTAAGTACGCAATGGGACTAGAATATAATTAATATTAAGTGTAATCTATTTGCGGACAATTTGCTCTGCATCCTAGTGGAACCACGGGAGTCTATTCCAGCTCTGCTTCCCTGCTAGAGTCGGGTTTCGGGTCTTAGACTCAATGCTGACAAAACTAAAGCCTTGACGATTAATCTTCCCTTGGAAGATAAAATGTATCTACAAAAAAATATAAGTTTACATGGCCCAACTTCCACATTAGGTATTTGGGGGTCAATATCACATCCAGGGGATCTATACAAAGCTAATAACACTCCCCTTTTCTCTCAACTTAAATCAGATCTTCGGTCCTGGGCCAAATTCAAGATTTCCTGGTCAGGTAGGATCAATGCCATTAAAATGAATCTTCTCCCTAGATTACTCTATCTATTTCAGACCTTGCCAATCTCTATTCTCAAGAAATACTTTTTGACCCTTCAAAAACTTATTTTCCAATTCATCTGGGATCACAAAGCCCAAAGAATAGCAAGGCAAGTCATGATGAGACACAAAAACAGGGGGGTCTATCCTGCCCTAATTTATTTCTATATTACAAAGCTGCCCAGTTGGCCTTTATTCCAATAGTGCATTCAACCTCTCACCAGCCAGCCCGGGTTTTTATAGAAAACTTTGCCATGCAGCCTTATTCTTGGGAACAAATACTTTGGTTAAAGAACCCTGCTTCCTTTCTGAACAAACCCTGAACCCTATTATTACACAGGCTCTTTCTTGCTGCAAGTGGACAAATTCCAGTTACAATCTGGTTTTATCCCCTGCTCCCTTAATCCCCCTGACTCCAAACCCATGCTTTCCTGTGGTGCTCCCCGATCTAGCTAACAATTGGTGGTCGATTAATAAATTAAACAGGTTAGGACACTTGTTTCAAAATGGTACGATTATCACATTCAATCACATTCGGGACACTCATGACATCCCATTAGAAGAACATTTTAACTTTTACAGATTAAGACACCTGTTACAGTCAATCACTAAATCAACAGGGGAACCCAGAGACTCATAGCTTTCAAAAATATGGGGTAACGCACCCCTAGCTAAGGGTATCCTGAGAATGCTCTATAATTTCTTTAACAAACCGCCTGGGGTCCAAAAGGACAAATATATAAGGGATTGGGATCTGATCTAACTTGTACATGGGATATTGCCAAATGGAAAGTATCTTGGGACAGTCTCTCTAGGGGATCTCTAAACTACAGCTTTATGGAGACATCAGTTAAATTATTACATTACCCTTGTTAGCCTTTTCAGGTGGAAAGCCATAGAACGCCCCAATTGCATGAGAGGTACCTTCCTCCATGCTTGGTGGAATTGTTCAAAGGTGCAATGTTTATGGCAAAAAAGCTTAAAACGCATCTCAAATCTGTCTCATGTTAGCATTGAACCACAGTTGGAGACTGGTCTATTGGGCATTCCCCTAGAGTGACTGTCCTCCTGTCAGTTTCTAATGTTGGCAATAAAAAAACAGATTTCAAGAAAATGGAAGTCCACGACCTTGGATTTCCGTGCTGTAATTCAGACTTTTAACCGCATCCTGGTTTTTGAAAGCATCACCCACACGCTTAAGGACTCGATGGAGACATTTACACAAATATGGGGCCCTTGGATAGTACACCAAAAAAGTCACCAGAGAGATCACGGGGGAGAGAATGATGCACAGGGGTCAGGGGGGAGTTGGGGGACCGGGGGAGAGACAGGAGACCGGAAGCAAAGGAGCCATGAGCAAGAGGAGGTAAAGAATAATTTACATATTAAAGAGATACTTCCAGGAGGCATGAGTGTTATGTGAAACAGGTTGGAACTTTGTTACAAGGAGTTTTAATTTTCTTTTGGTTAGTAGGAATATTAATTCTATGCATGTTAAATGTTTCTGTCAGCCGAAAGTTAAAGGTAAACTACGGTATATGACGAAAGCTAGTAAGCTCTATTCGGGGTGCTATATATGCGGATTTCCACCTGGGCCGTGGGAGAGAGGTGTTACATTGAGCACTGAAAAGGGGAAAAAGAGGTGTTATAGAGAGTATTTGAGGAAATACTTTATTATTTAACAAAGCATATTATAATGTATAAATGAGGCCTAAAATGAGGTATCAACTTACATGAGCCTCATAAGATATTGTACTGATAAACTGTATTCTGTACTCTCAATAAAATATTTTGGGGGGAAAAAACGGCTGCTCCATGGATCACTCAGTCCTTTCAATATAATAATTTTTTGCAAAAAATAAATCAAGAATACTGAAATCAAGAATTCAGTGACTGAAATATTTGGCAAAGCTTATAAAAGTTTGTTAAATAAAATCAGACTGAAATATACCTCAATTCATTTAAGTTTCACCATATCAAGTAAGGCTGAAAATATATTAAAAATAAATAAATAAAAAAAAATTGTAAAAAAAACTGTATATATATATATATATATATATATATATATATATTTATATATATATATATATATATATATATATATATATATATAATATGATATATATATATGTATATTTATTTATATATTCCCTAATTAATTATTTTATTGCTGAAAAGAAAAAAAATGCTGTGCGCTCTTTCAAATACACGTCCCAGGAGGATTCTGTGTCCAAGTAGAATCTGGTTTGCATCTGTAAGTGTTTTGGAAACATTGCTCCCTTATTTCTAATCATTCCATACCATTTGGAGCACTAATTTAACTTCTTTAATGTGTAGAGACTTCCACAGATACATAGCCGTACTGCCATTGCTTGGTACAGGTTAATTGCCAGTGACATTTGTTGGCAAATTATGCTTTGTAATAAAAATGCAACTGCTAAATTGTTCAAAGCTGTACAAGAAAACAGTATGGAGGGTCTACATTCCACCAATAATTTATTATTACGCAGTGGCTGGGATCTACAGGAGGTCATATGTCCTTGGCTAAATGTACACTTGGATTATTAATGCTCTTGGGTACTGAGCATGTTTTTAGCACTTTATAAGTGTACATAACTGCAAATAACATAGGAAGCTCAATATTATTGAAGTCGCTGGGGAACAGTGAGTTTATTCAAAATGCTGAAGGAACTTGGTTTAAAATAGTCTAGTTAAAAATGCAGTGTTTGACTTCATGCAATAACTTCTGTTGGCAAGCGATATAGCACAAAGGTCCTGGAAAAAATGGGCAGTGATATTGTGATACCTTTAAGTGGACCAACTGAAATATTTCATACATGATGCTTTTATATTTTAATATTTTGCTTTCAATGTTCCTCTTTTTAAAATAAAAAGAACAAAAGAAGAAAAAAAAGCTTAGGAGGTTTTAAAAATGCTGTGTTCATTAAGAACTTGTTCACTTGACCATGACTTGATCATCAATCTAATAGGGAGAAAAAAAAACTAAAATACATATAGTTATCCAAATGTAATTCTTAATTAAATATATTGTGCTAGAAGAACGAATACATTTCATTGTTTATGGAGCTTGCACATAGTATTTTCTTTCTGGATAATTTTTTTTATGATTTGTATGGTCTTTTTTTAACCAAATAATTGGATTTTCAGTTGAAATGGATTCAACTGGTTTCCAAGTGTTCACTAAAGACAAAGGAACCTATTTGAAAAATGGAAAGGAAAGACCAGATTGTTTATCTAGATCAGTGGTAAATATTTTTCTATGGCCCACTTAAAAACTGACAAAGGAACTTGGAGGACCACCTTAATGCTGGTAAATGTCTACATGGACCACCTAAACATTTTTCTACATATTTCTTAGCACTTATAAAGCACCTTGTGACATTAGAACTTTACATGTAGGGAGTCATGTAGCTATTACATTCTTCCTGCAGCAAACCCTTATGTGTAAATCCTTTCGAGTGATTGCTAGATATGAACTGTTTCCAGCTCCTACAGGAGATTTTACCTAAAGTGCCATTACATGGCTCCCATCAGAGCTTACTGACAATTTTAAGTGTTCTCATAAGGCTTCTCCCAGTGAAACAATTCCTTATGACTAAACTCAACCTCCCAGAAGAGCAGATAAATCCATTACAAGGTTACTTGTGAGACATTTTAGGAGCTACGAGTGTCCCAGGAAAATAATAATTAAAAAAATAGCCGAAAGAAGTGCATTTCAGAAAAGTAAAGCCTAATCACAAAAGAAGCGTTTCTAATGGCTAATGCAGACATGCTCAACAATACTAAAGGACAATGAAATTAATCACAATGTCGAAGACTAATACCTGCTCACACAATTATATTAGCCATTTCTATAAGGTGGACCATTCCCAAGAAATGTACCATTATTTTGCTATATTTTTATGTAGATGAGCATTGTTTTATAATTATTAGCTGCTTTAAAGTGATAATTAGTATAATAATAGTCGGCTTGTCTGTCCTTTTGGTGGCCAAACAATGACCCCCAATGTGTATGTTGTATTTCTCACAAATGGCTAGTGCAATAGATTTAAGATGAAACCAACTTACTGTTGGGGTGACAGTCTCTTTCTAACTGCATTCATGAACCAATGAAACACGATCTTCTGTTTTTCCTGAGAGCACCAGGCATCTGATATATAATTATACATAAACACTCTTTATCAGAAGCTTTGACAAGTCAAGTTGAAATAAATAGTATGCTTTTAATTTTCCGATCTTTTTTCATCAGGTCAGTTGAAAATCTGGTCTTGGAGCTTCATATATGATGACTATGCAATTCATTAGCAACTTGATTAATATTAATTTGTGTGGTGGACTTCCAGAAATATCCACAGAAAGATATGTACAACAGGGACTTTTTGTTTCTTGTACTGAGTAAAGAGTTTGTGTAAACCAACAGAAGAAAACCACGCCAAAAAATGGACCAGTTGTTAGGATGTCTAGTTTTGAGTTTAGATGTGGGCTATAATATAATGGTCCAAAGTGCTCTGTGTTATACAGTGAAACTGTACCAGTGAGTAATTCAATATACTCATTTATTTGCAGTCTAGTCTTTCTAATTGCTGTAGCCCAGGAAAAAATATCATTACTGTGAGGTATGTCACAAAGAAACAACATTCGCAGCTGTGTAAGCTATGAGCATAAAATCATTTTTATAGAACATCTTCACTTTGAAAGACTCTATTTATAGATGGTTCAATATGGTCTGCCTTCAACACTTCCTGATTGCTTGGAGTCAGTTCGATTGAGGCTATCTTATCAATCTGGTTTCGTAGGGGGATTTAAGTTTGTAAATACTTTAGAATTTGACACATTCTCATGCAGAATTGTAAAGGTCCTTTCAAGCGTACACTCTTAATAAAAATATCATGGATGACACCAGAGACTAGCAATGCATCATTGTTACTTTTTTCTAATTAAAAAAAGTAGTTTTATGCCATTTTCCTTGTCAAATGATGCTTTTAGTGAAACAAAGTATATATATACTGTATATATATATATATACATATATATATATATATATATATATATATATATATATATATATATATATACACAGTATAAATAGATAGATAGATAGATAGATAGATAGATAGATAGATAGATAGATAGATAGACAGATATATTGTGGCAAATTACCCTTTCTCTTCTCTACTTGCACAGGGGGCTTCAATGCATAAAACATAAGAAAAAAAACATGAAATGAATAGGCCTAGCTCTTTCTGAGCACTACCTATATGTGTAGGATAGTTTTACTGACTGTATTCAGATACTCTGAATGTAGCAAAACAGAAGCACAAAGTCCAATATATTATATATACAGTCTGTGGTCTTTGCTAGTCAGCTTCCCTACTTTGGTCTCTCTCTTTGTCTGGATATTTTACTCCAGCTTCAGATCCTGACACTCCAGGACAATTTCAGCAGCCCCTCTGGGTAACTCTGTGTCAAGGCTCCAACACTTCCTCTCTGGGCTCTGGGCTGCAACTAACTCGTCAACAGACTGTCCAGACCTTTTCTTAGCTGCAGCCCTATTGTGATGTAAGAGAGTATTTAACTTTTTTTTTTTTAAATCTATTTACTTATTTATTTATCAAGGAAAATTGGATTAAAGATTAGTTTTAAGCAATAAAAAATATAATTTTAAAATACGGTACAGTTGGTTACAATATTATCTTTATGGTAACCACGAGCCTTAGCAGCAAATTAAATTATTAAAACTATACTCTACTATTGACTTTATAAGAGTTCAATACAGTGAAAGCACCCTCTGGGCATTTTTAAACAATGCTTCTTTTTCATCTATCAATCGGAAGTTCATGTCAGAAAACGTGGTCATGGTCCTCACAATAGTAGACTTGAACAGAGAAATTCAAGAAAAATATCTGAATGTCAAGTATTGTAAAGTATTAAATGTGCTGACCAATTAAAATCTAAGGATTTTTTTTTTTTTACATCCAGGTTTTGTTTGTTAATTTAGTTTTGGATGGTGTTACATACTGGCTACACCCAAAAGCCATCAATCACTTCATGGCATTCATTGTAGAGTATTGCTCATGAGGTCCTTGTAGGAAAGGTAGGACTGTAGGTGCCCGATAAAATTTGCTGGAGTTACAGAGCAATACAATTAGAAAAACCTGCAAGGACATGGCCGGAATCCAAATCTGTAAGCCATGCTTTTGCACGTAGCATTTCCGGGTGTGAACATGATAAGTTATTCAAACCCATTGTTTAGACGGAGCCAATAGTAAAAGAGACCATCATCATTACGTCACTTACGGTTTTGAAGTCCGATTTGCGATTGGACCTGCATTCCAGAAATAATGCAATATGAAAAAAATCAATAAATATAATACTCTAGTCCATGCAAGTTCTATTATATGTATTAACACATTGATTGCCGGGATCAATATAATATGGAAATTAAACATAGTAAAAATGATTTTGTATTGCAGATTTGCGAGCTTGAAAATGTTGTGCTATTCATTTTAATACCTAACATTACTTTTCCTGTAATTTAAAATACAGTAGTGTGTTTATATTTGCTTTTACAGTGTTAAGGACAGGAGTTTAACCCCCTTGCGGGGTCCTCTCTAGTACCCGTAAGGATTTTTTTCTACATGTGCCATGTTTCGGGTGTGAAAACAGTTGCGGGCTTGAGGACTTGTAGCAAATTAATATCGATTTTCGATTGTAACATTTACAGGATTGAAAGATCAAAGGCTTAGCTGAGTCGAAGTTCAGATTTTGAAAGCCTATAGTGATTTTCAGCCTGAAACCCGCAGATCGTTTGCAGGTAGCTAAAAGAGGCCTTTTACGGGCTCCTTTACGGGGTTCTGGAACTGTGATTCAGCAAATTTAAAAGGGCCCTGTGTCTCCTAGTGCTTAAATAAGAACTTCTTGCAAGGGTGACTCATAGCTAGTATTTACGGGAGCTGTTACATGGCTCCTGCAGGTTAATATAAGAACTTACTGAAATGTAGCAATGCTTATAACATAAGGGAGATAGCTTATGAGACTCACAGAAGTCCTTGTGACTTAGGCAGATGTGGTTGTAAAGTTGTGAGTCAGAGCCAAAAAACACAACCATTCCCATAGCAAATTTAAAGAACATCAGTAAATATTTCAGTATTATGCTTATATAGCTAATGATTCCAACTCAAACATTGACATATTGATGTGGTTTAATATTCTTGTACATGATCATTGCACCATGTGTTAATTTATAACTGACATGGGTGGCAGGTTGGTAGGCATTAACCTCTGGTGCTCTGTATTTAGCAGGTGAGACTTTGCATTATTTGAGCATCAGTGTTTAATTGTATAAGCAGATATTTGTAACTGATATTGTGATTTAGTTGAATGCCACTGATAAATGTACTGTTGTATAGGGTTGGGTTAACCATTAGAACATTTTCTTTTGTACTTTAGGATGTGTAAACTTCAATTTTATGTTATTAGTGTCCTATAAAATGCTTCTTTAGGTTATATTCTTTTTTTCTACTAGGACTCTTGTAGCTCCTTAAGTGTCTCTTAAGTGTTCTTGAAAGGTTTTCATTATCTCTTGCAGGAGGCTGAGTTTACACGTAATGATTTGTCTCAGTACAAGCACTCAACGAGCCTTACGGGAACATGTAGGATGTTCAGTAACTCTTACGAGAGCCATGTAATAGCACTTTAGGTAAACTTTCCTGTAGCAGCAGGGAACAGTTCACACCAGGCCATCAGTTATAAGGGTTTACTTGTAAAGGTTTGCTGCAGGTAGAATGTAATAGCTATGTAGCTGCCTATATGGGAAGGGCACTAACAAGATTCTTGATACGGACCATATTTCATAGTCTAGTCTTTTCATATTACAGAAGGGAGATTAGTCTATAAGACATTGTATTCTCACTTATAAATAATACTTTTACTAATGATTCCCAGAAGTTACTGAGGCATTGACAGCCTCATTACAGGATTGAGTTTAATGTTGCAAAATGTGGGTGTCACAAACTGGGTACTAGACCCTTCATTGGTTGCAAAATGAATGTAATGAGCTAAAAATCGGATATACAAAGGTTATCCCTTTAAATCAAAAGTCTAATGCATGCATTAGTTTGTGTGCAGAAACAACGGCAAAATCAGTCAAGCAAACTGGCAATGCTGCCGGCAGCTATACAGCAATAGAAACTGAAATTGGGGTTCTCAGAAACAGACTGAGAACTATAGGCAGAACCAGCATACAGGTGGAGGTGATAGCTGGAACAGAGCAGAAGGTACAGGCAGAACACTTGCCAAACAGGAAAAGAAGCAGTACAGGACAAAGGCAGAACCTCAGCCAAACAGGAACAAAGAATCGTAGCTGGAACAAAGTCTTATAATTGGCACTTTGGAATGATCTCAGCCAGATCATAAAGGGCTTGTAGATGCAGATTGGCTGAGCTCCATCACGTGTCAGTGACTAGAGGGCAGTGTTATGCCCCACAGGAGCAGAACAATCTTTCCTGTGTCTCCTTTGAGACCTAGTCAGCGTGTGGATGGAACTAGTGGGCTGTTCTTGGACTACCACAAGGCCTACCAGAACATGTACTTATGATAGTAGGACCACAATATCTATAGTTGCTTTATAGTATTGATTTGATGCAGCAGTCTGGGTCTGAGGTTTTACCATTTTGGAGAGATTTAAAAGTGATAGCTATTTTTTGTACTGTACTGTAACTGGTAAGTTTAGTTTATGTAAATTCTCAGGTGAGGCTGTAGGGCACAGGATTGAATTTATCTCTGAATGCTCTATTTGTTTTAAACATACACAAATTTAATAATACTGTATAATGGATGGTAGTTTATACATTAAGAAATCGTTCACAGAGGCCCTTTAAATAGAGAAGGAAAATTAAAGACACTTCTTAGAAGTTCTCTGTAAATACAGTACCATATGTTTAACATTAAATCAAAGAGATCATATTAAAGTGAAAAATTACTGTCATATGATTGAGCTGTTAAAATACGTATTCTGGTCTTTGGAGGCTGAAAACAACCACAGATAAATACAACTTCCTAATCAACAGAATAAATTACATTTTTCTATACATTTCATTGTAACTTTTTGTTTAATTCCGTATTTAGTAGCTGTTACATGAACCTGATAATCTCTCCAGCTGATTTGTACTAGCCAAAGCCTCCGATGTTTCAAGATACCAAATTAATCCAACAGCAAAAATGATAGATTCCAGGCAGTAAAAGTTTTCTTACAAAAACAGTTCAACAAAAATAGTTTACTCCACATTGTTATGGGTTATTGATATAGTGATTATTTGTATTTTACGTTTTTCTTTCAGAATTCTATGATTAAGACGGTTCTACAATTTAAATATTATATTAAACTATTTATATATGTAAATGTCAATGGGGTTTTCATGTCAAGTTTTAGGAAATCTTATTTCTGACCTATAAAGGGGATTGTTAAATTAAACCACAAGGTGTGATGTCAGCAAGGACCACATTTTCATTGGGGCAACATTGTATCAAGTTGCTGGCGCGGCAAAGAGTGGAATAGTGTATCCAAGTGCACGAAAACATCTATTAGAAGTTGCTTGCCTATCTGTATAGTTACCCAATGTTGTTTTTCTGCCTAGGCCCCAGAGGGGGCTGTATCTACCTTTTTGGAGCCCCTAGGCATTGAAGTGGAGGAGCCCCTGCGAGTGAGTATGCAAGGTATGCACGGACCCATTTTTGCCATTTATGTACGTGTAAGTTCCTTTTCCTGTTGTAACGGTCTTGTTCTAGGTAATTACCCCCTAGTAACCAGTCTATGAATTGCAACATTTCATTTTTTTTAAGCCAGGAACCATTTTTTTTAAGAAGTGGCACCCTTACAGGGAAGCGCTCCTGGACGGCTGCCTAGTTGGCCTAATGGGTAATCTGGCCATGCCTAGGGCAGCACCTTTTCAGAGGGCAGCAGTCTACCTGAAGTGGCTAGACTAGTAACATGACATAATATGTGTTCATATGTGCACAGAAATTGGCAAAATGCATCTGCATATCTGGCTGTAAGCAATTACTTCCTGATATACTATATAAAGGCAACTAAGGATTTGAATATAGAAAGGGAAAAAGAGCAGTAGCAACTGGGCTATGCTATCAGAATTGGCAGCTTAAGACCTAAATACTCCCCTGGGGTTACCTTATGTTTTCTGACTCACCCACCAATTAAAATAAACAAATAAAGAATCAAGTCACATTATTATTACCTACTTTTGAAGTCAGCAGCACCTAGCCAATGAAATACAGCACGTCATGAGTTGGTTTGGTGGGTATATAAAGTGACATGTAGGCATTCTGCAAGTACATCAACCATCGCTGTCATGGGATAACATGCAATATATCCTACTTTGAAAAGGGGATGGTCATTGGCTTTCGGGCCAAGGATGACAGAATTTCTCAAAAAGCGCAGTTTGTGAACTGTTTGCGTGCTGCTGTGGTTAAAGTGTACCATGACTAGCCAATCAGTAACATTGCGAATAAACAGTGTTGAAACTGCGGGGCATCATGTGCCATTGATGTCAGAGGGGAATGTTGGCTGTAAATGTGTGTGAGGTAGTGATGTCGCAAACATCAAATTTTTGGTTTGCGAACAGCGGACGCGAACTTCCATCAAATGTTCGCAAACGGGCGAACAAGGCGAACCGCCATAAACTTCAATGGGCAGGCGAATTTCAAAACCCACAGGGACTCTTTCTGGTCACAATAGTGATGGGAAAGTTGTTTCAAGGGGACTAACACCTGGACTGTGGCATGCCGGAGGGGGATCCATGGCAAAACTCCCACGGAAAATTGCATAGTTGATGCAGAGTCTGGTTTTAAGCCATAAAGGGCATAAATAACCTAACATTCCTAAATTGTTTGGAATAACATGCTTTAAAACATCAGGTATGATGTTGTATCGATCAGGTAGTGTAAGGGTTACACCCGCTTCACAGTAACAGACTAATCTCCCCGTTTAATGCACCGCAAAAAAACGCAAACAGTCCCTTTGCACAACCGCAAACTCCCCATTTGCACAAGGTTGGATATCAAGCTAGCCATGTCCCGTTCCTTGTCCTCACTGATGTCATTGAAGGTCTCTTCCTCCACCCAGCCACCAAGGGTCCCCGAAAGGTGACAACAAGCCCCCTGGGACGCCTGCTGTGTTTGGTCTTCCACCACCTCAAAGCCACCTTCCTCCTCTGACTCCTCTTCTTCAGACTCCTCTCTCTGCGTTGCCTCTGTCTGCGTTATTATAAGGTGTGTACTGTTAAGTAGTACTATTCCTATCGGTTTAATCCCTGTTACGTCCACTATTAGGGGATGTGTATATGGCATGGATTTTTGGAACAGGGAGATGGAAAAAGATGCTTGGTCGGTCCTCCCACTTCAAATTTGGGGTACTGCGCGTGCAATCTAAGGTGCCACCAGATAGGAGTGGTGTGTTCAGTTGTACTATTTATTCCTATCAGTTTGATACCTGTTACGTCACCTATCAATCGATTACAGTAAAAAAAGGGTTATTTTATTTCACTGTACACTAGGTTGCACCAGATATGAGTGTCACTGTGCACTGGCAAAAATTGGCAGAGTAGGCGCTGTAGGCCTCACACACACGCCTTTAGGCAGGCAACTGATATTCAATCGATTACAGTCAAAAAAGTGTTGTTTTATGTCACTGTAAACTACGGTTGCACCAGATATGATGTATCACTGTGCACTGGCAAAAGTTGGCAGAGTAGATGCAATAGGCTTCACACACATGCCTGTAGGCAGGCAATTGCTATTCAATCTATTACAGTCAAAAAGTGTTGTTTTATTTCACTGAGCACAATATAAGCTGTGAGCCTGACACGGGCAGGCAACTGAAATTGGATTACAGGAAAAAAACGGTTGTTTTCAATGTATGGTACACCACCAGGTATGAGTAGTGAAAATAAGCACAATATAAGCTGTTAGGCGTTAGCCTGTCACACACACACGCTGGCAGGCAGGCATATGCAATTAGATTACACAGAAAAAAAATATAAAATAAAATAAATGATGTTCTAGCCCTAAAAATGGCTTTTTGGGTTGCTGTCCTTGCAGCAGATATCAGATGAGTCCTTCAGGTCTGTAATGGAAGCTAAATACACAGCCTGGCTATCTATTTCCCTATTAAATCTCCAGCAGTTACACTATCTGTCCACTATCTGTCCAAATGCAGCTTCAGAATGATTCTAAAATGTATGCTGTCCTTCAGATGGAAGGCTCTGGAAGGGAGTGTATGCTGCTGATTGGCTGGAATGTGTTGACTGTGAGGTGCAGGGTCAAAGTTTCCTCAATGATAAAGTATAGGGGGCGAAACGCTGCGAACGCAAACATGCCAAAATCGCAGCGAATAGTCCGCGGGCGAACTGTCCGCGACATCTCTAATGTGAGGGCCAAATGAAGCAGGGTGCTACCAGACGTGTCTAAAATGACAGTACAGCAAACCATTCTGATTGGCAATGCATTGCCTTCTCTGATGAGTCACGTTTTCTGTTCCATTGACTAGATGGACGTTGTCGTGTCAGGTGCAAAACCTCAGAGAACAAAAACTCTGCAACCATTGCTGGAAGAACACAAGCTGGTGGCGGCAGCTTTATGGTCTGGGGGATGTTTTCTTACCATGTCTGGATCCACTTATACATCTGGAAGGAACTCTCAACCGATTGGGTTATCTATCATCCTTGCAGATCAAGTACATCCGCACATGTTGACTGTGTTACCTGGAGCGGATGGAATCTTCCATCAGGACAATGAAACATGTCATACGGCCAGAATTGTCTAAAGTTGGAAGAGCACGTGGTTGGAGGAGCATCCAAGTACTTCCCTGGCCTCCACACTGGACCATGTATATACTTATGTTTATAAATGTGTTATCTTAGGATGGGGACATAACAAGAAAAATTAGAGAGCAGTAATTTGGGCATGAGGCACCAATTTGAATGGGCACTGTATCATCTAATTATGCCCCTGACCAATCAATCATGGTATAGTTATTGTCTGGAGTCAAGTTGCTAGTACTTTACAGCAAAACCGATTAATTACATACTATTTAAGGACTGAAACAAAAACTATTATAAATATAAAAAATATCACATTGCTTTATGTAAAATTATGCACTTCATGTATTTCAGTAGAACTTTCTGAAACCAAATAGAACTGACAGTGAAGAAGAAGACAATGGTGGTTGGTAGACTGAATCTTCTAGACACTCTACAATTCCAAAGTTTTTAAAAATCTGGAATAGCAAATTGGAATCTTTTTACATCCTTATGCTCTCAATTATGTGTTTTTTTAAATGTGATTTAAATATAGCATATTGTTCATTAATATACCAGATTGTTACCTGTCTTGCACTAATTATACAATAATTATGTTCTTACTGGATATAAATTCAAAATAAAATTCTAAGGGTTTCTTTTATGGATTTGTTGAGATCAGCTAAGGTATAGCTTTCATTCATCTTGCATTGATGCAGAAACAGATAGATTAGAAATGGAAGATCTGTCATTAAGAAGTTTGACAGTTGGAAAATCTCATTATTTAAAGTCTTAAGCTAGACCATTACTTTTAGCTGAGTTCTTAGTTTTAGACGTTTATTTTTTTGAGTTATGATTTAGATTTGAAACTATATGGGTAATGAGTGAACTGTCTATTTTATGGGTTGAAATGAGAAATACTAAGCGCTCAAGATGGATTCTGATAATATTGATGGCCAGTCATGGTTCGTTTAGAAAACATAATGTTAAAATTGGGGCAGGTCCTATGGCCATGTTTTCCCCCAAAAAGAAAAACAGTGAATAAAATGGGACTCTAGTGGTTCTAAAAATCAAGTTATGCTGCCTCCAAAAGGCATGTGCCCCTTTACTGACACCCACAATACTTAATCAATAAAATCATTAACTCTTCGGATGGCACTCCCTTAACTCCATTTGGTGCTTAATATTAGTGACCATTAAATATTTCAAATTGTAATGCACAAACTCCAATGTATTCTTCATTCACATTTTCCAGGGCAAGAACTCATGTACATGTCAGTAACCTTGCATATGTACAGGTACACGCAGGGTTTTTTTTCTGCCTAGACCCATGAGGCCAAAGCCTAGGGCACCACATTTTCAAGGATCTCAGGCTGCCTAAATATGCAGTGCCATACATTGAAATATGTTTGTATATGCACAGAAATGTCTATAATTGGTGAGATTTCTGTCTCCAAGTGTACTTCACACTTTCTGCCTACTATATATATATATATATATATATATATATATATATACACACATATATATATATATATATATATATATATATATATATATATATATTCCCAGCTTGTGTATAATCCAACCTTGGCTTTGCATACAAGCCGTTTAATACAGCAGGCATAAGCTTAAAGGAAGCCAGGTTTAAAATGGGCTATGGATTCAAGAGCGAGGCATTTGTGGGTACATTTGCATGTCCCTGCTCAGCTTCCCAGAATGCAGTGTAATAACTGTTTTTCTCGGATTTCTGAGCTGGAAAGAGGTTTTCTAACTTGTTTTAGACATTCAAATGTGAACATAGATGTACTATTTATTTACTATATATACTATATATATATATATATATATATATATATATATATATACATATATATATATATACATATATACATATATACATATATATATATATATATATATATATAGTAAATAAAAAGTACATCCGGGTTCACATTTGAATGTCTAAAGCAAGTTAAAAAAACCTGTTTCCAGCTCAGAGTTCCCGAGAAAAACAGTTATTACACTGCATTCTGGGAAGTTGAACTGGGACACACAAATATGCCCACAAATGCCGCGCTCTTCATTCCGTAGCCATTATCAAACATGGCTTCCTTTAAGCTTATGCATGCTGTATTACACAGCTTTAATGCAAAGCCAAGGTTTGAATATATATACAAACACATAGAAAATTAAGACTTGAGATACAGAAAAGGGAACGGAGGAGCTGCAAATAGGAGATGCACAAATGTGAATGGCCTAGGGCAGCATAAAACCTAAATACACCCATGGGTACAGGCCTCCTGCCAGTTAGGCTTAGCCTTCTTTATTTACTCCATTGCGGAAGGGGACAGAAAAATATTTTTTGCCGTTATAATCAATTATTTTTAAAAGTAAGATGTATGATTTTTGAAGAGATGCATGCTATTGAATATACTAAATTATGTATAATAATCCTAAGTATCAGTAAACTAATAAAAAACATCAGACTCTATATTGTCTATGTTTCAGGAGCCCCAGCTCTAAATTAGGGTGGATTATATGGGGTTTCTTTTGGTGTGGGGCTTCTCTGAGCTGTATGCTCCATAAAAAATCCACATTTATGGAGGGACAGTACATAATTTACGTACAATTCCCGCAGTATCAGTCTGACAATGTCTCCATTTATTTCTCTGATATATCCTTTTTTTCAAGATTTCCAAAGAAATGCAATTCTAGGAAATGCCTGTTGTTGATAACAAAAGTGTTAATGGAGCAGTATATACTGAATAAATGTCTATATCTAATATCTGCACCCAAAAAACAAAAACAGTGAATAAACAGGGGCTCTAGTGGTTCTAAAAAGCAAGTTTGCTGCCTCCAAAAGGCATGTGCCCCTTTACTAACACCCACAATACTTAATCAATAAAATCATTAACTCTTCGGATGGCACTCACTTAACTCCCTTTGGTGCTTAATATTAGTGACTATAAATATTTAAAATTGTAATGCATAAACTCCAATGTACCGTATATACTCGAGTATAAGCCGACTCGAGTATAAGCCGAGGGTGGGAAATGTGCTGCCCCCTGTGTCCCTCTTGTGCCCTCTGTGTGTCCCCCCTCTCTCTCCTGTGTCTCTCCTCCCCTCCCTTCCCTGTGTCTCTTCCCCCCTCTCCCTTCCCTGTGTCTCTTCCCCCTCTCCCTCATCACCCTCCTTAACCCCCCTCCTCATTCTCAACCTCACTCCTCAACCCCACTCCTCATCCTCAACCTCCATCCTCATCCTCAACCTCCCTCCTCAACCCCCTCATCCTCAACCTCCCTCCTCAACCCCACTCCTCATCCTCAACCTCCCTCCTCATCCTCCCTTCTCATCCTCAACCTCCCTCCTCAACCCCCTCATCCTCAGCCCCCTCATCCTCAACCCCCTCCTCAACCTCCTCCTCAACCTCCCTCCTCAACCCCCCCATCCTCATCCTCAATACCCCCATCCTCAACCCCCTCCTCAACCTCAACCCCCCTCCTCATCCTCAACCCCCTCCTTAACCTCCCTCCTCATCCTCAACCTCCCTCCTCATCCTCAACCTCCCTCCTCATCCTCAACCCCCTCCTCAACCTCCCTCCTCATCCTCAACCTCCCTCCTCTTCCTCTCTCCTCAACCCCCCCATCGTAAACCCCCCATCCTAAACCCTCTCCTCAACCCCCCTCCTCAACCTCAATCCCCCTCCTCATCCTCAACCCCCCTCCTCAACCTCCCTCCTCATCCTCAACCCCCCTCCTCAACCCCCCATCCTCAACCCCCCATCCTCAACCCCCTCCTCAACCTCCCTCCTCAACCCCCCTCCTCATTCTAAACCCCCCTCCTCATTCTAAACCCCCCTAAATACCTCCTCCTCTCCCTTTCCTCACTTACCTTCATCTTCAGCTTCTGCTTCGGCCTCCGCTCCTTCCGGCGTCTTGACCCGGCCAATGCTAATGATGTGGCGCGCATGTGACATCACATCATTAGCATATACCGGGTGCCGCAGAGACACGGGGGGTGGGGGGGTAGAGAGGCACGGGGGGCTAAGAGAGACACAGGGGGGGTTAGAGAGACACGGGGTGGGGGGGGGGGGGGGGGGGGAGAGTGACTCGAGTATAAGCCGAGATGACCCTTTTTAGCCTTAAAAAAAGGGCTGAAACACTCGGCTTATACTCGAGTATATATGGTAACTAGCGAATTGCCCGTCAAAAAATGACGGCAATGAAATTGTAAGTTAGCTAATGGTATTTTGTGTGTACTACTGAAATATATAATACATTAATAAATGAATATACTTTACCTATTTTGAAGCATTGTGTTGAAGAGCTGGCAATCTGTTTTGATGTTGCTGCAGCATTAGTGGTGTGGAGCTGCTGTGTAAGCGTGATGAATGTGTGCAGTGTAATACTGTGCAAGCGCGAGACGAAACCGTTAGCGTAGTTGTGTACTTCCGCATTGGCGTAAAATGGCGGGTAATGTGTGGTATGCGTCTTAGCGGAATATCCTTAGGTCGTTTGTGGTATTTTGCGAGTTTCTTGTGGTGTTTTGCGTGTTTAGAGTGCTGTAGCCTCGTTTTCGTTTTGTTCGGAGGCCATTTTTTCTCTCGCTTAGCGAATTTTTGAGTGTTCGAACTCTTTTATTTTTAGTTAAATGAAGGTGTAAGTTGTTTTCCTGGATGCTTCCTCTTGCTGTAGGTAAGCTTTTTATGTATGTGCTGTGTGTATTTATTGTGTTTTGAATTTTGTAATGTTCGGCAGTTGCGTCCGATTGTTGCGAGGTCGTAATGTGTGGTAACGTGTCTCGTATGTTGTTTGCGTTGCGAGGTAAAGTTTGCGAGTGTCGTAGTTGGTGTGTCGTGTTGTTTGCGTTGCGACGTAAAGTTTGCGAGGGTCGCAGTTGCTGGCAAGGAGCGCCTTTGACGCTCCATGCCAGCAACTGAGGCCCTCGCCCGCGGCCCTCGCTATGCGAGGGCAGCGGCTCGCTGCGCGAGTTTGCAAGCGTTACCAAAAACTTGTACACTCACAACTATATATGTGATTGTAATGCATCCAGCTCTTCATTCACATTTTCCTGGGCAAGAACTTGTGTACATGTCCGTAACCTATACAGGTAAACGCACGGGTGTGTTTCTGCCTAGAACTATGAGGCCCAAGCCTAGGGCACCACATTTTCAGGGATCTCAGGCTGCCTAAATATGCAGTGCCTTACATTGAAATATGTTCCTATATGCACAGAAATGTCTATAATTGGTGAGATTTTTGTCTCCAAGTGTACTTCACACTTTCTGACATACTATATATGTATATATATATATATATATATATATATATATATATTCCCAGCTTGTGTATAATCCAACCTTGGCTTTGCATACAAGCTGTTTAATACAGCAGGCATAAGCATAAAGGAAGTCATGTTTAAAATGGGCTATGGGTTGAAGAGCCAGGCATTTGTGGGCACATTTGCATGTCCCTGCTCAGCTTCCCAGAATTGGATTTCTAAGGTGGAAACAGGTTTTTTAACTTGTTTTAGACATTCAAATTTGAGTACAGATGTACTATTTATTTACTATATATATACTAGCGACTTGCCCGTCAAAAATGACGGAGCAATAAAATTGTAAGGCAGGTAATGCTGTTTGCCACAGACAGTAAGTGTTTTGGTCATATGAGACCCTTCGGAGCTCATTGCGAGCCTCTAGGCTGGTGTATTTTTTGCTATCAGAGCCGCTTTTGCCCTCATTGTAAGGTCCGTGCTGATCTCCTTTTGGCGCTTATTGCAAGCCTTTCCCCTGGTATACTTTGTGTCCTATGAGCACCGTTGGAACTCCTTGTGAGGCGAGCTGGGAAGGCCTTTGTTGTTTATTGCGATTCTGTGGTGTTTTGTTTTTTCTGTATATGTATTTGTTCATGATAATTAATTAATGAAATTATAAATTAATATACTTTACCTATTTGTAATTAATTTATGCAGCAAGCAATGTGCTGAAGAGCTGACAATCTGTTTTGATGTTCCTGCAGCCTACAATGTAGATTTGCAGTGTTGTTGAGCTGAGGTGTAAGTGTCAGCAATGTATGCTGTGTGTAGTGTAAATAGGCTGTATTTTGTACCTCGTACGGGTTTGTGTAAAAGTCATATGTGCCTGGCGGTGTTTTGTGGGTTTTCGTTTGTTTCGGCGGCCATGTTTTCTCTCGCTTAGGGGATTTTCAAGTGTCTAAACTCTGTAAATTGTCCCCCCTTGCTGTGTGTAATGTTTTTTTTTTATTTGTGTTTGTATTTTGTTTGTTTTTCATGTTTTTCACTGTGCGCGGGTCGCCCATTAAGTTTGTATTTTTGCGACCCCTTAATTTTACATTTTTGTACCTTGTACGTCCTTGGCAAAAGTCGTACGTGCCTGGCTATTATTTGCGGGCTTTGGGACGTGTAGCCTTGTTTTTATTTTTTCGGCTGCCATTTTTTTCTCACGTACCCAATTGTCAAGTTCCAAAACTCCTTAAATTAGAATTTAATTGGGGGGCAACCTCACTGGCAGATGTCGTGGCTGTCCCCCCATGCTGTGTGTGTGTTTATTTCTTATTGTTTTTTTTTTTTTTTTTTTTAAGTGTTTTTCTTGTTTATGGATGTCCACGTTACGGCTGTTAATTTTGTATTTTTGCGAGTACGTCATTTTTTTTTCTAAGTCCCGTGGCTCGTATATTTTCGTGTAAATCCGTATTTAGTCATTGCTTGTTATTGGGTTTTTTCTAAGTCCTGCGTTGTGGTTGTTTTTTTTTCAAAGTCCTGCTTCTGTGGCTGTAACCGCGAGTGAGGCGCCGTAGAGCCTCCACCTCCGCAAATGAGGCCACGGGCCTCATGAGGGTCCGCATTTGCGGCCTGCAATGAGCCTTCGGGTCATTGCAGCCGACGTTGGAGCCTCCACCTTCTGCAAATGCGGCCCCTTCGCTTTGCGAGGGATGCAGTTCTTGCGAGCTCGATTTGCGAGCTTGCAAATTGTGACGACGACTCGCAGTTTGACAACTATTTATGTGATATATATATATATATATATATATATATATATATATATATATATAGTAAATAAAAAGTATATCTGTGTTCACATTCGAATGTCTAAAGCAAGTTAAAAAAACCTGCTTCCAGCTCAGAGTTCCGAGAAAAACAGTTATTACACTGCATTCTGGGAAGTTGAGCTGGGACACACAAATGTGCCCACAAATGCCTCGCTCTTCATTCCATAGCCATCATCAAACATGGCTTCCTTTAAGCTTATGCATGCTGTATTACACAGCTTTAATGCAAAGCCAAGGTTGGAATAAACACAGGCTGAGTGTCCAATCATCAGCATGGAGCGGGATCTCAGCCTGTGTTGTGGAAATTATGAGTAGGTAGTTCACCACAACAATCATTTATAATATGATGGGCAATATATATGTATTATATATACAAACACATAGAAAATTAAGACTTGAGATATAGAAAGGGGAATGGAGGAGCTGCAAATAGGTTTTGCGAGACGCACAAATGTGAATGGCCTAGGGCAGCATAAGATCTAAAAACACCCATGGGTACAGGCCTCCTGCCAGTTAGGCTTAGCCTTCTTTATTTACTCCATTGCGGAACGGGACAGAAAAAAATAGTAATTCTTATCAATTATTTTTAAAAGTAAGATGTATGATTTTTGAAGAGATGCATGTTGTTGTTGCTATAAAGGCAATATAAGAACAATATTAATAGCAGCAGTAGAGGAATAATGGTGGCTTACAAAGAGTTCATTTATTAAAAGGACGTCATTATTTTCTCCATTTAGTCCACAAAACATTTAAATAATGTTGGCGAAACTGTACAAAAAGCGGCTCATAAAGCTTTTGTTTAGAAATAAATAAAGTTTGATGCCTCTGTTGTTCTCTCGAAGCGTAACAGAAGGATTGGTGATGGTTTTGTGTGTACTGGACATTTACCTATCTTTTCTTGTGAGTATGTACATAGAGAAAGGAATAGGTGCAAGAAAGCTCTAAGGATATACAATTTTCCCACCATGGCCATTCCCTCCACTATTAAATAGAGTAATGTACACCCTGTCAGGCTCTGAGACAGTAACAAGTGCAATATACAGAAGGATGGAACCTTTTTTTTTTTTAATTATATCAAAAACGTAATATTTTTCTCTATAATAATTACATGCGCATGGCTTTCACAGGTACTAATGTTATTATTGTGGTACACACTACATAAACAAGACTTTCAACCGCTAACGTTGTCCTTTTAATCCTTTCATTGGTAGAAGAGCCAGCAATTCATAGCTTTGCACCTAAATCCTTCTAACTTAACAATGCCCTACTCAAGAGATGTTCTTGTCAATAAACCTGAATGATTAACTAAGAACCTGCCAATTCATTACCATTCTCTCATTCTACTCATTAAATGTCTCACTCAACACCAATTCACTGTCTCCATCACTTTCCATACCAGCTCACTGCCCGCATTCTTCTCTCTCCATACCCACTCACTACCACATTCTCACTCCATACCAGCTGAGTGCCACCCTTATTCTCCATACTGACTCCATTCCATCCTCTCTGTCTATTGCACATTAAAAATAAATATACTAAATTATGTATAATGATGCTAAGTATCAGTAAACTAATAAAAAAACATCAGACTCGATATTGTCTATGTTTCAGGAGCCCCAGCTTTAAATTAGGGTCAATGAAATGGGGTTTCTTTTGGTGTGGGGCTTCTCTGAGCTGTATGCTCCATAAATAATCCAAATTTATGGAGGGAAAGTCCATAATTTATGTACAATTCCCGCAGTATCAGTCTGACAATGTCACCATTTATTTCTTTGGTATATCCTTTCTTTTCAAGATTTCCAAAGAAGAGCAATTCTAGGAAATGCCTGTTGTGGATAATAAAAGTGTTTATGGAGCAGTATATACTGAATAAATGTCTATATCTAATATCTAATATATTTTGCTCATTATCTGACTTTGTTAATGACTGTGAGACTCATTCTATTAGCGGCCGCAGCCGTTGCGGGGCCGCAAGGACCGGCCGCAAGCTATTCGGCTATTCTATTCCCTTACGGCCGGAGGCTCCGGCAGGCTTGCCGCCGGTGCCTTGCTATCTCTTGCGGCCGCTCGCGCCAGAGGAAAGCCTTTGATCTAAAACGGCCGCAAGAGTTTCGGCCGTAAGAAATTCCTATTTGCAATTCAATTGCTCCGGGAAACCTCTCTGCAAGGCTAAAAACGAGCCGCTGCTTACTTGCAGGAAAGAGGTCCCGCTAGCACCAATTAAGCACATAAAATAGCTCAAATAAAGCCATCCTGCACTTTGAGAAGACTATAAAGGGATTTTAGGTGTTAGAAAAAATAGCACATAATTATCCGATACTCAAATCCGTAAAATATTTTATTTTTAATATCCGTAAAATATCCATGTAAAAAGTCCAGAGTGCTTGGAGCACCTCAGACACACCCACGCCGCAGCCGGAAAATAAACAGTTAATTTGAACTTGGGTTTGGGCTGATGTGCAAGCTTGAGAGGGGGTTACTTTTAATCCTCATGTCCCCCAATATGATCCCTAGCATTTACAGAGCTGTACAGTGCAGGCTTGAATTTATTTTTGCGTTTTTATATTTCACAGCTTACGGCCGGTTTCAAGATATGCGGCCGGCCGTAAAAGGAGATCCTTGCAGGGCCGTATAATAGAATCGCGAGTTAACTGAACCCCCCAAGGAATCGCAGCCTTACGGCCGATTTACGGCCGCTAATAGAATGAGGCCCTAAGAATGTTTCTATCAAATAGTTCAAAAATATGTGTCCGTGTTGGCCATCTGACATTTTAACAGGGGTGTGTAGACTTTTTATATCCACTGTATCTGGCAGACAGAAGTAAGGCTGAATACAGGGGTAGAGCTACCAGCGGTGCAGGTGGCTCGGTGCACTAGGGCCCTCCTCTGGGAGTCACAGTGCTGTGTAATTTTCTTTTGCTTTTCATTTTTTTCTTAAGTACTGTATCTGATCCCCCAACCCAGGCCCAACCCATAAAGACTCTCCTCCCAGGCCTTCTTGGCCACACACCCCACCTTAAATTGGTCTGTGCCTGTTTAAAAAAGAATATTACTACAGATGCTCTGAGAGGTGGCAGTGTGGAGCAGTTCAACATGGCGGGGAAGAGGTGTTGGCGTCTGACAAGGATTGGGTGCTATGCAGGGATGGATGCTAAGAGGGACTGGGTGCGATATGAAGATGGCTGCAGAGAGCAACTGGCTGCTATATTATACTTTATACAGTTGTGCTCACAAGTTTTCATACCCTGGCATAAATTGTGAAATTTTGGCATTTATTTTGAAAATATGACTGATCATGCAAAAAAATGTATTTTATTGAAGGATAGTGATCACATGAAGCCATTTATTATCACATAGTTGTTTGGATCCTTTTTAAATCATAATGATAACAGAAATCACCCAATGGCCCTGATCAAAAGTTTATATACCCTTAGTTCTTAATACTGTGTATTGCCCCCTTTAGCATCAATGACAGCGTGCAATCTTTTGTAACAGTTGTCTATGAGGTCCCTAACTCTTGCAGGTGGTATAGCTGCCCATTCGTCTTTGCAATATGCCTCCAGGTCATGCAAAGTCTTTGGTCGTCTTGCATGAACTGCACGTTTGAGAAGTCTAAGAGCGTCCCATGCTCAGCCTTTGTGCAGAAGAAGTATTTTCTAATATTATGCTGCATTCATCTTGCCATCAATTTTCACAAGATTCATGTGCCTTTAGAGCTCATCCCCACCCCCCAAACATCAGTGAGCCACCAACATGCTTCACAGTGGGGATGGTATTCTTTTCACTATAGTCCTTGTTGACCCCCTCTCGAAACATAGTGCTTATGGTTGTGACCATAAAATTCTATTTTCGTCTAGTCACTCCAAATGACAGTGTGCCAGAAGCTGTGAGGCGTGTTAAGGTGTTGTTGGGCATATTGTAACCAGGCTTTTTTGTGGAATTGGAACAGTAAAGGCTTCTTTCTGGCATCTCGACCATGCAGCTCATTTTTGTTCAAGTATTGTTGTATTGTGCTCCTTGAAATAACCACACTGTCTTTTTCCAGAGCAGCCTGTATTTCTCCTGAGGTTACCTGTCGGTTTTTCTTTGTATTCCGAACAATTCCTTTGACAGTTGTGGCTGAAATCTTTCTTGGTCTACCTAACCATAGCTTGGTATCAAGAGATCCCTGAATTTTCCACTTCTGTATAAGCGATTGAACAGTACTGACTGTCATTTTCAAGGCTTTAGATATCTTTCTTGGTCTACCTAACCATAGCTTGGTATCAAGAGATCCCTGAATTTTCCACTTCTGTATAAGCGATTGAACAGTACTGACTGTCATTTTCAAGGCTTTAGATATCTTTTTATGTCCTTATCCACCTTTATGAAGTTCCATTAACTTGTTACGCAGTTCTTTTGACAGTTCTTTTCTGCTCCCCATGGCTCAGTATCTAGCCTGCGCAATGCATCCACATGAGAGCTAACAAACTTATTGACTATTTATACCCAGACACTAAATGCAATTTAAAAAGCCACATGTGTGGGAAATTAACCTTTAATTGCTATTCTAACCTTTGAGTATCACCTTGTGTGTCTGTAACAAGGCCAAACATTCAGGGGTATTTAAACTTTTGATCAGGGCCATTTTGGTGATTTCTGTTATCATTATGAAAAGGAGCCAAACAACTATGTGATAATAAATGGCTTCATATGATCATTATTCTTCAATAAAAGACATTCTTTTGCATGATCAGTCATATTTTCAAAATAAATGCCAACACTTCACAATTTCTGTGAGGGTATACAAACTTTTGAGCACAACTATATGTATATATTAGTATGTGTATATATGTATATATATTCCTGTAATGTTGTGTAGGGTACCCCCCACCTAGAGCCTCCTCCGCTGCACCAGCCCTCCCACCCCTTTGAGGATGTTGCCGGAAAGTGGAGCTGTGCTGCAGGCGAGAGGAGCTTTGCACAGGCAGGAGATAAGGGAATTGAGCAGCTACGGAAAGGGACTTGTGAGAGAGCGGCTATGGGAGAGGCGTCCTTGGGAGGGGAGCTGTTATGGTCTTGGGGAAGGACACTTAGTGAGTTGGTAATGAGGGGGGCAGCACCAACATTTTTCTTTGCACTGCTACTGCCACTGTTAGTGATATGATGCAGACACGAAGGTGATAACATCTAACATGTGCTAACAAAATGCTTAATAGCAGAGCTACAACATGAAAAGCGTTACTAAAATGGAGCCAAAAACTAGAATTAAAAAGTGTTGATAAAAAGTGTAACTCCACTTTTTAACTCGACTTTGTAGCCCCATGCTTAGTACTTCTTTTCAAAACTGGACATAAAACTGGAGTTAAAAACTGTCCATAAAAGTGTGAGGGGTGCCAAAATGTGTTTTGCACTGGGGCCCTCCATTCTCTAGCTCCACCACTGGCTGGATCCATTCATATATATTACCATTGTATTCATTATTCATAGTTATCGGATCAATATATTTCTAACCTATGATTTTACCGTATATTATAAATTGGTGGACTAAGACGGTTTACTATATATTTTACTGTTAAAAACCTACTTAGTCCCTGATATAACATAGGACCTAGTATGTGAGTAATTCCTATACAATAAATGCTAGAAAACCAGTAAGGGGATAGCAAAATTTTTTTTTTGTACTGAATATAAGTAGCCATTCAGTTCTCCACAAGTGAAGTTTCCCAACCTTTTACAGTTGTTTGCAGTAATGTCACTGGAAAGTGCATATTTGCCTGTAGGCAATACTAGCGATTGAAGGGGCGTTAGTCAAAGGCTGTCTCTGGATACAGTGAATGTGTGGAGGCCAGTTTATCATTTCAAGTCATTTTAACACAGACACACAGATACTGTACTTTGTGTATTTAGCTTTTTAAAAAAATATTATTTTAAGAACGAAGCTGCAATCCACAAGCATTTTACTGTAACAGCAGTGCTTTGAATATACCTAATAGTTTTTGCAGCCGTCAAAGTCATACTTTCCTCCAATAAAATGTTGACTTTTTTTTTTGCTTTTTTGCAGATTAATCCCGCAGACAAGAAGTTTTATATAAAATAGTTATATGGTTCTTGAGGGTCAGTATGAAAATATATTGCATTTTTAACTAATTATAGTTAAGTATCCTTGGAGGTGAACAACTCTATAACATAATTGTCATATAAAAGTTATATTTGGTATTCTGAAAGCATGTTTTTCCCATTTAAAGGACAACTGTAGATTACAAAAGAAGCATGTTTGTAAAGTATGTGACAAACTAACAACATTAGCAGCTGTGTACCTAATGAGCTTCAAAGCCTATTTAGAAAGAATCTGAATTTTAGCAGATTCTGCTAGTGCTCGGAAGCTGACATGACACTAATTATTCCTTGCAATTGTACTTGTGAGATTGCATGCTTCTGTGTGCAGGTGAGGGGGAAAGTTGTTAAATGCTAAAAATGTAACCAATTACCCCTCACCCATTTTCCGTCAGCCCATTCACTCCTGTACTGGATTTGGTTGAGGAAAGGCAAGACGGATCAGACCTCCAAGTTGAGTCTGTAAT
Source organism: Discoglossus pictus (assembly GCA_027410445.1). NCBI lineage: Eukaryota > Metazoa > Chordata > Amphibia > Anura > Alytidae > Discoglossus > Discoglossus pictus. The sequence goes on along the minus strand of CM050169.1, from coordinate 35,243,291 downwards.
GTTTGAACAATTTACACAGGTGCTAATTTTGCAGGTTTGCTGCATACTATGGGAAGTTTTACCGTCATTACCTTTAATAAAAAGGACCCAGAGCCCAATATGCAGCCATTTACCACAAATAAGATGCACATCCCTTGTCTAAGTAGTACATTTGAGCACCATCTCATAAATGGTCTTGTCAAAAACATTACAGCAGGGACCAGCCATAATCTAGGATGTTCGATGAATTTTATTTCACATGGTTATTTTTTTTTTTTTTATATTTTTTTTTTTTTGTAATTGTAGGATTTTTTGATTAATTAGGTTTTTTATTTTTTGTAATTTATTGGGGGGTTTGTATTATTTAATGTAGTGTAGTGAGTTTGATTTAGAGTCCCATGGCACTTCATAGGTTAACGCTTGGTTACCATGGTGTAGACCCCCATGGTAGTAAGGCAGTTAATTTATTTACCATTGGAGTCATTTCAAGGATTCCCATGGGAGGGGTTAATTTTTGCTTACCATGGGGGTCTAGATAGACCCCAGTGGTAGTTAGACGTTAATAGGGATACTCCATGGTTATGTATATGAGTGATAGGGGGTGATCTGTGAATGATTTCGGGTTTGAGTGGAGAAGGATGCGATCTGGAGTGAGCGGGAAAGAGGATCCCCTGGGATTCCCTTCACTGCATGCAAGGATGGAAGGAATCCTCAGAATTCTCATTGGTGGAAGTGGGTTTGTAGGAACGTAATATTTCTGAGCACAGCCTTACTCATAATCCTTAGCCTGGTAACTCTACTTACAAGGCTTGGGCTTAAGAGTTGCAGGTGTACTTAAAACAAAAGCTCATGCAGCCAACATTATGTTTTTAAGTAGTTTACTTGTCTCAAATTGAATGAGGCTTAGTGAGCTAGATGGGCAAATTTGAGACAGATTACAAGATTACAGACATTCAATCTGAGAACGAATAACAGCAGAGTTTGAGCTCGTTCTGACTTCACTAATGTATGACCACACTCAAAAGAAAATTCAGCCTCTGAAATACTAGGCAATTCCCATATGACCAGGAGAAATAACCAATGGCATACCTACTTTTCAGCGAACTCGTACATTGTTAGCGAGGTGCAGCTGATTTCACGAAGCAAAGTAAGTAAGGAGTCCATACCCTCTATGACTCTTTGGTGACTAGCAAATAAATATAACAATGACAGAAATGCACAGGTATAGATAAGAGTAGCAATTTCCATTCCATTTTCCTATTTGCTCAGTCATGCATGATCATACGTGCCAAGATTAAATATAAATAAGCAATGTGATATGTAAGTACTCATGTTTTTTTTTATTCTCTGTGTTCCAGTGTTATTGCCTTACCTTTCCTTCAATAAAGTTTTTTGAAAAGTTGTAAAATAAATAAGAAGTTTTTGGGACATCTGGTTGCATAATCCTTTTCCCAGGGTCTTGAAAAAAATGTTCCATAGCTTTGAGTTTCAAGGCCCTAATGTCACTGAGAAATTATGTGGGTTTAGGAAGGTAGTTCAGTCTCATCTGATCATAGTAAGAGCCTAACGCCCAGTTATCATAGTTATCAAGAACCACCACAGCAAGGTACAGTTGTATTCCTCTTTTTGGAGTGAAAAGTGGTCTGTCATAAGTAAGACCTTTATAATTATTATTATTATTATTATTTTATTATTAGTGTACTGTATTTGTAAAGCTTCATTAGATTCTGCAATGCCAAGAATATCTAAACAAAAATAGTAGAGGTGCTCATCTGAGAAGGAACAATACCTTAATAAGTTTGCTCTATAGGTCTGGTTCCCTACTCAGAGAGTAACCTCTTTTAGCCACTTCACAGGGAGAAATATCCTGTAGTATATCAGTCTGGTCCCACTCAAAATAGTGACCCGGGTCTCGAAATACCAGGAATTTTACCCTGAACAGGAGAAACAGCAAACCCTAGACGCGTTTCGGCCTCTGTGGGCCTTGTCAGTGAGGTGTAGCTGTACTCCCTAAGGCACAGTGAACAATGGGGCCACGTCTGGATCCCACTATCACCCATAAGGTGAGAAAATCTATACAAAAAGAGTAGCGGTTCTCATCTGAGAAGGAACAATACCTAAGTAGGTTTGCTCTAAAGGTCTGGTTACCTACTCAGAGAGCCACCTCTTTTAGCTTACTTGTGCCCTTCATAGGGAGAGATATCCTATAGTATTCAGTCTGGTCTCACTCAAAATTGTGACCCAGCCCTGAAATACCAGGCAATTCTACCCTGAACAGGAAAATGCCAAGAATACGATAAACACATGGATAACAGTTTACATACATTTGAAGACAGTAACCATAAGACCATGTACATATACATTGGTACATGAGGAGATGAGGGTCCTGCTCTACTGGGCGCTACAATCTTAAGGGTTATAGGGAGCTAGAGACATGAGGTGAGGGACTGCTTGATATATAAATAGGAAGAAAGAGGTGTGAGAAGCAGAACTGATAAACTTGTTGAAAGCTAATAGAAGAGTTGAGGAAATACATTGCATGCTCCTTTAAACAGGTAGGTTTTCAGATTTCTTTGAGAACTTTTGCCAACAACTGCAGAGCAAAATACATGTGGGCTAATTTAACACAAGCTACATATATTTTTACATATTGTTTCTTGTGGTAAAAATATTCATTATCTCATCGTCATTATGGGTTTGACACGCAAAGAATTACATCCTACTCCGAAACTAAAATTTCCATGAGCTGTTTGCTATGATCAGTTGTGGGGTTTGCCCTAATATACCTTACAGAAAGTCCTAACTAGTTCTTATGGCACATTCCATTTATTTGTATCACAATTCCATGCAACACCCGTAATGGAACCTCACCAGAAAATAGCCTCTCAGTTTCTCATATTAGCCTCAGTTAGTCCTGGGTGTGTTCCTGACTAAGTGATATATAGGTATATTATATTAGGATGGATGAATCTCATACTGAGCAAGAAGACAGTGATTGACAGTCCTACTAATAAAAGTGCTCTACATCTAATCCTCAGTTTTGTAATTTGTTTAAATAAGTGCATTAGAAAGATCCTGACTGAGCTGAAATTACTTACAGAGAAAAGAAGCATTATTATTACTATCATGTCTGATTGAACTTTCTTAAATGGAGGATACACACAGAGTGAGGCATGACCTCCTAAAATCATGACTCAATGATATGTTGAAGAATACTCCAGCCTAGAGTAGTCAGATCACTAAACAAAATGAGTAATATGGAATATTATTAGTATATATGTTTACTATGGAAAATACTTGATGGCACACAAAACCAGAAAAAGTCCATCCAGTTTTCTTATGTTATCTACCCCAAAAAAAAGTATTGATGGAATGATTTTGATTTGCCTAATAAAAGTTATGTTTTATGTTTCTGTTTTTTTCAAGCGCTCAATTTATTAAGTTAAATTCCACCCAATCTGTTGATTTTGAGCATTACCATATACTCAGATTGAAACTTTAAATTTTATTGCCCAGTCTTGGTTCTGTCCCTAACTTTTTTGTCTAGTCCAGAGGGGGATTTAGGATTTATTTCCACTATGATTGTGATTCTCTATGTACAATGATAAACTGTACTGTGATCCCCATGACTATGATTTATCAATAACCCAGAGGAACTCCTCCTTTTCATATACTCAGATGTATGGGATATTTTGGTTATAAGAGGTGTGCTTTCTCTTCTCTATTTCCTAATAATTATATTTTCCCTAGACCAGAGTTTTATCCATACATCCAGTTACTCAAGTTCACTGGTAGCTCTATATCTGGATGAGCTGTGTTCTATGGCATTCTGTACTCTTTGTTATTGTTGTTTGGTTGTTCAGTCGTGCCTGACTCTCTCTGACCTTATGGGCCGCAGCACGCCAGGCACAACTGTCAGCTACTGAACCTCTGAGCTTCATCAAGCTCATTTGCATTGCTTCAATGACCTCATATATCCATCTCTGCCTCTTCCTCGCCTTTCTTCTCGTGCCTTCAATCTTTCCCAGCATCAGAGTCTTCTCTAGGGAATCCTGTCTCCAAATGATAAGGCCAAAATATTTGAGCTTCTTGATTTCCTGTAGTACTAAATTTATTGGATCTTCTTGCAGTCCAAGGGACTCTAAGCAGTTTTCGCCAACACCACAATTCAAAGGCGTCAATTTTATGGTGCTTAGCCTTCTTTATGGTCCAGCTCTCACATCCGTATTTACTTCTGGGAATAACATGTTTTTTTACTATGCAGACCTTTATGGATAGTTTAATATTTCTACTTTTTACTAGCTATAGCCCAAATCAAAAGTATAGATTTTTTTTATATATTTTTTTGTGTTTGCATATCTATACATTAAGAGTAGAAAAAGAAAGAGGAAAGTATAGACACCTTTTAATTTTGCTCACTAGTTTATTTCCCAAAGCAACCAAAATAACACAATATGTATAGGGTTTTGTAATGAGGACCTACTCCGTATGTAATTTAAAATAAAATATAACTTTTATTGAATATAAAATAAAAATAATAATATATACACAAAATGTATATACATGAATTTTAAAAGGTTCATATAAAATATAAAATTTGTCTCCCAAAATCACTCAATTGTCAAGGAAGGAGTAGAGATAAGATAAATGCAACATTAATAGTCCACAACAATTCTGTTGATATAATATGGTGCTTTCTTATATCTATATATAGATTATTGGCATAGTGACATGATTGATATAAGTACAACAGTGAGTAAATACCGACAGTAGTGGAGATAGAAGGGAACAAAATTTACAGCTGTGGCCCTATCTAGGTAATTTATAGAGGCGTTGCCCTGATATACAGGTAACTTGGGGGACCCGCTATTTATCCCCTATCTCTTGTTAGTATATAATCCCTGTAATGACCTGTCTGGGACTAGTCCCTTCTACTCCACTTACCTTATCTTCATAATATGCAGACTGCTCTGTTTACACGCCGTGATACCAATCAGTCAATGCGTGGTATCTAGCAGCGCATAGCTGCTTAGTGACATCATCAGCAGGAGACAAGAACAACAACTGATCCGACGCTCACGTTTCGCATTTGTGCTTCCACAGGGATCAGTGCAAAATTAGGATATTATAGCTATATTATAGCTAGTCCACATCACCTAAGGAATTTTCCAATATTGTTGATCACCAATTTATTTATATCTACACAGTAAGCCTGGGTCTCATGTGCCTAGGCCGAAACACACCACAGATTGATATGCTAAGGCTCTATTCATAAGCATGGATATTTAAATTCATATGGAGCGAGACATATTCCCTTCTCAGTTTCTCTATGACTATAAACAAGATACATGGGTTTATATACTATGCAACTGTGTAGCAAATTACGTCACAATAACAATAAAAGGATGCAAGAAAACCAAAATCTGTATTAGGTAATTATGGTGGCACGTCTTTCGCGCGCTGGAAAACTGTACCCTGACGACTCTCTGAGCTCCAGCTTGCATCCCATCTGCCACAGAGGCTTCTCATGCGCGCTCCCCCATCTCATATTTACTAGACCTGCTTGCTGGAGACTGCCATGTGGGACTGGCATATGTCACTAGGAGCATATTGTATTTAATGTCACTGTCATTGTGTGCATGTGTCACTAGGAGCATGTTGCATTTCATGTTTATCACTACATGTCACTGTCATTATTTGCATGTGTGATAAACATGCAATGCAACATGCTCCTAGTGATACATGAAACAATGCCTGGCCCATGTAGCACACTGTCAGACCCTTACCTTGCCAAGCTGGTCCAGTAAATATAAGATGGGGACGCGTGCTTGAGAAGCCTATGTGGTAGATGGGATGCAGGCTGGAGCGCAGAACGTCGCCAGGGCTCAGTTCTCTGCGCCCTGATGGCGGTGCGCTGTTCTGCAGCACGCGAAGGTCTGGGTGCCGGTAATTATAGAGTACTATTCATATTTTAAAGCCATTATGTTACATACTTAAGTATGTTTTATATACTGTACATTCACTTCTTCAGGGATATATTAAAAGAAATGGAAATATATTTCATTATATGGAAAATATGCTACTAAATATAATATTATATAATATAAAATTAAAAATAAGAACCTAATAATGAATTGACCTAAATGTCTCTTAACAGTTTTCTATGCTGTTTTTTTTATGGAGACCATTAATATAAAAAGTACTCCCATCAAGTTACTTGAAATGTCTTGGGAAAAGCATGTTGTCTCCCTGAAATCCTGTAAGTACATGATTAGTGCCCTTAATATGAGATTTGATTTGAGTTCTGACTTCTTTAAGAAGCAGTCAAGGTAACTTGTCTCGCTCAAACTATAGGCTGTCAAGCTAATAGGTTTTGGACAGAGTATTTATGACCTATCCATATAAGTGATATTGAATGAGTGGCCCATCCATTCATAAATCCTATTTGCATGACATGTGATATTTCATTACTGTGTTTAAGTGAAAGGTCAGAACTGTATAGTGTGTATGGTAACAGTTGGTAACTGTCTAATGATGTCATCGCTGTAAGTTTTGGAAGCTAGAATTATGATGGATCTTGCTTTTTAGTTATTGTTACAATAGATACAAGAACATTAATCACATTTGTTTATGCTTTTTAAAGGGACCTTACAGCATTAATTCAAGTCATTAACTTAAAAAAATCCAAGTTGCACTAAGCATAATGAAATATCAAGTTATACAGATTAATGTTATATTTATTACATGTCAGTGGCGGAGCTAGTGAATGGAGGGCCCTGGTGCAAAAACAATGTTGGGCCCCCTCCCTTGGGCCCTCCACACACCTCTGGTGCCAATTTATACATATATATATATATATATATATATATATTAAATAGTATGTTTTATATATATATATATATATATATATATACTAAGTTGGCAATTATATATATATATATATATATATATATATATATAAATTCATATATATTTTTTTCTAATTTATTTTTATATATTTTATATATATGAAATACATATATACACACACCATGTGTGTGTGACGTCATTCAGGATTCCCTGTACCAATCAGAAGGCGCTCAGGGGAGAAACGCAGGAGGGGCAGGAATGGTAGGTTGCAGGAGGGGAAGGGATGGGGGTCCAGAGGCATATAAAAAAAAAAAAGAACAATAATGGGCCCCCCTGGAGCCAGGCCCCAGTGCATTTACACCGGGTGCACCAATGGTAGTTCCCCCCCTGTTACATAATATTTACATCTGTTCAATTCTAGAGGTTTTCATTTGTGCTTCCCATCTCATATTCAAGCCATATATGAAACTCCATGCAACAGTTTCTAGTGCAGGAGCCAGCATAGTTATGCCTGCACAACTGTGATGTGAGCAGCCTGCTGTCACAAGCTATGGCACCCAGAGATGACAGGGGTAGCTATACACCTTACAGATCAATGGACTCCCTTATAATGATTGGAGACATATTACAGCCCTGGGTAAGTGATTGATAGACATAAAGATTGTCACATATTAATGAACATCTGCACTTATCTTAATAATGAAATATATTGGAAATACTTGTGTATGTTTCACTACAGTCTCATAATATGATTGTTCACCTACAGAATATGATCAGCCTTATTAAATTGCAATTTGGCCAATTGAATAGGGCTCTATATAAGCACATAGCATTTTTTTACAGAAGTTTTTAGTTAGTGAAGACCTTGCTTTTGGATAGAAGTTCACTAACTAAAAACTTCTGTAAAAAAAATGCTATATGCTTACACAGAGCCCTATTCAATTGACCAAATCGCAATTTAATAAGGCAGTAAATATATATGTAAAAGTTGTTAAAAGTTATTAATTTTTGCCTTGTACTATCCCTTATGGATGGACTTAATGAGGTTCCATTTAATAATTTTGTGAAGTGATGGTGGGAGTTCTGACGCTGTTGGGAATTTTGAGTTGTAATGTGATTGGCTCAAAAGGCTATGCATCAACTGGAATACAGCTGTGAGCCAAATCTGTGCTTTTTTAACTCGGATGAGTTATTCACATTGTATAACTGAATAAGACTCAGCTTGCTGTTTTAGTTTCATATACTAGGACCTCGGGTCAAATCAGACCTTTAATTCACTTCAACTTCTTAATGGAGTGGGGCCCTTTATTCCTTCTGCACCCGATGTATTCATGCCATAATTCAAAAGAGTGACAGATGGGCATCACCACATCACTAAAATCAGGTTTATTAAATAGTATAAAAACATGTGTGCACTTACACGCAAGACTTGGTAATACAGTTTACTGCGCAGAGTATGTTACCCAGAAACACAGGTAAGTATTACATTTTTGAAAACCCCAATGCCTAGTCTGGAAATGGTAGGAAAGGTACTTACCGCAATCTGTAGCTTAGGAAATCTGATAGTGGCCCGGGTGTACCAGCTGTGTACCAGCAAAGTGATCTAATTTTTTATGTATTTATTTAAATAAATAAATAAAAAAATAAAAAAAAAAAATATATATATATATACATATATGTGGATTAATAAGGAGTATTATAGTATATTGTGATACTTTTTGTATTAGACAAACACCTTATTTATATTGACGAAAAGGTATCACAATACATTACAATACTTATTATAATATTCTAATGTCTTTCATCCCTTATCCTGTATTTTGCAGTGCATTATTGATTTTTTATTTGCATTCACATTGCTATGAACAGGTGTTTAACCCCGTTGCAAATCCTGTATTTTAGGATTTTCTTCTATACTTGCCATTTACGGGTTTGAAGGCAATTGCGGGCTTGAGGAATTGTAGCAATTGAATAGCGATTGTAACATTTACGGGCTTGAAATATCAAAGGCTTGGTGGGGTTGGAGTTATGATTTTGACAACTGCAGGGATTTTAACCTGCAAACCGATTGCGGGTAGCTCAAAGACGCCAATTGAATAGAAAAAAAATTACGGGCTCCATTACTGGCTCTTGTAACTACAATTTGCTCAATGGATTGGAGGCCCAACACTCATTATGAAATTGGTGTCATGTGCTTCATTTCATGGGTTGTTAGCAGCACCTATATATGTTATTTTGCATGCAAATATGTTAGGTAAAACCGGTTTAAAATTAATTGAAACTAATAGAAAATGCACAAAACATACCCGTCTGTAGATTTAATTGGGAGTCCAGTATGACTCATAAAGCTATATTGCTGCTCACAGGATAACTACCGTTTAATTGACTTAAATTACTAAGTATTTCTTTTTAACAGAAAATATAATACTAATATACGGTAGTTGTCATTCTGCGAGTTTGTGTGTAAAACTTGCAATTTGCCAGTTGCGCATGACCGCTGCACGCTGCACACCGTGAGGCTCGCAATGGGCGCCGAAGGGGGAGCGAGGTAGAGAGGAGAGAAGGAGAGAGAGTGAGAAGGAGAGAGAGAAGGAGAGAGAGAGAAGGAGAGGGAGACAAGGAGAGTGAGAGAGAGTGAGAAGAAGAGAGTGAGAGGGAAAGAGAGAGGAGGAGAGGGTGAGAGAGAGAAGCAGAGAGAGAGTGAGAAGGAGACAGAGAAGGAGAGTGTGAGAGAGAGAAGGAGAGGGTGAGAGAGAGAAGGAGAGGGTGAGAGAGAAGGAGAGGGAGAGAATGAGAGGGCGAGAGAGAAGGAGAGGGCGTGAGAGAGATCAGGAGAGGGAGGGAGAGAAAGAGAGTGAGAAGGAGAGGGAGGGGGAGAGAGAGAGAAGGGTCAAGGGAGGGTGTGAGAGAGAGAGAAGAAGAGAGTGTGGGAGAGAAGGAGAGAGAGAGAAGGAGAGGGCAAGAGAGAGAAGAGAGGGAGATAGAGAGAGAGAAGGAGAGGGAGGGAGAGAAAGAGAGTGAGAAGGAGAGGGAAGGGGAAAGAGAGAGAAGGGTCAAGGGAGGGAATGAGAGAGAGAGAGAGAAGAAGAGAGGGAGGGAGAGAAAGAGAGTGAGAAGGGGAGGGAGGGGGAGAGAGAGAGAAGGGTCAAGGGAGAGTGATCAAAGAGAGAGAGAGTGAGCACAGAGAGAGGGAGAGGGCACAGAGAGAGAGAGAGGGTACAGAGAGAGAGGGTGGACAAACAGAAGACAATTTTTAAGACTATATTATAACATTGTTTTTGACGGGCAAGTGACTAGTTAATAAATAGTTACTTAAAAGATCACTGTAGACTATATGGTATGTGGAATAATTAAACTGTATAATGACACAGTATTTAAAAATGTAACGTTGTAGCACTCAATGCTTCCTCTACATTCATGGTCTCCTCCCACATGTCGAAACTGATCAGCAGAAAGCAAAATGGCAACTCCCTCTGCAACATAGACAACAAAGATAATAAATTAAAGGTCATCTCTTATTTTTAGCTTCTAAAATACTTTGAAATTTATCAAGTGTAGTTCTTCAAAACTAGTTTAATTTGAATATGGGTTTATAGTGTTGCCTTAAAAATAATTTAAGACTTTGAAATATATTTATGAAACCGGTGGGAATAAGTAGGGAGTTAAGTGGTGTTACAATAAAATATCTCCAATTCACATGCTCTCCTGGGGTTTACTAAGCAGAAAACATAGGAAGTGGAGATATTAAATGTTACTATTTTGTGTAATGTTAATGCAAAAAAAAATCTAACATAAGAATAATGTAATATAAATATGTAACTGAACGATGATCGAGAGTTATCTGTATTAAGGTTGTGCTTTGTTTACATGCCCTGAAGCTGCCAAAGCACAAAAGATCAGGTTGCTAGTGATTAACAATGTATGTTATTTCAACTGTGTTTTTACATTGTGAAGTTCATGTCAAATTTACTGTCAGTGTCAGCTAATATCAACAATGACAAGCCCCGACCTATAAAGCAATCATCATCTGCTAATCACAAGCTGTCTCCCTACATGTTATGAGGCTCTCACTGCGCCATCGTTCATGTCATCAGAATGTTACTGGCATTAACATCATCAGCGAATGACATGGCTGTGTAACAACATCAATATCACTGGCTAAAGAGGAAAAGGTTGGGTGCCCCTAAAGTATACAAATAAACTTGCAATGTCTATGGAGATAATGGAAAGTAGGCAGTAATTTGTCACTGAAAAACATATTTTATACTAGCTTTAAATCTGTTTTCAGTGTGTGCATATGTATTTAAATATTTATTTGGAGCATGTTGGTAAAACATGTGATGCGCCTTTGTCACAACTGCTTCTTCAATTAGGCTTGCTCAGAACCTGTTTCTGACCCACCCAGCAATATGTGATGGTTCTTGTTGTTATCCCTGCTAGCAGAGATAGAACCAGATCATTATTGGACCCTCAGGACAATCCCAGGAATACAGGAATTATATGGCAGAGCAGCAGAGTTTCCGGCTGTAATTTTTCTTTTAGGTAGATGTAGAATTATTAACCCGTACGATCAGGGCTAACCCTTCCCTCAATAATGAGCACACATGTAATTATGCCTAACCACACGAAGAATTGTTTATTAGTCAAAAATTCAACAATCTTATACACATTGGTCACCCCTTGCCAAATAGCCACACCCCTTAGCAACAGTCATCTTAAACAAAACTCAATTCTTCTCCTTCTCGTCATGTGGCCCACCTGTCAATAAATTATGTCAGAATTTCTAACCACTCCCCTGTGGTGCTGGAGACTAACAGGATGAATAACTTAATGGGACATTTTGTGCTGGGTAGTGAGTGGGATTCAGACTTTAGTTTATGCTAAGTTTCCCCTCTCTGGAAGCTAGCTGTCCAGGGGACCATAAGTGTTCATTAAATCTTCCTTACCCTTCCCTGAAATACATTTCCTTGGCTTCTCTGAAGTATCCCCAAACCCCTTCAACCTGTTACTCCATAACTCTGATCCTCAGGCGACTTGCTTCATTATATCCCTCTGTGTCATTTTGATACCAAACATGATATAGGGATTCTCATACTGATTCTCATACTTAACAGTACATATATAAGTCATCTATGTTATACTTATACCAAAAGCCATATTAAATTACAGCAGGCAATATGATACTACAGATGCCATCAATGCAACAATAATTATTATACACAACCCTAACCCACACATCCAGCGGGTACCTCAACTATGATCACCCTGCTCACATATTTGTACACTCCAGATCCACTGGAGGTGCAATGTTTACTCTGAAAGGGACTCCTTGTGCTAAACACCCCATGCCCTCCCAGGGCACAGGATGGTTGAATCAATCTCCATAGACCCTAGTGGTCCCTGGGCGTTACTGCATTTATATGTATAAGCTACATGCAGCATAAGTAAAGTTCTGTTATACTAATTATAAAGAGTTTTTCGATATTACTATTTTTTTTTATTTCTCTTTGCTAATCTCTAGGATTACCTTGTAGACCTACTTAAATTCTTATATCCATCAGAGTTTGTCACTGTGTGAGCCAATAGAAAGTTCCTGGTCCTGTTCGGCGCACTAGAAACTGCACAAGTTCACACCATCTCACACATCTGAGAAGGGACGTTTGTACATTTTGGTGCAAAAAGACTGTGATAATATATTGTTGTACAATTTTTTAAAAAGAGCTTTTAGAAGGGCAATTATTTACGGTAACTTAAACAAAACAGAATAAAGATGGACAGAGCTATATTGATATATATCTATATATATATATATATATATATATATATATATATATATATATATACACTGCTCAAAAAAATAAAGGGAATACTAAAATAACACATCCTAGATCTGAATGAATTAAATATTCTTATGAAATACTTTGTTCTTTACATAGTTGAATGTGCTGACAACAAAATCACACAAAAATAAAAAAATGGAAATCACATTTTTCAACCCATGGAGGTCTGGATTTGGAGTCACCCCCATTATGAAAGTGGAAAAACACACTACAGGCTGATCCAACTTTGATGTAATGTCCTTAAAACAAGTCAACATGAGGCTCAGTAGTGTGTGTGGCCTCCACGTGCCTGTATGACCTCCCTACAACGCCTGGGCATGCTCCTGGTAGCGGATGATCTCCTGAGGGATCTCCTCCAAGACCTGGACTAAAGCATCTGCCAACTCCTGGACAGTCTGTGGTGCAACGTGACGTTGGTGGATGGAGCGAGACATGATGTCCCAGATGTGCTCAATTGGATTCAAGTCTGGGGAACGGGCGGGCCAGTACATAGCATCAATGCCTTTGTCTTGCAGGAACTGCTGATACACTCCAGCCACATGAGGTCTAGCATTGTCTTGCATTAGGAGGAACCCAGGGCCAACCACACTAGCATATGGTCTCACAAGGGGTCTGAGGATCTCATCTCGGTACCTATTGGCAGTCAGGCTACCTCTGGCGAGCACATGGAGGGCTGTGTGGCCCCCCAAAGAGATGCCATCCCACACCATTACTGATCCACTGCCAAACCGGTCATGCTGGATGATGTTGCAGGCAGCAGAACATTCTCCACAGCGTCTCCAGACCCTGTCACGTCTGTCACATGTGCTCAGTGTGAACCTGCTTTCATCTGTGAAGAGCACAGGGCGCCAGTGGCAAATTTGCCAATCTTGGTGTTCTCTGGCAAATGCCAAACATACTGCACGGTGTTGGGCTGTAAGCACAACCCCCACCGGTGGATGTCGGGCCCTCATACCACCCTCATGGAGTCTGTTTCTGACCGTTTGAGCAGACACATGCACATTTGTGACCTGCTGGAGGTCATTTTGCAGGGCTCTGGCAGTGCTCTTCCTGTTCCTCCTTGCACAAAGGCGGAGGTAGCGGTCCTGATGCTGGGTTGTTGCCCTCATACGGCCTCCTCCACATCTCCTGATGTACTGGCCTGTCTCCTGGTAGCGCCTCCATGCTCTGGACATTACGCTGACAGACACAGCAAACCTTCTTGCCACAGCTCGCATTGATGTGCTGTCCTGGATGAGCTGCACTACCTGAGCCACTTGTGTGGGTTGTAGACTCTGTCTCATGCTACCACTAGAGTGAAAGCACCACCAGCATTAAAAAGTGACCAAAACATCAGCCAGAAAGCATAGGAACTGAGAAGTGGTCTGTGGTCACCACCTGCAGAATCACTCCTTTATTGGGGGTGTCTTGCTAATTGCCCAAAATTTCCACCTGTTGTCTATCCCATTTGCACAACAGCATGTGAAATTGATTGTCACTCAGTGTTGCTTCCTAAGTGGACAGTTTGATTTTACAGAAGTGTGATTGACTTGGAGTTACATTGTGTTGTTTAAGTGTTCCCTTTATTTTTTTGAGCAGTGTATATATATATATATATATATATATATATATATATATATATATATATATAATTGGCTGTTATCCAACCAAAATTTCAAAGAACTTCCTTTGAGATCCAAAGCATTATTAAAAGTTCACTTCTCCAATAATGTATTTGCTACAGTGTCTTGTACATGTTTCAGGGGTCAAGCCCTACTCATTATCAATCTTACATACAGACTCATGTCTGCTTTTGAACCCACCCTTTATTCTACGCACTGTACCCAGGATGTAGAATATCAGTTCATATGTTTTTTGTACAAAGAAACTTTGGTGCAAGTGCAATATTTAAAATTGTAATTTCAAGTGCATATACATACTTATTTCTTGAATGTATAACTTTTCATTGTGTCTATACCATATTTTTACCATGCTTCACCATTTTTGCTTATTTGCGCTCTCCATCTTTCTTCTAGTTTTTCGGTATTATCACAAAGTTCCTGATCTGAGCCCTTAGGATTGTGGAGCAACAGCAGGAACTTGATCTATAGAACTTCAAACAACACCATTAGACTGTTCTCAAAACTTAAATAGTACCTTACACCATCTAATTGTTTCTATTATCTTGTTATATATATTTTATGGCGGGATTTTTAGAACTAATGTTTTTAATAAACCTGGAGTTTTTCACCAATAAATATTCCCTTTGCACCATTTTTTTTTAGTATGACACCATTGAATACAGGTGAGGTTTGCCTGCTTCCTCATAGATGGACATCACGTCCCCATGGTACGTATAAAAGCAGCACCACAAACACAGAGTTAAAAAGTCGTGACCTATAACAAATAATTTTAGAAGGAAAATAGGTTTGCTATTGCCATTGTATTAACAAAATCTGGATAATGTGTGGATAATGCAGAAATGTATTACTCTTCCATGGATTGTATACATAGGCCTCACATTTAATTGGTGGTACGGATTATGGAGGTCATTTTTAGTTGGTAGCACCTTAGGCTGAAGGATGTCCCCCTAACAATAATCCAAGTCCTTACCTAAACCCTCTATATTTGACTGTGCAGTAGGTTTGAGGGGGGCTGAAGCATAAACTCTTTCCACCTTCTACTGTATATCAATGGAATTTAATAACCTGGGGGTTATTAAGGCTGCTATTGGCCAATTGGACTCTCCCAAATTGGTTACCCAAAAATATGTCACTTCAAATAGAAAATCTACTCCTTAATAATCATTCACTTCTTTAAGGATGAAGGTTAAACAATTATAACAAAGTAGAAGATGTAGAAATCTTACATTAAAGTGACATAGACTCATTGTTGTTTTTTCTGCTCTTATCCCAAACAATAACGTTATGCCCAATGAAGCCTTGGAAATCTATTTTACATCTATAAATATCTATTTATTCACTTTTACATGTACAACTTTCTACACAAACACTTAAGAAGCTCACAATGAGAACTAAATACATTTTACTTACAAGTTTGTTTAGTTCACAAGTCACATACTGGTAGATAAAAACACTGAGCTTCATTCATTTCCACATTGCATTAGTGCTGAATCTCTTAATTTAATATAATTTACTAGCGACTTGCCATTTAAAAATGACTGCATGATAGAGTTTTCTAAATTGTGTTTCTCCACCCCCTCCATCCCCTGTGTCTCCCCCCTTCCCTTCCCTGTGTCCCCCCTCTCCCTTCACTGTGTCTCTTCCCCCCCTCCTCTGTGTCTCTTCTCCCCACTCCCCACTCCCTCTCCTGCCTCATTCCCCCTCTCTCCCTCCCCTGTGTCTCTTCCCCTCCCCTCCCTCCCCTGTGTTTCTTCCCCCTCCCATCTCTTTCCCTCTCCCTCCCCTTTGTCTTTTATCCCCCTCACCCTCCCCTGTGTCTTTTAACCCCCTCCCTCCCCTGTGTCTCCTTCCCCCCTCCCCTGTGTCTCCTTTCCCCCTCTCCCTCTCCTGTGCCTTCTTTTCCCCTCTACCTCTCCTTTTTCACCCTTTCCCTTCCGTGTCCTTCCATCTCCCTCCCCTGTGTCCTCTCTCCCTCCCCTGTATCTCATTTCCCCCTCCCGTGTGTCTACTTCCCCCCCTCTCCCCTGTGTCTCCTTTCCCCCTCTCCCTCTCCTGTGCCTCCTATTCCCTTTTCCTTTTCCCCCCTCTGTGTCTCCTTCCCCCTCCCTTCTCTCTCGTTTGTCTCTTCCCTCGTGTCTCTTCCCCCCCGCCTGTGTCCCTTCCCCACCTGTCCCTCCCGTGTCTCTTCCCCCCCTTGTGTCTCTTTCCCCTCCTCTCCCTCCCCTGTGTCTCTTCCCCCTTCCTCTCCTGTGCCTCTTCCCCCTCTCCTTTTACTCCCTCTTCCTCCTATGTGTCTCGCTCGGGTATCTGTGACCCCACACACTCACCGCTCCGGGCCCTCACATGGGCGTGCGGCCATGCTCGGGCCGGCTCAGTGCACGGCTCAGGCGGCATGCTACATCTTGTCTCACTTCCGGTCCAATGACCTCTGCTGAGGGCCGGAGGCGCAGAGAGGTGACTCAGGATTGGCACTGTGTGAATACAGGACGGCGCGTGCCCTGCATGTGGCTCCCGTGGCCTCCTCTACCTTATGGGCCTTATGGGCCTTGCGGTAAGTGCCTTCGGCGCTCATCGCGGGTCCCGCAATGAGCAGCTTTGCCGCTCATTACGCATGAGCAAGCCACAATGAGCGCTCATTGCGTGTGCGCAACACAGTTATTTTTATCATTGCGTATGCGCAACACAGTAATTTTTATCACTGCGTAACTAGAACTCGCAATACGACAATTATTATATGTGATAATAAATTAAAACAATAGCCTTGCGTCTCCCTTGAGTACTGGATCTTGATGAGCATATTCTATACATCCTCTTCTGGATCGCTACCTTGTCATGATGAAAGGGCTTGTGTACTTCAGTGAAGCTGTGAGCTATACCATGTAGGATCATCCAAGATGGGCAGGTGCAGAGAGGTCAGACCAATCGCGGTCCACAGGAGAAGCAAATGGCAACTCACTCCAGTATCTTTGTCAAGATAACCTTATGGATAACACCACCGGAGACATAACGATTGTGCCTGGGGTCCTGCTCTCCACAGGGTCATGGAGAGTCTGACACTACTGAACAACTAATTCAAATTCTATACATATTGGAACTTTTCTTAATTTAAGAGCAACCTTTATTTTGAAAGAGCAAAGCACTACCTATCAATCAATTAATACTGGTGCAGTGATCCCCTACTAACATTAGTGCAAGCCCTTTCTTTTTATATTCTTTATCTGTTTATGATTATTTTATAACCCTTTCAATCTAGATCTATAACCCAAACTTTAGTAAAAAAAAACTTAAACCTAATAATATTAAGTCTATCCTCAATAAAGATAATATTTCAAACCATAGCTGAGGGGGCAGTGGCTCTTAGTTGTTCCTGGCATGCTGTGGTCCATGGAGAGTTAGACAAAATAAATTAATGACTGAACAATTATAATTCCCCTAAAACACAGCTTCTAATATCTCCAAATCTTTATCATAACAACCAAGTCCTAATATATATACTGAACCCTAAGCCCATACCACCAAATCTTATCTTGAATAACAGTCAATAGTTTTAATATTTATTATTATTAACCTTTATTTATAATGCGCCAACATAGGGCCCTATTCTATTGCCCAATTTGTAAATGTATACACACTTAAAATCACTCTTAATATTGCCACATAATCTATTAGCTACTCGCAATCTGATTACGAGTTCCCACCCATAATCACTACGGGCCAGTCAAAGATGCAAATTCTAGCTTAGAACTCCATTGGTTTTAGCACAGCTCAAACATTACAAACGTTAATTAATTAAAGTTAAAAAAAATCTAAATTCTATTAGACCCGTTGCTCTAGCTCGCAAATGAGAAAGTATCAAGTTTCTGTCAAAAATATTAACAGTGCTAAATAGGACTCGCAATGGCATTTTCAAACACTTATTATAGCTGTAGCAGCAATTAAACACACTATACTGTACTATAAAATCATGGGAAGACCTTCTCATTTACTGTTGGCTGAGTTAAAGGAATCAATGACGGGCTTGCTTAAATATTGACAGATCATATGATCACGCCGCCTGATATCCTACTTAAAAAGGCAGGGTTTACTTGTGGACGCTGTAAGACGTAAATTGCAGACTTGAGTCAATAGAATACATCTAAACATTTAGAGGAAAAAAAAAAATGTGCAGCCAAAATTACTGGTTAGAGTCAGGGTGGATGCAGGTCGAAAACGTTTTAACAAATTACAAAAGAATGGAGGGCCCTGTTATTGAGATTAAAATCAAGCATACAAATGCTTTCTCTAACCCAATAAGATTGAAAACTCGCAAACTTACAGTCTAGATGATATGGGTTTTATACAGTGTTTCCCTAATTGTGTTCCATAGCATGTTGGTATTCCATTTAATGGAAATGGTTTCTCAAGAAAATTACCCCCAAAAGAATCTTCTGTGAAAACCTTTGTAAGGTCTTAAGCATGTCCTGAAGATTAGTTAAATATAATTAGGATGGGATTCTTTTTTGCATTATTTGGAAGGTCTTGTTCTCTATCACAAAAGCAATTTTGGGGTCAAGGTATACAATACATTTTCTGTAGTTGAATTAATCCATAATACAATAAATGCAAAATCTTCGACCCACTAAATACAAATTCTGAAAATTGGGACTTACTATCTTAATCCTGAGCAAGCGCTTAGTTTATTAAATTCAATGAAAATTCCATAAGTATCACTTGATGAACATTAAGTCTTCCAACAGCTTGTGTTATCCATCAAAGTTCATTTAGGAGGCACATGTAAGTTTAATGTATAAATGAATGACTCTGTTTTCATCGATATCTATAGACCAAGTAGTTCACCCGCCATATTTCTGCACTCAAATGCTTAGATGACATGTTCAACATCTGGAGAGCAGATGCTTGGCAAGGACTAAGGACGGCAATCAGTTGCATCTATCTTCTTATAATTCTGCTTAAACAGCAAGGGAAAAAAATCAAATGTAAAGATCCCGTCATCACAAGTCTTAACGGCAGCTTCAATCCCCCAGATGCCAGGGTATTAAGGGAAGACTTTAAACAAAAATATGTATCTCTCCACTCCATATTTAGAGTGTAATTATTCATTTTGTAATATTTAACTGCTCCTTTGTTAGGTACCTTGGCATGAATACAAAATAGAAACAGTATAGTAAACAAAAAGTAATTAGACACTCAAAGGTTATTGATTGTGACATTCAGTATATATATATATATATATATATATATATATATATATATATTTATAGATACAGTAAACGCACGATTATCCGACCCTTAACCAACCGAGACTCTCAAGAAACCGACACCTGCCTTTATTCCCCGTTTGAGAAAAACTTTTAGTTAATCAGCATTATCCCGCATAAACGGCATCCAAATTTTCTTTTTCTTTTTTTTTTTATTCAACTTTTTTTCTCTTGTTTTTATTTAGCAGTAGCTGTTTAACAGATAGTTTAAGGGTTTTCAGGAGATTTACGGGAGTGTCCTGTATATATATATAGACTAGAATATTGCCCGTCAAAAAATGAAGGCAATGAAATTGTAAGTGAGCTAATGCTGTTTGGTGTATAATAATCAAATAAATAATACATTAATAAATTAATATACTTTACCTATTTTCAAGTAATATATGCAGGAAGCATTGTGTTGAAGAGCTGACAATCTTTTTTGATGTTGCTGCAGCATTAGTGGTGTGGAGCTGCTGTGTAAGCGTGATGAATCTGTGCAGTGTGTAGTGTAATAGTGTGCGTGCGCGAGACCAAACAGTTAGCGTAGCTGTGTACTTCCGCATTGTATAAGTTATTGTTCTAAAATGGCGGCTAATGTGTGGTATGCGGCTGTGGCGGAATATCCGTAGCTGTTTTGTGGTGTTTTGCGTGTTTCTGGTGGTGTTTTGCGTGTTTAGAGTCCTGTAGCCTCGTTTTCGTTTTGTTCGCCGGACATTTTTTCTGTTGCTTAGGTGATTTTCGGGTGTTTAAACTCCGAAATTTGGACTTAAATCGCGGTGTAACTTTACTTGCAGAGGTCCTGGGTGCACCACCTTGCTGTGGGTAAGCTTTTTATATGTTTGTTGTGTGTATTTATTGTGTTTGTAATGTGTGTGGGGTCGCGCGGGTTGCGTCCTTGTTTTCGAATCTTGTAGGGGTTTTTCGGCAATTCCGTAGGTGTTTGGTGGTGTTTTGCGTCTTTAGACTTCTGTAGCCTCGTTTTCGTTTGTTTCGGCGGCCATTTTTTCTCTCGTTTAGAGAATTTTTTAGTGTCTAAACTCTTTTATTTTTAGTTAAATTGAGGTGTAATTTCAGTTTTCAAGGTCCTGGATGATCCCTCTTGCTGTAGGTAAGCTTTTTATGTATGTGTTGTGTGTATTTATTGTGTTTTTCATTTTTTCATGTCCGCGGTTTGCGGACGTTTTTTGCGAGTTCGTAATTGGTCGTAACGTGTCTCGTACTTTTTTGCGAGGGCTGCAGTTGCTGGCAAGGAGCTCCGGAGGCGCTCCTTGCCAGCAACTGCGGCTCTCGCTTCGCAGTGTAATAGTGTGCGTGCACGAGGCAAAGGCCTCTGTTGCTGGCAAGGAGCACCTTCGACTACGCGAGCCCGCAAGCGTTAGCAACAACTCGCATGCTCACAACTATATATGTGAAATTCATTCCAGCAGGTTAAATAGCTGATACAGCAATACAGCAGGCAAATGCTTAAAGAAAGCCATTTTTAAAATGGTAATGGATTACAAGAGCGAAGACTTTGTGGGCACATTTGCATGACCCTGCCCAGGCTCCCAGAATGCAGTGTAATAGCTGTATTTCTCGGAATTTTGAGCAGGAAACAATTTTTTTAACTTGTTTTAGATGTTTAAATGTATTTTTTATATACTATATATATATACGGTATATATATATATATATATATATATATATATATATATATAATACAAAAATTGCTAAATATTATATATATTCATGCATGTGTCATATTTGTTTTTGTATTATAGCCTGAAAAAATAAGAATTATCACAATATTAATATGAAACATATGAAAAATGAATATCTGTTTTGACACTTTCCATCCACAAATGTAGGGTGTTGGGCAAAACAAAAGGAATAAATGGTGCCTGATCCAAAACTAACATCAGACCAGCCTACTGCTAATTTGCTCTGATAGGATTACTGCTGTGAATTAAAGTCAGTTTCAGCTTGCCATACTGTAACTGAAGATGAAGGTATTTTAATTGAACATTCATCATCAATAAAGTTCATATTCATGATTTAATAATAATATTCATTATTAAAACTAGTCTAAAACATCAGCTTCTAAACATGCAGTTATTCTGCTTGTCTCAACTACTCCATTAGAATATCATAAAGGTAATGGGAGCATCCCTGGTTTGAAGTGAGTGTAAAAAAAAAAACAACATAGAGGAGCTCAATCATAGGATGAACTAACCTTAATAGGTTAGTTCTATGGACATGATAACCACTCTGAGAGGAGCTGGTCCCACTTACTAGAGTGATCCAGCCCCGAAATACCAGAAAATTATACCCTAAACAGGAAAAACAGCAAACCCCAGACGTATGTTTCGGCCTTCATTGAGCTTCACCAGCGAAGTGTAGCTGAACTCCCTAAGGCACAGTGAGCAGTGTTAAATGATGAGTCTCAAACTTGTGTCTAGACCGGTGGTGGATCACTTGGTCCTATGGTGACCACTAACAGGGTTTCAGTATCTCTATGCTTGTGTTTCCAAGTGATGGCTAATTGAGACTTTGTTTCATTAATTCTGAATTGATTCACCTGTGCTTATGCAGAGATACTAAAATCAGTATCTCACTGATGAACTCATGGGGACTAGAAACAAGCAGCTTAACTGGAGACTTAGAAGCTACTCTTTGAAAATAAGTTTCATATTCAATATTATTATGTTTTTAAACAGTGAAGGGAAATTTGTGGTCACAGTTTCTACATGGTTGTTTGAATAGCTACGCTTGATAATGGGCAAAATTGGATTAGAATGCAAAATAAATGAGCACCGCCTTTATATATTTCACTTTTATATGCAATTATTCTTTCATAAAGCATTCCTTTACCTGGCTTCTTCTTTTAGCTGCTGTCTCAGAAGAGTGTGTCCTTGTAAACTAACAAGCTCTCCAATAATTATATTGAAACAATTGATACTTATCTAGTAGCAGTAAAACATTCATCTGCATTCAATCAGCCCTATTAAATAAGCTCAACGTTGAAAAGCGTAGCCTGTAACACAGCCCGCAAGACTTACGGCTATTAAATTGGCCCTGTAAAGCATCCCGCCAATGACGAGAAAAGGCTACAGGATGTGGAAATTTGAACTGCGCGCCCACAAATCCTTTGATATGTCAAGCCCGTAACTGACGACTAACCAATCACACTATTAAATTGCATCAAGTTCCCAGGCGTCCAACCCCTAACCTGCAAATGAAGCCAAGAAGTCAACGGGTGCTAGAGAGGACCCACATGGTGGTTAAAGTCCTATCCGTAGCACTGTATATGCAAATATACACCCACTACTGTACTTATAAGTAAAGAGAAAGTGATGTTAGGTATTAAAATGAATAGCACAACATTCAGAATTTTTATTATGTTTACATTCCGTGTTATATCGATCCCAGCAATCAATGTGTTAATACATATAATGGAACTCGCATGTACTAGAATATCATATTTACGGCTTTATCAATATCGCATTATTTCTGGAATGTGGGTCCGATCGCAACCTCGTAATTGAAACCCATAAGGATTTGAAATCCAACCTCCATTTTTCAGTGACGCAATGGTAATGATCTCTTCTGCCATTGGCTCCATCTAAACACATAACTACTGGTTTGTCTTATTGATCATGTTCACGGCCGCACATTCAACGTTCGAAAAATGGTTTACAGGTTTGCGTCTCAAGCCCGTAACGCTATAACAGCCAAATTTCAACACCGCAGCCCAGGCTTCTAATTTAATAGGGCTGCAAGTCTCCTCTAATTTGTGGAAGTAGAAACCAAAATGGTAGTATTTACAACTACATTAAATATATTTTAAAAATATATATTAATCAATATACTAAATCCAAGTCTGTATTGTTTTGTATTGCAATTTGCTATAAATTGTCACTAAAACATTTAACTATACCATAATCCTCATTTATTTCTCAATGTCTTTAACGCTCAAAGAACTCAATTAATTTTATACATTAATATTAAATCTAAACCTCAAATAAACTTCTCTAAAATCTCTTAAGACTATATAAAAAATAAAAAAATAAAAAATATGAGTTAGTTGGTATTTCAATACAATTAGGTGCAAAGCAAAACTATATTTTATATCTGTTTTTATTTAGACATAATAAATCAAAAGCTACAAAGATAGATTTATGGAATGTATGTAAGCATTTATTGTTAATTCTGTCTTTGTTCTGATGGAAAATGCTTTCAGAACATTTCCAGTGAGTATGAACATTCATATAAATGATGTAGGTAATTATATTTTCAATGTTGTAGTTTGTGATCACTGCAGCTGGTGCATTATTTAGTGATAGATAAACAGAGTAATCTAAATAAATAAAATTAAGCCATAGAAAGCGTTTTTCGGAAATAAAGAGTGACAATTAGGAATGTGCATCTAAATAAATTAGCTAGGAACAATCTTAATGTCAGGATTTCCGAATAGAAAGATATTTTGTTTTAGCATCAGATATTTTGAACTGATTGTAGTTCTTTGGTCTTCATGGCAGTGTTTGGTTAATGGTGCCTCTTGCTTAGGTGTTGTAGCCTCTGGGGCCTTTCAAAAAAGGTGTGTATATGTAATGACCGATCATGTGACACTTAGATTGCACACAGGTGGACATCATTTCACTAATTATGTGACTTCTGAAGGTAATTGGTTGCACCAGAGCTTTTTATGGGCTTCATAACAAAGGGGGTGAATAGATACACATGTACCAGTTTTCTATTTTCTATTTCTAAAAAATAGTTTTATGTATATATTTTTCTCATTTCACTTCACCAACTTAGACTATTGTGTTCTGATCCATCACATAAAATTCAGATTAACAAAACATTGAATTTAAGGCTGTTATGTAACAAAATAGGTAAAAAGTCAAGGGGGTGAATACTTTTGCAAAGCACTGTGTATGTTAATTTTATATCTTATATTTACATTATTCTGATTGCAGTGTCTGTAGAGTCTCTGTAGCTTGAGGGGAACGGTTATCCTAGGGTCCTTTCTCTACCACTGAGTTCTGTTGTCATTGTGCTATTTGGGAGGACAGATATTATGTAAAAACATAATTCTTCCCACTGCTTTTTGGTTACTAAAGCCTTTAGGAACAAAGCCACAATGTTTGTCACCACTAAAGCAAAATTGAAAACCATGGTTAAAATGTAAAGGCTGCAATTATTTATTTTAAAGGTTTTTGTGCATTGTCAGGTTTGTAGCATACTTCTAACATGACAAACTTTCTGTCCCCTGTATAAGGCCTCTTTTCTTCATTGAAGCCTGGGGTTGTGCACTTGAAAAAACAAAAATGCTGGGTGCTTCTCTCCATGTTCTCATGAGAGGGCAGAAATGTCTTCATGTCTCCAAACCTTGAGGCTTTGTCTTTGTCCTCTTCAGGCAGGAAAATTAAAGTCCCCCCCCCCCCAAAAAAATGGGGGTTGTAAAAGACTGTTTGCACTGACTCCCCCCCATACCAACTCACTCTGTACCCCTCTCCAAGACTCCTTCTAATTACAGATCCCCTCTCTAAGGCCCTTCTCTAAACAGCACCCTTCCCCAAGACCCTTTCCCATAGCTGCTCTCCCCCAAGACCCCTATCCATACCTGCTCCTCTTCCCTTACCTCCTGCCTGCAACACAGCTCCAGGACGCGTGCATCACTTTAGGTGACATCCTGTACTGGATGGGGAAGGTGGTAAGCGGGCCAGGGTGAGGAGGCCTCTACACTACAGAAATATGCAAATACTGTATATATAAATATAACTATAGATAGATAGATAGATAGATAGATAGATAGATAGATAGATACAGTAGATACAGTAGATAGATAGATATTGTTACATATCGGACCAATGAAAAAGGTATAATTTTATACTGCAATACTCTGATTATCATATATAATAGTTGTGGTAATTGCGAGTTGCCGTCACACAATTTTAAAAGTTACGGGTTGTGCATGCGCAATGAGCACCGTGATGAGCACAGAAAGAGCTCATCATGAGTCCTGTATGTGACTGACTTCAAAGGGCTGCAATGAGCACCAAAGGCGCTCATCGTGAGGCCTGTACTTGCATGGGGCTGCAATGAGCGCCATAGGCACTCATTGCGGGGCTCGCTTTGAGCGCCAAGGCGCTCATCGCAAGGCCTGTACGTGACTGGCTTAAGGGAGGGACAGTAACAGGCTTCAAAAAAATTATGGCTTTAACGGCCGACATTTTTTTTTCTCAAACCTGTAACTCACAAGCCATTGGGAGTACGCCAAAACACGCCAATTAATGAAAAAAATAACTTAAAACCTCACACACAGCACTCGGGAGAGGCAGGGAACCTGTAAGTGAGGTTGCAAGCTAATTTGCTATTTCATTGCTGTTTTTAAGAGCTCTGAAAATGGCTAATTGAGAGAAAAAATGGCGGCTGTAAATTTTTTTCAAGCCCGTAAATCGGAAACACATTTCAGCATTGGGGAAAATGATACATTTCCCAAGCCCGCAAATGGTTTCACACCCGTAAATGCAAACAGGAGCACAGTGGAGGGAGAGGGGGGACAAAGACACAGGGGAGAGAGAGGGGGGAGAGGGTGGGAAGAGACACAGGGGAGAGAGTGGGGGGGGGAGAGACACAGGGGTGAGAGAGGGGGGAAAGAGACACAGGGGAGGGAGATAAGGGGAAAAAACACCAGGGGAGGGGGCAAAGAGACTTGGGAGGAACAGAGTAAAAAGGTAAGGGACCCTCCAAGTGCCAAGAGGCCACCGACATTGGACCCGAATGAAAATATGCTTTTTGACATCAGGCCAGTGCTATGGGGCCATGTAAGAATAGTTTCTGAAACACCATGGCCCAAGGCCTCAAGCTAATTCAAACCTCAAGTGCCTCCTGCCATCCTTTACCCTCATGCTGAGAAGGAAAGGGTGTGGTACTACATTTTATCTCCAAATAAGACCCCTCCTCTATCTGTAGGGCAGTCTTATTTATGTATTGTAATCATCTGACACACATGGCATGTGCAGTTTGGTTGGCAAGCTAAGAGAACCATCCTTTATTCTTTAATCATTTCTGGATGTTGGATCCTTTGAAAAATCATTCAGATCCTCATATTTATCATGGTTACACTAGTGTCATGCATGTATTTTTTTTATCATAGTATGTGATTAAAAATTGAAAACCTCATACATGTAAAGTCTTAAGGATTTCTATTTGCTCTTATATGGGACTAGTGAGATTCTGATGTATGCGATTTTACTCCGAAAGTGTTGTAATGCAAGGTTTTGTGGTCAGTCCTCTATTCTTCTTTTTATTGGTGGCATTTAAAGTTCTAAATCTTTTTTTTAATCCAGTAAGCATACAACAAAAAAGAGATTTGTGGGGGACTGGAATATAGTTTTTATAACTTTCAGTATCTGAGTTTAGAGAAAAGAAAAACAAAAACTGGAATCAAGGAGCTTATGTGCCTCAGACTCTTTAGGAGAAACTAATATAGTGGACTTTACAAAAGAACCTCAAATAAAAAGTGGTGCATTAAAATTTTTTTTTTTTTTTTTTTAGAGCACTGGGTTGACTTCTCACTTGGGTACAATCTCTATAGCAGTGATGGATTGCACCTTAATGATGAGGGAGCTTTTGTGCTAGGGGATAGGATGGTAGAACGGCTGGGGGCGTTTTTACACTAGAAGGTGGCGGGGGGAGGACTAGATAGAAGTAATGGGGTAGAAAGTTTAGAGAGGGTAGGGAATTAATTAACTAGTCAAGGGGGAGGAGATGGGGGAAGGGTTAGTATAATCAATGGGGACGTAAGTAAGTAACTCAAGTATAGTGGCAGGCACTTCAGAACTACAGACTCCTAACATAAGGTGTATGCTCGCTAATGCCAGAAGCTTGCCAGGAAAAATCAAAGAGTTAGAATTATTAGCAGTTAATGAGAAATTGGATTTAATTGGCATTACTGAAACATGGTGGGTAGTGATGTCGCGAACATAAAATTTTCGGTTCGCGAACCGGCGAACCCAGGGAACCGCCATAGACTTCAATGGGCAGGCGGATTTTAAAACCCACAGGGACTCTTTCTGGCCACAATAGTGATGGAAAAGTTGTTTTAAGGGGACTAACACCTGGACTGTCGCATGCGGGGGGGGGATCCATGTCAAAACTCCCACGGAAAATTACATTGTTGATGCAGAGTCTGGTTTTAATCCATAAAGGGCATAAATAACCTAACATCCCCCTCCATCATCCTCCTCCCCTGTATCTCTTTACCCCCTCCCTCATCATCCTCCCCTGTGTCTCTTTCCCCCCTTCCTCGTCACCCTCCCCTGTGTCTCATCCCCCCTCCCTCATCATCCTCCCATCTCCCTCATCATCCTCCCCTGTATCTCTTCCCCCCTCCATCATCATCATCCTCCCCTGTGTCTCTTTCCCCCCTCCCTCATCATCCTCCCCTGTGTCTCTTTTCCCCCTCCCTCATCATCTTCCCTTGTGTCTCTTCCCCCCCTCCCTCATCATCCTCCCCTGTGTCTCTTTCCCCCCTCCCTCATCACCCTCCCCTGTATCTCTTTACCCCCTCCCTCATCATCCTCCCCTATATCTCTTTACCCCCTCCCTCATCATCCTTCCCTGTGTCTCTTCCCCCCTCCATCATCTTCCTTCCCTGTGTCTCTTCCCCCCTCCCTCATCATCTTCCCCTGCGTCTCTTTTCCCCCTCCCTCATCATCTTCCCCTGTGTCTCTTCCCCCCCCTCCCTCATCATCCTCCACTGTGTCTCTTTCCCCCCTTCCTCATCATCCTCCCCTGTGTCTCTTTTCCCCCTCCCTCATCATCTTCCCCTGTGTCTCTTCCCCCCCTCCCTCATCATCCTCCACTGTGTCTCTTTCCCCCATTCCTCATCACCCTCCCCTGTGTCTCATCCGCCCTCCCTCATCATCCTCCCACCTCCCTCATCATCCTCCCCTGTATCTCTTTACCCCCTCCCTCATCATCCTCCCCTGTGTCTCTTCCCCCCTCCGTCATCATCCTCCCCTGTGTCTCTTTCCCCCTCCCTCATCATCCTCCCCTGTGTCTCTTTTCCCCCTCCCTCATCATCTTCCCCTGTGTCTCTTCCCCCCCTCCCTCATCATCCTCCCCTGTGTCTCTTTCCCCCCTTACTAATCACCCTCCCCTGTGTCTCATCCCCCCTCCCTCATCATCCTCCCACCTCCCTCATCATCCTCCCCTGTATCTCTTTACCCCCTCCCTCATCATCCTCCCCTGTGTCTCTTCCCCCCTCCATCATCATCCTCCCCTGTGTCTCTTCCCCCCCTCCCTCATCATCCTCCCCTGTGTCTCTTTCCCCCCCTCCCTCATCATCTTCCCCTGTGTCTCTTCCCCCCTCCATCATCATCCTCCCCTGTGTCTCTTTCCCCCCTCCCTCATAATCCTCCCCTGTGTCTCTTCCCCCCTCCCTCATCATCCTCCCCCCTCCCTTGATGATAAGGGGGGAAGAGATACAGGGATAAGTGTGAGGGGTGTTAGGGTAAGGGGTGTTAGGGATAAGGGTGAGGGGGTTAGGTGTTAGGGTGAGGGGTGTTAGGGCAAAGTGTGAGGGGTGTTAGGGTGAGGGGTGTTAGGGATAAGTGTAAGGGGTGTTAGGGTGAGACATGTTAGGAATAAGTGTGAGGGGTGTTAGGTCTTAGGGATAAGTGTGAGGGGTGTTAGTGTTAGGTGTTAGGTTGATGGATGTTATGGATAAGTGTGAGGGGTGTTAGGGTTAGGGTAAGGGGTGTTAGGGATAAATGTGAGGGGTGTTAGTGATAGGGTGAGGGGTGTTAGGGATAAGTGTGAGGGGTGTTAGGGTTAGGGTGAGGGGTGTTATGGATAAGTGTGAGGGGTGTTAGGGTTAGGGTAAGGGGTGTTAGGGATAAGTGTGAGGGGTGTTAGGGTTAGGGTGAGGGGTGTTATGGATAAGTGTGAGGGGTGTTAGGGTTAGGGTAAGGGGTGTTAGTGATAAGTGTGATGGGTGTTAGGGTTAGGGTGAGGGGTGTTAAGGATAAGTGTAAGGGGTGTTAGGGTGAGGTATGTTAGGAATAAGTGTGAGGGGTGTTAGGTCTTAGGGATAAGTGTGAGGGGTGTTAGGGTTAGGTGTTAGGTTGATGGGTGTTATGGATAAGTGTGAGGGGTGTTAGGGTTAGGGTAAGGGGTGTTAGGGATAAGTGTGAGGGGTGTTAGTGTTAGGGTGAGGGGTGTTAGGGATAAGTGTGAGGGGTGTTAGGGTTAGGGTGAGGGGTGTTATGGATAAGTGTGAGGGGTGTTAGGGTTAGGGTAAGGGGTGTTAGGGATAAGTGTGAGGGGTGTTAGGGTTAGGGTGAGGGGTGTTATGGATAAGTGTGAGGGGTGTTAGGGTTAGGGTAAGGGGTGTTAGGGATAAGTGTGATGGGTGTTAGGGTTAGGGTGAGGGGTGTTAAGGATAAGTGTAAGGAGTGTTAGGGTGAGGCATGTTAAGAATAAGTGTGAGGGGTGTTAGGTCTTAGGGATAAGTGTGAGGGGTGTTAGGGTTAGGTGTTAGGTTGATGGGTGTTATGGATAAGTGTGAGGGGTGTTAGGGTTAGGGTAAGGGGTGTTAGGGATAAGTGTGAGGGGTGTTAGGGTTAGGGTGAGGGGTGTTAGGGATAAGTGTGAGGGGTGTTAGGGTTAGGTGTTAGGGTGAGGGGTGTTATGGATAAGTGTGAGGGGTGTTAGGGTTAGGGTAAGGGGTGTTAGGGATAAGTGTGAGGGGCGTTAGGGTTAGGGTGAGGGGTGTTAGGGATAAGTGTGAGGGTTGTTAGGGTGAGGCATGTTAGGAATAAGTGTGAGGGGTGTTAGGTCTTAGGGATAAGTGTGAGGGGTGTTAGGGTTAGGTGTTAGGTTGATGGGTGTTATGGATAAGTGTGAGGGGTGTTAGGGTAAGGGGTGTTAGCGATAAGTGTGAGGGGTGTTAGGGTTAGGGTGAGGGGAGTTAGGGATAAGTGTGAGGGGTGTTAGGGTTAGGTGTTAGGGTGAGGGGTGTTAGGGATAAGTGTGAGGGGCGTTAGGGTTAGGGTGAGGGGTGTTATGGATAAGTGTGAGGGGTGTTAGGGTTAGGGTAAGGGGTGTTAGGGATAAGTGTGAGGGGTCTTAGGGTTAGGTGTTAGGGTGAGGGGTGTTATGGATAAGTGTGAGGGGTGTTAGGGTTAGGGTAAGGGGTGTTAGGGATAAGTGTGAGGGGCATTAGGGTTAGGGTGAGGGGTGTTAGGGATAAGTGTGAGGGGTGTTAGGGTGAGGCATGTTAGGAATAAGTGTGAGGGGTGTTAGGTCTTAGGGATAAGTGTGAGGGGTGTTATGGTTAGGTGTTAGGTTGATGGGTGTTATGGATAAGTTTGAGGGGTGTTAGGGTAAGGGGTGTTAGCGATAAGTGTGAGGGGTGTTAGGGTTAGGGTGAGGGGAGTTAGGGATAAGTGTGAGGGGTGTTAGGGTTAGGTGTTAGGGTGAGGGGTGTTAGGGATAAGTGTGAGGGGCGTTAGGGTTAGGGTGAGGGGTGTTATGGATAAGTGTGAGGGGTGTTAGGGTTAGGGTAAGGGGTGTTAGGGATAAGTGTGAGGGGTGTTAGGGTTAGGGTGAGGGGTGTTAAGGATAAGTGTAAGGGGTGTTAGGGTGAGGCATGTTAGGAATAAGTGTGAGGGGTGTTAGGTCTTAGGGATAAGTGTGAGGGGTGTTAGGGTTAGGTGTTAGGTTGATGGGTGTTATGGATAAGTGTGAGGGGTGTTAGGGTTGGGTGCTAAGGTGAGGGGAGGATGATGATAAGGGGGGGAAGAGACACAGGGGTGTCCTTGCAGCAGAGATCAAAAGAGTCCTTCAGGACTGTATTGCACACTGTGTACAGTAGCCTAGCTATGGTTTTCCCTATTGATGCAGTATCACCTACACTCAGCCTCCTCTCAGTAAGACTGCAAGTTAGTTATGATTCCAAAATGGCTGCTGTCCATGAGGTAGAAGCCTCTAAAAGGGAGTGTATGCTGCTGATTGGCTGTGTCTGCTGACTGTGACATGCAGGGTCAAAGTTTGCTCAATGATAAAGTATAGGGGGCGGGTCGAATATCGCATATGTTCGCGACATCTCTAATGGTGGGATGGATATCATGACTGGACTGTTAATCTGGATGGTTATAACCTGTTTAGGAAAGATTGGGGCAATGGTAAAAGAGGAGGAAGTATTTGTCTGTATGTTAAGCCTGAATTTAAGCCTATAGTCAGAGTAGATATTTATGACGGAACTAGCGATAAAGTTCAATGTTTGTGGGTAGAGTTAAATAGCGTAGGAGCAAATTCTAATATAATATTAGTAGGAGTAGTGTATAAATCCCAAATATAACTGAAGGTGAGGAAATACAATTATTGTTACAAATTGGAAATGCAGCTAAGCATGGGCAAGTTCTAATAATGGGAGATTGTAATTACCCTGAAATAAACTGGATAAATGAGACCAGCAGTTCAGCTAAGGAGAGCAGGTTCTTTAGAACACTCAGGGATCATTATCTGGCCCAGGTTATACAAGAACCTTCTAGAAATTAGGCTATCTTGGATTTAGTCATCACAAATAATATTGATATAGTATCAAATGTTGAAATAGGGCAACCTTTGGGAAACAGTGATCACAACACAGTCTCATTTGCGATTGAATTAAAAAAAGAAAACTGTAAACGACCAACAAATACCCTTAGTTTTAAAAAGGGCACATTTTAACAGTCTAAGGGCAGCAATACAATGTATAGACTGTGAGAAATAACTGATAGGTAAAAACACTGAACATAAATGGCCAACAATGAAATCCTTACTAAATATACATACACATCAGCATATACCATGTGGGAATAAAAGTAGAAGTAAATCACATCCAATGTAGCTTAACAATGATTTAAAGATGAAGATTAGGGGTATAAAATGGGCATTTATATTATACAAAATATAGGGGACAGAGACTGCTTTACGGGAGAACAAGGAAATCCAATAAGACTTGCAAAAGGGCTATTAAGCACACTGCAACATAATGGGGCTACACTACCTTCACCAAATAATTGGTTAAGGCAGGAAGAAATCCAAAAGAGGTTGGAAAAAATAAATGTTAATAAAGCCCCAGGTCCTGATGGAATACATCCAAGGGTACTGAGGGAACTGGGTCCTGTAATAGCCAAACCATTATATCTCATTGTTGAAGATTGACTCAACACAGGGTCTCTACCAGATGACTGGAGAAAAGCAGATGTGATACCTATATTTAAGAAGGGAGCAAGAGAAAATTCAGGTAATTATAGACCTGTAAGTCTCACTTCTATAGTGGGGAAGCTTTTAGAAGGGTTAATAAGGGACAGTATACAAGAATATTTATATTAAAACAAGAATATAAGTAGGAATCAACACGGATTTATGACGGATAGGTCATGTCAAACAAATCTAATTAGTTTCTATGAAGAGTTTAGTAGGAACTTGGATCAAGGCAACTCAGTGGATGTAGTATTTTTGGATTTTGCAAAGGCTTTTGATACAGTGCCACATGGGAGACTATTGAGCAAACTAGAGAATTTTCATAACTTAGAGAAATGGGAGACTAAATGGCAGATGAGATTTAATACAAATAAATCTTATGCATCTGGGAAGGAAAAATAGCCAAGCAATTTATAATCTTAATGGAATTAATCTAGAGCTATCAGATATTGAAAGGGCTTTGGGGGTGCTTGTGGACAACCACCAAGGTAACAGTGCTCAATGCCAAGCAGCATCTTCAAAGGCAAGTAAAATATATATTAAGAAGGGTATAGATGCAAGGGAAACAAATATAATTCTCCCACTATACAAATCCCATAGTACACCCTCATTTGAAATATGGAGTACATTTTTGGGCACCACTGCATAAAAAGGACTTTTTAGAGCTGGAAAAAGTACCGAGGGGGGCAGCAAAACTAATGTGGGGAATAGAGGGCCTAAGTTATGAAAAAAGACTAACCAAATTAAACGTATTTTCTCTAGAAAAAAGGCGTATAAGAGTGTATATGATTACCTTATATAAATATATCCAGGGTCAATATAAGGTTTTGTCAAGTGAGCATTTTGTGCCAAGAGATTTTTAACTGACAAGAGAATTTTCTTTGAGATTAAAAGTAAAAAGATTTCACCTTAAAGAAAGAAAAGGGTTCTTCACAGTAAGAGTGGTTAATCTGTGGAGTTTTCTACCAAAGGAGGTGGTGACAGCGGATTTGATAGATAACTTTAAAAAGGGATTGGATATATTTTTAAATAAAAAGGGCATTCAGGGTTATCCTGGATAATTAGAGAGGGAGTATTGATTCAGGGAGAAATTTGATCGGCAGTATCTGGGTCAGGAAGGAATTCATTTTTTTCCCTTTTGAGACAACTGGCAAAGTTTCACAGGGGTTTTTCTGTTTGCTTCTTCTGGATCAATTAACAACTAATCCGCATATTGCAGATCAGAGGAGATCTTAAAAGGTTGAACTTCATGGGCTAAAAGTATTTTTTCAACCTCAATTAATATGTAACTATGTAACTGGCAACCCACTCCAGTGTATTTGCCCAAAAAAATATATGGATAGGCACAACCAAAATCACAGACAGATGTGTGGGCTGTGCTGTGTCTATGTGGTCACCGAGAGTCGGATGTGACCGAAGGACTGGACAACAACAATGTTGAGACTAAGGAAATATTTATTTTTACTTTACTTTTTAAAATGGGTTCTGCTCTTTTCTAGAGGCTTTCCATTTTTTTTCTTCAGTCTCCTTTTCCACCTCTGTGCCATCCTGGTTTACAGTGAATAGGATGAGTAGCAAGCTATCTTGTTTTTATTGCACTGCAGCCATGGGCGTAGGAGCCCAAAAAAAGTTACAGTGGTCAAAGCTTTCATGGGAAAGACATACTGATCCATACTCTAGTGGCCAAATCTGGTAATGCATGGTTGAGTTTAATGTTGTTGTTTTTTGTGTGCCCTATTCATTTAATCTTGGAGGATTTGTCCCCCATCCCCCCAGTTCCTACGCCCCTGGCACTAGCCCATAGTTTAACCAGTGTTCTACCCAGGGAGGAATCTGATCGCCAGTATCTGGGGTCAGGAAGGAATCCCCCCCCCCCCCATTCTGAGACAATTGGCAATGTTTCACTGCAGGTTTTTTTCTTTTTTGTCCTCTGGATCAATTAACTACTAAAAAAAATGCACTTGAAGGACTAAAAGTCTTTTTTCAACCTCAATTACTATGTAACTATGTAACAGGAGACTACCTTTGTGGACCATTCCCTTGAAATAAGTCACTACCAATGCAGATTTTCTAAGTTGCAAAATCATTTTCCCAGGACAACTGCATTACAGAAGTGTTCAAAGACAATGCTCAAGCTTGGGGATGCCCCTGTACAGATCTCAGGGCAGGATCTTCAACCAAAAAACAGCATACTGTATATTGCTCAAAATTCAGGGAATCTTAAAGTTCTGCACTCGACCCTTGTTCCAAATCTT
This sequence comes from Discoglossus pictus, assembly GCA_027410445.1. Lineage (NCBI taxonomy): Eukaryota > Metazoa > Chordata > Amphibia > Anura > Alytidae > Discoglossus > Discoglossus pictus. The sequence goes on along the minus strand of CM050169.1, from coordinate 35,208,264 downwards.
CGCACATAGGACTTTCACACATTTTCCTCCTTTTTTATTATGCAAAAAGTTATATTATAACTTAAATAAAAGTTATACTGTCTAGAGGAAACTATACTATAAAATGTATATTATATAGATGAACCAATCATTCATACTCTTAGGAAAACATTAGGCCTCAATATAGAACATAGAAAACAATAATGTGTAACTTTATTTTGGATTGATCACTACATATGACATGCTCGCTGCTCTATGTATGAATTACTACACCTGTGACTATTGGTTATGACCAAAATATGGTGCATTTGAATCAGACACTATAGTTTACATAGCGTTAGTGAGTACACTTTCTTGCCGAGGTTGCAGAAGAGAAGGGCTTAACTTAAATAAAATAAAAATGCCTTTCTCTAATTGGCTGATTTCTCCATCAATATACTTTCTCTATTCCCTCATCTAATTGGCTGATCCATTAGCCGATCAGATTAACCACTTAAGTGGTAATCTTGAGCGTGGCTCTGGGTTAATTTACTCTTTCTAAATCGGTAACCCCGAGACACACTCGGGGTTACTGCAGGGGGCCCAGTGTTGCTAAAATTGCCTGGGCCCCCTCAGCACACCCTTCCTCCTTCTCCAACCTCCTCTTCCTTCCCCAGTTAGGGAAGAGGAGGAGCAGGAGGAAAGGGAGGAGGAGGATAAGGGGGAAGGGCAGTATGATTATGTCAGTATTTTTTAATGTACCGCTTTAACATTCTAATAACTGCCATAATCATACCGCCAGGCAGGTTAAGACAATGTCATGAGTATACTGAAATCTGATTGGTTGTTCCTCAATCAGATTAGGTGTAGTCTCCTCTGGTTAATATTGATGATGATTGTTCTATATGTTTGTTTCATGACCAAGAAATATGGTACTATGATCAGTAGCACCCTATGGTGCACAAACTATTCCCTCGGGATGTTCCTATATTCCATGATGACAATGCCCCTAACTGCTAAACAAAATCAAGTGTTATTTAATGAATATCAGGATGAGGTCAAACCCATTTCCATGACCTCCCCAATCACCAGATCTAAACGGTATTTAATTTTTTTTAGAAGATCTGCTGCACAAATTGCAGAGTATATTTCCACCACCTCCATCGCTCAATGAATTGGAGGTGATTCTTCATGAAGAATGGTGCACCTCTCAGGACTTGTATGACAGCATTCCAAGAAGGACTGAATATGTTCTGAAGGCAAATGGTGGCCTCTCCCCTTAATAGGTCCTTGAATTTAATATATTATCAGGTATATTGCCACACCTACAGTATATATACAGTATATATATATATATATATATATACAGTACCTTGCAAAAATATTCACCCGCCCTTGACTTTTTATCTATTTTGTTACATTACAGCCTTAAGTTCAATGTTTTGTTAATCTGAATTTTATGTGATTGATCAGAACATAATAGTCTAAGTTGGTGAAGTGAAATGAGACAAATATATACATAAAACTATTTTTTAGAAATAGAAAACAGATATTTGGCATGTGCGTATTATTCACACCCTTTGTTATGGAGCCCATAAAAAGCTCTGGTGCAACCAATTACCTTCAGAAGTCACATAATTATTTAAATGATGTTCACTTGTGTGCAATCTAAGTGTCACATGATCTGTCATTACATATACACACCTTTTTTGAAAGGCCCCAGAGGTTGCAATACCTAAGCAAGAGGCACCACTAACCAAACACTGCCATGAAGACCGAGGAACTCTCCAAACAAGTAAGGGACAATGTTGTTGAGAAGTACAATGCAGGCTTAGATTATAAAAATATATCCAAATCTTTGATGATCCCCAGGAGCACCATCAGATCTATTATAACCAAATGGAAAGAAGCACAACAGCAAACCTGCCAAGAGACGGCCACCCACCAAAACTCATGGACCGGGCGAGGAGGGCAATAATCAGAGAGGCAGCACAGAGACCTAAGGTAACCCTGGAGGAGCTGCAGAGTTCCATAGCAGAGACTGGAGTATCTGTACATAGGATGACAATAAGACTCCATAGAGTTGGGCTTTATGGCAGAGTGGCCAGAAGAAAGCCATTACTTTAAACAAAATGGCACATTTTGAGTTTGTGAAAAGGTATGTGGGAGACTCCCAAAATGTATGGAGGAAGGTGCTCTGGTCTGATGACACTAAAATTTTAATTTTCGGCCATCAAAGAAAACGCTATGTCTGGCACAAACCCAACACATCACATCACCCAAAGAAAACCATCCCCACAGTGAAACATGGTGGTGGCAGTATTATGCTGTGAGGATATTTTTCAGCACAGGGACTGGGAAACTGGTCAGAGTTGAGGGAAAGATGGATGGTGCTAAATACAGGGATATTTTTGAGAACTTGTGCGTGATTTGAGGCTAGGACGGAGGTTCACCTTCCAGCATGACAATGACCCCAAACACACTGCTAAAGCAACACTTGAGTGGTTTAAGGGGAAACATGTAAATGTGTTGGAATGGCCTAGTCAAAGCCAAGACCTCCATCCAATAGAAAATCTGTGGTCAGACTTAAAGATTGCTGTTCACAAGTGCCAACCAGCCAACTTGAAGGAGATGGAGCAGTTTTGCAAGGAGGAATGGGCAAAAATCCCAGTGGTAAGATGTGGCAAGCTCATAGAGACTTGTCCAAAGTGACTTGGAGTTGCGAGTGCTG
>CM050169.1:35193075-35195575 GCA_027410445.1 Discoglossus pictus | reverse complement strand
CTTGTGAAGGCAGCTTGGAGTTAGATCTGTGTGTGGGGGGGGGGGGGTAAATACCCCTCCTTTGTAGATGTTTCCAGTTGGATTGGATGACAAGTGGTGGCAGAGACTGGGACATCTTTATTCAGAATGAAACATCACTGCTCTGGAATGTGTTTTCTTAGTAAATATGGACCTGCCATTTTAAAAATAAAACCATGACAGAAAGTATAATATTCTCAAAGTGAGAGAGAGAGAAAGAGAGATCCAAGGATATATATATATATATATATGTATATATATATATGTATATATATATATATATTTTTTTTTTTTTTAAGAATTAGGGCCTCATTCAATTGCGATTCGGCCAATTGAATAGGGCTCTATATAAGCACATAGCATTTGTTTTTTACAGAAGTTTTTAGTTAGTGGAGACCTTGCTTTTAGATAGAAGTTCACTAACTAAAAACTTCTGTAAAAAATATTCTCTGTGCTTATATAGAGCCCTATTCAATTGGCCAAATCACAATTGAATGAGGCCATAGAGAGAGAGAGAGAGAGGAGAGATGGATTAATTATGCTTTGAGAGGATGCAATAGCAGTTTTCCCAGTAGAGACCAACATTGCAGCCTTCAGAAAGTACATCAAAGCCCCTGTAAAACAATTGTAAAGTTTTGGGATTAATTGTGAGATGGGGGGCGTTGGGGTGTTACTAAACATCTCAAGTGTCTGCATGTGCATCCCTGTATTTATTATGCACTATTTCCTAAGGGGAAAATTTGAGATGACAACCCTTCCCACTTCATCTCAGACAGATACTTACAGCCTCATTCAATTGCGATTTGGCCAATTGAATAGGGCTCTATATAAGCACAGAACATATTTTTTTACAGAAGTGTTCAGTTAATGAACTTCTATCCAAAAGCAAGGTCTTCACTAACTAAAGAATTCTGTAAAAAAAATGCTCTGTGCTTATATAGAGCCCTATTCAGTTGGCCAAATCGCAATTGAATGTGGCCCTTAGTAAATTATCCCCAGAGAGTGAGAAAAAGAGAGAAAAGTAGCTAGAACTTGAAAGAGAACAAAAAAAGAGAGAAGACAAGGGAGAGGAGATAGATACAGAGAGCCATTGGTTGGTAGAGAGTCATAGAGAGAGTGAATAAAAGAGAGGGAGCCAGAGAGACAAAGATAGAGGAGTAGATCATTAAGTGTACATGCAAAATGCTTTGCATAAGGATGTAGCTTCAGTTTCATAGGGTGAATGTCTTAGTTGTAGCATCAATAAATCACTCTGTAGTTCCTGTGATGTTTAGTGAATCTTGGCCATTGTATATATATATATATATATATATATATATATATATATATATATATATATATATATATATATATATATATATATATATATATTTATTATTATTTTTAATTTTATATATATATATATATTTATTTTTATTTTTTATTATTATTATTTTTTTATATAAATATATATATTTTTTTTACTAACATTTTATATATATATATGTTTTATTATTATTTATAAATAAATATATACACTTCTCTCTCGCCATATATATATATATATATATATATATATATATATATATATATATATATATATATATATATATATATATATATATATGGAGAGAGAAAGAGAGGCTCTGCAGAATAACATTGCACAATCCTTTTTTTGCATTATGCTAATCATGCTAATATCAGCAGGGAATGTCAATCAGATTAATGTAAAAATAAAGGAGTCTTCATTAATATGCTCCCACTGACAATTTACAAAGGATCCATACTCCAAGACTGATCTTGGCCTTGTACCAAGCTCCTGAAATGCTATTTTGTTGTTGTCAATCAAATATAAGGAGGTGATTATTATGCATGTTTAATTTGATACTAATTATACTAAGGCCTAGACTTTGAGATTTCACATTTTGCATTAAGGAGAGGTTGTAGGTTTCTCATTCACAAGTCTATTAACCATTTTTATATTATCAAAGATAAAAAGAAAAGGAAATTTATGGTATGATGCTCTAATTGGGCCAGATTAGCTAAAGTTCCTCTTTAAATTGACAATTCTGGCTCTTATATAGGGTCTAATTCAATTGCATATTGGCCAATTAAATAGGGCTCTCTATGGCCCTCATTCAATTGCAATTTGGCCAATTGAATAGGGCTCTAAATAAGGACATAACATATATTTTTTAAAGAAGTTTTTACTTAGTAAACATCTATCCAAAAGCAAGCTTTTCACTAACTAAAAACTTCTTTAAAAAAAATATGTTATGTGCTTATTTAGAGCCTTATTCGATTGGCCAAATCGCAATTGAATGAGGGCCTATATAAGCACAGAGCACATGTTTTTACAGAAGTTTTTACTTAGTGAATTTCTATCCAAAAGCAAGGTCTTCACTAACTAAAAACTTGTATAAAAAATATGCTCTGTGCTTATATAGGCAAAATTGCAATTGAATGAGGCCCATAGGGTAGTACCAATAGAAAAAATTACAAA
>CM050169.1:35065575-35180575 GCA_027410445.1 Discoglossus pictus | reverse complement strand
AAGAGAATTGATTTAATTTCACTTTACAGACCTTAATAATCACTACTGCTCCTGAACTATCTAATAATGATATCTTTATATAGTGATACTGGCTGCGCCCCAACAGGAAAGATGCCTGCATTCCTGAGGGAGTCTCGGTTATTTAGTACCTTATGATTTCCAGACTCTGATATACTTATTTGCCATCTCTTATGAGTTAGAGTTAGTTTTTGGAATATCACAAGGACAAGCATCTTATATGGGAGGTGGTAATATAAGAAGGAGAAGCATCTTACATGGGAGGTGGAAATATCACAAGGACAGGCATCTTACATGGGAGGTGGTAATATAAGAAGGAGAAGCATCTTACATGGGAGGTGGAAATATCACAAGGACAGGCATCTTACATGGGAGGTGGTAATATAAGAAGGAGAAGCATCTTACATGGGAGGTGGAAATATCACAAGGACAGGCATCTTACATGGGAGGTGGTAATATAAGAAGGAGAAGCATCTTACATGGGAGGTGGTAATATCACAAGGACAGGCATCTTACATGAGAGGTGGTAATATCACAGGGACAAGCATCCTACATGGGAGGTGGTAATATAAGAAGGAGAAGCATCTTACATGGGAGGTGGTAATATAAGAAGGAGAAGCATCTTACATGGGAGGTGGTAATATAAGAAGGAGAAGCATCTTACATGGGAGGTGGTAATATCACAAGGACAAGCATATTGCATGGGAGGTGGTAATATCACAGGGACAAGCATATTGCATGGGAGGTGGTAATATCACAAGGACAGGCATCTTACATGGGAGGTGGTAATATAAGAAGGAGAAGCATCTTACATGGGAGGTGGTAATATAAGAAGGAGAAGCATCTTACATGGGAGGTGGTAATATAAGAAGGAGAAGCATCTTACATGGGAGGTGGTAATATCACAAGGACAGGCATCTTACATGGGTGGTGGTAATATCACAAGGACAGGCATCTTACATGGGAGGTGGTAATATCACAAGGACAAGCATCTTACATGGGAGGTGGTAATATCACAAGGACAGGCATCTTACATGGGAGGTGGTAATATCACAAGGACAGGCATCTTACATGGGAGGTGGTAACATCACAAGGACAAGGATCTTACATGGGAGGTGGTAATATCACAAGGACAGGCATCTTACATGGGAGGTGGTAATATCACAAGGACAGGCATCTTACATGGGAGGTGGTAACATCACAAGGACAAGGATCTTACATGGGAGGTGGTAATATCACAAGGACAGGCATCTTACATGGGAGGTGGTAATATCACAAGGACAGGCATCTTACATGGGAGGTGGTAATATTACAAGGACAGGCATCTTACATGGGAGGTGGTAATATCACAAGGACAGGCATCTTACATGGGTGGTGGTAATATCACAAGGACAGGCATCTTACATGGGTGGTGGTAATATCACAAGGACAGGCATCTTACATGGGAGGTGGTAATATCACAAGGACACGCGTCTTACATGGGAGGTGGTAATATAAGAAGGACAAGCATCTTACATGGGAGGTGGTAACATCACAAGGACAAGGATCTTACATGGGAGGTGGTAATATAAGAAAGACAAGCATCTTACATGGGAGGTGGTAATATCACAAGGACAAGCATCTTACATGGGAGGTGGTAATATCACAAGGACAGGCATCTTACATGGGAGGTGGTAATATCACAAGGACACGCATCTTACATGGGAGGTGGTAATATAAGAAGGACAAGCATCTTACATGGGAGGTGGTAACATCACAAGGACAAGGATCTTACATGGGAGTTGGTAATATCACAAGGAGAAGCATCTTACATGGGAGGTGGTAATATCACAAGGACAGGCATCTTACATGGGAGGTGGTAATATAAGAAAGACAAGCATCTTACATGGGAGGTGGTAATATCACAAGGACAAGCATCTTACATGGGTGGTGGTAATATCACAAGGACAAGCATCTTACATGGGAGGTGGTAATATCACAAGGACAGGCATCTTACATGGGAGGTGGTAATATAAGAAAGACAAGCATCTTACATGGGAGGTGGTAAGAGTGTAAATAATTGAATAATAACCAGTGTACATACTAGGCTAATTAATCACCCGCTTTTTAGACAATCAGTAGACTACACTGGACTCTGGGTCTTGTATGCATTTGTTACACACCAACATACCCAGTCTACATAAAGACACATCTAATAAAGAAAATATAATTCATTTTTACAACTCATGAAAATAACAAACTTGCTTTTTCCAGATAACTACTCAATTATTAAATTATGTTCCACTTACAGGAACCAGAAATAAATCTATGTAATTTCTGTGTTATTTTTCTGCAATTTTTATTTACAGAAGAAGAAGAGCCACAATCCTCTAGGAAGGATGGATACAAATAATCACTCACCAGGACATATGTGGGCCAACAAGACTTGTGATTTAATGAAAATAAATAAATATATATATATATATATATATATATATATATATATATATATATATATATATATATATATATATATATAAATATAATTCTTTACATATGTTATATTTTTTATGGTTTATCCAGATTATATATATATATATATATATATATATATATATATATATATATATATATATATATGTATATATATATGTATATATAAAAATATATAAGGAGAGAGAGATACTTATGAGTAATCAAACGTATATATTTTAATGATAAATTAATAGTTGCTCCCTACATCCAACTTCTCTCCATATATTATTATAGAATATTATATGAAATCATTATTTCACTGGATCACCAGCCTCAATCATTTTGCTGCAGGAACTTGAATTACTGGTCAGGATTTCATGCTTGTAAAGTAATCTTTGTGAAATATTTCGATTCTGGGACTGATCTTTATTTGAAGAGGTTGAAAAATAATGCAAGAATAAACTAGGGACAGTTACCTCTAGTAATGCTGTATGTCAGAAATTAATAGCAATTAATTGAATGTGTTTGTGTGTTCAGTACATAATGCTTTTTACTTTAATATTCCTATTTCATATAGTACATCCTATCTATCAATAAAAAAAAACGAACTATTATGCAGATTAAATATACTATTTCTCAGTATTTTACATGTCACATCTCTTCAGCTTATTTACTTAAAATCACATACATACTCTATGCTGTCTACATATATAATAATGCATATACAGTAATATCTCTCTACAGTACTAAAACGCATTCTTACAGTGCATTGCTGAGTATATATATTATTTTGCTTTAAATAAACCAATAATGTACCCTTTTCCCATTTTCAAATCAGATATTTTGTTAATCTATCTATCTATCTATCTATCTATCTATCTATCTATCTATCTATCTATTCATCTATCTATCTATCTATCTATCTATCTATCTATCTCTTTCTCTCTCTAAATATATACTGTATATATATATATATATATATATATATATATAAATATATATATATATATATGTTAGTGTGTGTATATATATATATATAAATGTATATATATATATATATAAATGAATATATATATATATATATATGTATATATATATATATATATATATATATATATATATATACATACATATATGTATATATAAATATATATATATATATATATATATATATATATATATATATATATACACGTGTATAACATTAGCTGATAGATCAGATATTTATGCTTCCCTGAAAAATTAATAAAACATTTATAAAATAATTAAACTGAAAAACTTCACATAAAACAAATAACACATTTACTAATTCTCATATATTGATAATATTAATAAATATGTACAGTGCAAACTATATTATATATATTTCTGTGCAGTGCCTGTAATAAATGTGACATAGTTTACTAAAACAAAACTATAAGCCTAATTCAACACTATGATCCAAACTTTTTCATATATAGTTGTTTTTAAATGTAAGGTAATGGAAACATGTATTAATATAACATAATTAAATAAAACCAACTTTTATTTAGGCAACTATTTTCAGATTTATCACCAAAGGAATATCCAGGGATACATTTCTTAATATATATTTATTATAATATTACTTTTCTGCCTCTCCTATTACAGATGTACAACTTATAACCAGATAAGAGCCAGACTGACACATATCCTATTAGTTTTATTTCCCTAAAGGGGATATTCTACCTTATTTTTAACATCAAGATATATTAAAGACATACTTTAAAACTTTTCTTCTAATAGAAACTATAAGATGAAAAATTATACTTGGTATCAATTTAAATCCTACAGCAGTGCTGGGTATTGATTATATGGCCCTCTTTTTGTCTTATTTTACATTATACAGATTACACTATTAATTTAGTAATTCTCACTGCATTTTTCTAAAATAATAAACACCACAAAGTACCTGTTTTTAGGCAACCTGTGCTTTATTTTCTTAATAGTTGAGAAATGACCTTGGGTTTGCACACTTTGACCTTATTCAGACACAGATTGTTTGGAGTTCTCTGATTCAAGGATATGAAGTGAGAAAATGTTTAAACAATCATAATCAGGTCTAATTAAAAGAGAAAGTCCATTGGCTGAAAAATAAATCCCTTTAATAAACTTGTATTCATCTGAGGACTTTGTTCTTGTAAATATTTATTGACTGAAGCCCATATTGGGATAATTACTGTACACTTATAATTTTCCTTCAAAAGTATGTTTAATTAACATATACTTAATTTAGTGATATATAAATATTTATATGTGTATTGATCCATATGATAAAATGATCAAATTTGGTATATTGGGATAAACTAAAGGATTTTTTTTTTTAAAACATGGAGCAACACCTCAAATCCTTTTATCTATCAGTTGTCTTTTATTAGACTCCACATATCACCAAAACAAGGAAATGCCCCAAAAACAAGTTTTTTTTTACTGATTTACAAAAAAAAAAAAAAAAAAAACACCAGCAGTTAAAATAGGATGCAAATGCAGTTTTTCCCATAGAAACACATTTTACAGACATATAATTTGCTGCCTTTGAGAAACTTAGTGAATTTGGACAACTGTGTTAAAAAAAACTTATTTTTTTGTTTCCCAAATATTTATTAATTATGCAGAAAAAAAATATTAAGGAACAAAAAAAAAAGCGCAGAGCCAATATGAAATATAGTAACCTCATGTGCATATTATATTTCCACATGTGCCATCAAAATGTATTATTTTGAACCAAAAAAACTAGTTTTATGGCTTTTTTCTGCATAAGTAAGCTTTTGGTTAGAATCAAACATTTATAGTCACAGGAAAGAGACTTTTCATGCAGATATCATCTCTATCAAGCTGAATTAAAAGAATAAATACAAGTGCAACTTACAATAGGATCCCTTTCTTCGGTGACATTTAAAGGACCACTTTAATTAGATTTTTAAATTGTGCTCTTGTGAAGAACTACACTTAAAATAGACAAAATGTAAAATAAAATAATGAAGCATCTACTTTAATATACTTTTGTATTGAAAAAAAAAAAATGTGCTGGGGGTGATGTAGACACCCCCAGCAATAGCACTGCGCATATCGGGTACTTTATTAAAAAAATGTACCCAATATAAAAGCTGCTGAATTGGCTAAAGAAAATGAAAGTGTTGGAAATCATGTTACTTCCCACAGTAGGGAAGACTTCAGGTGCTCACTAGGCATGCCTGCGCTATCCCCAGGCCAAAACGATACAATGTATTACTTATGCTAACATTCCCTGGGGGTGTCAATATTGAGAGAAAACAGTTTGCAAATGCAAGAAATTCAGGAAACTTCAGGTTTAACTGTTTACTTAGAAATGTTTTCATGCAAACAATTTTTTTCAGAAACTATAAATTCTCCCCTATCAGATGCATTCATAACCCAGCTCACTTGCATATGCCTTTAAAGGAAGTTTTTGCTGCACCATAATGGGAATGTGTCAGCTACACGTGCCAGTGTTCTTAGCAAATAAAGGGAAGCTCATTAGTCAAGCAAATAAAGCAATAATTGGTGCAAAATAAGGCAATGAACTCACATTGTATATAATTGTTAATAAATTAAGTGAGCATTTTTTGCTTTCTAAAAAAAGACCATTATTTAGTCAAGTTCCTTCAAACACCCCAGGGCTCCTTTAACATCTAAATATATACTCTGAAATTGTAGCAAACATCTTACATTGGATATATTCACATCACACTCACAGATGCCAAATAAATATAAGCTACTGTTGGAGAACCCAAAGTCGAGACTTGTAGCTACGTGTAAAGCAGACAGTGATTACCATGGATTTCAGAAGTGAATGGAGAATATAAGATTGTAGAAAAATTCAAGGATTATTTCGAGAGACCTTCCATGGAAATATATTTTCCACAGTTTACCATATAAACTTACTGGAGCCACCATGAAGGCAGTTTGGCAAGATCCAATGGACTCATGATTCAATACTGTCTTGGAAAGGTTTCTACATTCTGAATAAGCTAGACATGACATAATGAAAGAGAGGGTGCTCTTAAATGGCACACAACTCAATTATGAAGCCGTAACATCAGGGGGGCTTAATTTACTAATCATTTTATCACCTGAGATGAGGTGAGAAGGGATGTTTTCCCCATAGAAAATAATGCATAGTAAATAATGTGATGATGTACTTGAGATGCCCCATAGTGGCCAGGGGCATAGGAACTGCGAGAGATGGGGGGTCTGGGGGATTATATGAACAGGGGACACAAAAATAGCAAAATTACATTTAGTCATTCATTACCAGATTTGGCCACTAGAGGCTATGGAGTAATGTGTCTTACACACACACACACACATATATATATATATATATATATATATATATATATACATATAGATATCTATATCTATATACATACCTATATATATATTAAAAATTATACATATAGATCAATATCTATCTATATATACATTTTGTAAATTATATTGGGGGTTTGGGGTCCAGGGGCATTGATAATTTACACAAAGAAATATAAAAAAGTTTTTGAGGGGCACTGCAGCACCCCCCAGATCCAATCCTGCTGCCTGTCCTAGGAGTAGAGTTGAATTGCACCATTACGTTTTTTTGTCGCTTTAAACTTAATCCCCCCCCCCCCCCCCCCCAGATTTTTTTGGGTTCCCAGGCCCACGCTGGAGCCATAAGTGTTATAAAGCAAATTATAAATTATATATATATATATATATATATATATATATATATATATATAATATATGATAGGGTATTGTACATTTTCACAAGAGCAAAGCCCTCATGCACTCCTGTATGAGTTTATATACCCAAATGTAATGTCTTTGTATTTATATTGTCTTCAATATATACCCAAAAATGAGTCATGTGTTTATTGTACCCCTAGTGCTACTGAGTCTGCTCACTCTCTAAAAATACAATATCATAATAATATAAAACAATATAACCTCATCCTAAAACTACCAGATTAGAAAGTCATGTCCAAATGCTTACTCCTCCATGACGACTTCTCCTTTGTAATGAAAATGTCATGTATCTAGTTTTTGTCTGGGGGAACATGGAGAAAAAACAGCCCATGAGAGAAGAGACATAGCAAAAGTTATTCCTTTAGTATATTTGTTCCCGTTTTAGGCACTTTTGATGACTCCATCTTAATCTGTTAAGTAATTTCCAGCAACTCTCCAAGGTTTCCATTTACATTATATCACTTACCAAGGGGAGGAGAAATGAATTCTCCCTGCAGCTAGTTTTGTATTTTTTTTGTAATTTAAACCTTAAAAACCTAAGATGAAGAGGACACTATTGACATCCGAGAGTATCTCCATAGTTTCCCTACATTAACCCAAGAAACATATAAAATGAATGTTTTTATATATATATTTTTTTATTGCCAAAAATCGAGACAACAGAAATTAATAGGCTTGTAACTCCACTGACATCCTAATGAGCAGGACGTTAAAATAAATAATGTGTCACTCAACAATTTGGCATGGAGGGTGAGCATGTTCGGATTAATACTTGTGGAAGCTCAAGGTTAAGCAGATAATTAACCTTTCTCATTTCAGACTTTTGTTTCAAATCACTTGTTGGGGAATCAAATATGAAAACAAATGTATTCTGAGATAAAATAGGATAAATGAAAGCATCATTGATAAGATATAGAACTATTTCATAATCTTGAGAGCTGTTTTTCCTAAATAAAAAACAGGCACTGGCTTGATTAAAAAGGGAATGGGTCACTCCCATCTGGTCTACCAAGAAATGGTTGAAATATTTGAGAAGGTCTAAAACAAAAGCTGACCATCCAAGATCAAATCCCCCAAAAAGATTGTCACATTTTAGAAAGTATTGTGTTGGCCAAAAAATAACAGGGGAGAGACACGGGGGAAAGAGACACAAGGGGAAAGGGGAAAAGAGGGGGAAAGGGGGAAGAGACACAGGGGAGGGGGGAAGAGACACAGGGGAGGGATGAGGGGGGGGAAGAGACACAGGGGAGGGAGAGGGGGAAGAGACACATGGGAGGGAGAGGGGGGAAGAGACACAGGGGAGGGAGAGGGGGAAGAGACACAGGGGAGGGAAAGAGGGGAGAGACACAGGTGAGGGAGAGGGGGGAATAGACACAGGGGAGGGAGAGGGAGGGAAAGAGATACTGGGGAGGGAGGGGGAGGGAAAGAGATACTGGGGAGCGAGGGGGGGAGACACAGGGCAGGGAGAGGACAGGAAAGAGACACAGGGGAGGGGGGGAGACACATGTAATATTATACCGTCATTTATGATGGGTGGAAGACTAGTATAAAATAATATGAATTATGGAATCAACCTTTTTGATTCCTTGTAGTCAACTTTCCAAGGTTGGAGAAGATTTTGGATGAACAGAAAGCTTATACTATGACAATGGAAACATGGCATCAAAAACTGCCAGTGCCTTAAGAAGGATTAATGGAAAGCTCATTAGTTTACACCTGCTTGAGACAAGATTCACAAGAAACAGTCTTGTAAAGAACATGTAAAGGATATTTGCATATAAAAGTGTGTATTTTTATTTATGTTTTTTGTTGGCAAAAACGTTTTGCCCATTATCAAGTTTGGGTCCTATTCTGTTATGCTGGCGCATGCTGGTGCAGCAGTGGCGGTGAGCATGCGCCAGGTGGCGCTGACGATATTCCAGTGCCATATCACAGAGTCAAGGCTTAGGTAACATAACAGGATAGATCCGCGTGGCTTATTAGCAAGCAAAATAAATAGATAAATAAACACAAACGGTATATTCTGCAACTTTTATATGCAATTATTCATTGCTGCTGACTTCAATTCTGATTTCTTGTCAGCTGCTCCATGTTACTGCCTAAGGTGGGTGTGTTCTTGTAAACTAACAAGGTTTCCATTAGTCCTGTGGGAGCAATGACAGTAATTACTGATACAAACTTCCTGTGTACTCAAAGTCTCCTTGCATCTCAGAGAGTTGAGCTGCTGAAAACAAAAATGCAGCATAAATGAATAGAAAAAGTAATGAATTAGAGGGTGTATTATATTTTACCAAAATTCTAAAATCATGTTGCTCATTTTCAAGTAGAATTCTTCAAAATAATACATTTAAAAATATGATCACAGTGGTCTTTTACACATTTGACATTTGAATACATTTTCCTATGCTTTGAGAGCATCAGGTATATATATATATCTTTCCCATTTTGCCTGCGCCCACCTGAACAATTAATGTAACCTAATCCTAACCCTATGCCTAACCCCTATGCCTATCCCTAACCCCAATGCCTTAGATTGTAAGTTTGCGAGTTTTCAATCTTGTGTCAGTGCCTTGGAAACAAGCTCTGTGTACATTTGATTTTATGCTCAAAAACAGGGCCCTCCATTCTTTACAAGGTGTTTAATTTGTTTTCTGCTATGTACTCAACCCCTGTACAGCGCTACGGAATATGTTGGCGCGATATAAATAAAGATAATAATAATAATGCCTATGCCTAACCCTAACCTCTAACCCTATGCCTAACCCTATGTCTAAGCAATGCCTCATAGAGTCTATTTATTTAGAGTCTCTCTAAATAAAACACTTGTAAGATATGTATTAGCGACTTGCCCATCAAAAATGACGGCAATAAAATTTGAAGCCTGGCAATGCTGTTTGCCACAAAATGCGAGGATATGGCCCCTCTGAGCACCTTCGGCCCTCTCAACGCGAGCCCCGTACTTAGTGCCTTCAGTGCTCATTGCGAGCCTTTTCCCCTGTCTACTTTACAAGCCCCGCGATGAGCTGCTTTGCCGCTCATTGCCGTTTTTGCCAAGCCGCATCTTGTCTGCTTTGCAATGATTCCCTTCGGCGCCGATTGCGCCCCCCACGTTGAGCGCCTTTGGTGCTCATCGCGTGGCTTGCTAAGAGTGCCTTTAGCGCTCATTGCGAGCCTCTCCCCCTGTGTACTTTATATGCCTGTGTAGTTTAGGGGCCTACTGCCTTGGGCTAAGTGTTAGTTGCTTGAGTTAAATGTTACTGCCTTTTATTAAGTGTTACTGGTTTGCGCTAAGTCTTAAGACTTAGGGGTCATATTTACGTCCTTCGGCCTCGTTTTCATTGAGTTTAAGTTTTTTTGGCAGCCATTTTTTTTCTTGCTTCAGTGATTTACAATCGCGAAAAAAGACGAAATATGCCTCAAATTAAGTTGCAACCTCACTCACAGGGTCCCTGTCTCTCGACAAGTGCTGCGTGTGAGTGTGTAAGTTAATTTGAGTCATATTTGTATATTTTTGCGGGTCTTTCCAGTTTTGCGGGTCGGCCATTAAAGTCCTATTTTTGCGAGCCCTGCAGTCCATCTACATGCTTCGAGTCCTAAGTCATACGGCCTGTAATTTTTGGCAAGTCCTGAGTGTCTCGGGATGAGTGCAAACTAAGTCCTGTAAGTCCTGTGCGTGCAATGGGCGTCTTCGGTGCTCATTGCAGTTCTGTGGCGTGCCTCAATGACTCGCCTCGCTTTGCGACGCTCGCAATTGCGGCCCTATGGGCTGCAAGCTTGGCGACAACTCGCAGATTGACAACTATTATATGTGATATCTATCTGTATCTTCTGGATCACTACCCTGTCGTGGTGAACGGGCTTGTGTATTTCAATTACGCTGTAAACTAAACAATTTAAGGCCACCCAAGATGGGCAGGTCATAGCAGAGAGGTCAGAGAAATCAAGGTCCACTGGAGAAGGAACTGACAACCCACTCCAGGATCTTTGCCAGGATAACCTTGTGGAAAAGCACAATGAAAGAATAATGATAGATCTTCCCGGTGTCCTGGGGTCCTTATGTTCATGGAGTGTTGGGCAGGAATGGACGACTCAACAACAATAATATATATATATTTGTTGTTGTTGTTGAGTCCTTCAGTCGTGTCCGACTCATTGTGACCATGTGGACGCAGCACGCCAGCACATCTGTCTGTGTTTCTGGTTGTGCTTATCCATATGGTTTTGTTGGTTGCCAGTTCCTGCAATTTGTCTGACCTCTTTGCTATGAACTTTCCACCTTGGATGACCCTACATGGTGTAGCTCACAGCTACACAGGCCACGACAAGGTAGTGATATATATTTATATATATATATATATATATATATATATATATATATTTATATAGTGTTCCTTTAAGCTTCCTTTTCTTCTCCTAAAATAATAACCTAGTTTAAAATACCCAAAAATTCAAGAATTGCCAGTTGTTTTTTCTGTGGTGTCTTCCCGCGCTCCCCACTAATCCATCCTAATTGCCGACAGCAGACTCATTTTCCACAGTAGTGGCTTTTCGAGAGAGATTTATAAAATACTTGCAATGCTGAAACTGTAACAATTGGCAGTCGGATCCAGCAGAGACTGCAGAGGTCTGACTGCTTGGGCATATCCTCGAGAAAAATGCATAACGTAAGAACGCAAATCTTCCCACCATCGGCGCTCCTCTTACTGCTCTATGTCATACATATTTTCTCTCTGCAGTAAATTTATCCTCAATTACGCTCCCATAATTCAAACCGTTCGTATTCCACGAAATTTAAGATTGGATTACTCAGTATGGTAAACTGCAACTGGTTCACGGTCAGGTACTTTTTTGGTTAGACAGTTGCAACTTGAAACTTGTTGGTCTGTCTGAATTAGTTTAACATACTACGATTGCTGTATAATTTGGCACAGCGTTATAATATTAAAACAGCAATCAAATATTAAGTTTAAATTATACAAATTGCTTTGGAGATTTGTTTCCAAAAATTCTTATTTTATTTTAAAACACTACAACCTTTGCAGATCTCTGGATTTTACTAGGAATATAATATCCCTGTGTATCTGTTTACTTTTGTGTACATTATTTTATAAGGAAGTGCTTAAAAGTTGTTTTTTTCTGCTAAAAATCTTACAAATATTTTGCAATTGTTTTCTCCCCTCTGCAGCACATGAAGGCAAAGTACTTTTAATTACAGTGTCTCCTAGTAACCAAGCTGCTGCTTGAGGGAGGTCATTGACAGGCTAATTTGAAACACTGCACTTCACCATCTGTGTATTTATGAGCTAAATGAGATGCAGAGGGCAGACCTAATGGCTTTGAATGTAAAACTAGATTAGATAAAACTGATAAGGTGTTCTCCATGATTCCATCAAGGTACTTGTTATTTATTGCTAAAGCAGATCAATTCCATTATTTTTCATCTCTTTTAGTTTGGTGAGATTGTTAATTTTCTTAAGTAAATTTAATAGTTTTGTATGATACATGCTTAATTAAAATACAAATCAGAAGCAAGATCTTAGTGAATATGTTAAAGGTAACCGGAGTGGGAAATTACCATAGGCAGTGATCTGTCAAGGCTCTTCAGGACTAAGCTTAGTGAATCTAGGCCAAAATAAAATTGTGATTTTTAACTTGTCTTTTTATTGGTGCCATGAAAGTCCATCAAAATCAGAAACATAAATAATATATCAGTTAAACCACGCCACACTCATAACTTTATGAATAAAAAGCAATAGCAAAAGGCCTGCTGACATAATCTAGGGAGTTTACTGCAGTCATATAGGTTTGACAAATGTATTGTACACATACCTGCAAATAATCAACTACCTAGTAAATTTGATTAATGGCCTCAGCAGTTACTGTTCTAGTCCATTAAAACTAAATCTGAAAATAGAAGCTACTCTTACCTTTTATCAGTTAAACCACACCATACTCATAACTTTATGAATAAAAAGCAATAGCATAAGGCCTGCTGTCATAATCTAGGGAGTTCAATACAATGATATAGGTATGACAAATGTATTGTGCTTTACCTATTAATTTGATGATTACATTTCCAGTCCGTTAAAACAATATCAGAAAATAGAAGCTACTCTTACCTTGTTTGAAATACATTTTTAAAGTAATGTTTGAGAAAACAATCAATTCACAGGTAACTAGAAGTAGTTACCTCAACCCCCTCCTCAACCCCCCCATCCTCATCCTCCCTCCTCAACCCCTCCATCCTCATCCTCAACCCCCTCCTCAACCCCCTCAGCCTCAACCCCCCCTCAACCCCCCTCCTCAACCCCCCCATCCTCATCCTCCCTCCTAAACCCCCCATCCTCATCCTCAACCCCCTCCTCAACCCCCTCAACCTTTTATTGGACAAACATATTCATAGGTTTCATGACGAGCATTCGAGAGATTCCTCTCTTTGGGCCTCATTCAATTGCGATTTGGCCAATTGAATAGGGCTCTATATAAGCACATAGCATATTTTTTTTACCGAAGTTTTTAGTTAGTGAACTTCTATCCAAAAGCAACTAAAAACTTCTGTAAAAATAATATGCTCTGTGCTTATATAGAGCCATATTCAATTGGCCAAATCACAATTGAATGAGGCCCTTTGACTCTGACTCGACAAAGAGAGGAACGCTCTTGAAACCTATGAATATGTTTGTCCAATAAAAAAGGTATCACTGCATACTGCTATATATATATATATATATATATATATATATATATACAGTATAAAAATACACACATATATATATATATATATGTATATATATATATATATATATATATATATATATATATATATATATATGTATATATCTTTGAATTATGAAAAGTTTTTAACTTGTAGCCTAAGTTTAAAAAAAAAAACTCAACTTTAAAAGATGATTGACATAACCCTTACTTAAAAAATAATTGAGGCTGTTTCTTTGCATTTCTAATTTACTTTGATCAAATAAAAAAACTCTATGGTCCCGTAAATAATTCAGTGAGGTGTTGCAGAGATCATTTTACATATGCCTTTCTTTTACAAGGCACATGGGGATCGTCACTCTATATTGCAGCAATCATCCCAACATAACATGTCTTTAGCAGACTACAGTCCCGCTCTGGTTATCTAAGCATTCATTTTCTATAGAAATGAGAGGCTGGCGTGACTCAGAATACAAAATTGCATATTTAAATGGAGCCAGAAAGGCAATTTTCAGTTTGGTGGTTTTAAACATAATCATTAAATCTTTCTGATGTAATTTCCTGCTTTTTTTAAGCTTTGCATTAAAGTTATGTGGTTGCTATGGAGATTTCCATTGCTGTTTGATGTCATATCCTGTTTGGGACAGATATGCATTGATGCGTTTTACTGTAATGAAGATTTTAAACTTCAAAATCAATTATTTATCACTGAAAAGAGGTCACACCACCCTGAAGCCGAGAAGGGTTGGGCCTGGTCAGTACTTGGATGGGAGACCACCTAGGAAAACCAGGAGCTGTATGCTCTGGAAAAGGAACTAGCAACCCACTCCAGTATCTCTGACATGAATACCAAGTGGATCAGCATGACCATGTACATAAAGATGTCCTGGTGTGTTACAGTCCATGAGATCATGGAGAGTCGGAAGCAGGATGAGCTGTCATTTATGGTGGCTAATTCCACATTAGCAACATACTGGTCTCCATGTCGGTTACTAAATCAATGGTAATATAACTAGGTTTGTTGTGAGCCGTGGTAATGCCAGGTGCAGCACAATGTCTGCACCCCATATCCATACCTTTACACATATTAATCAGAGTGCATGTTATAGGGGCCAGGCATGCAAAAGCACTGTCTGTCAGTGCAGGCTCCATATTGAATTGCAATAAGTCATTAATAACTTAGAACAACAACAAACCCAGAAAAATAATAGCATGCGTAGCCATGTTCAGTTGCACTTTGTTGTTTAGTCATTTTGTAACCCTACGGACCTCAACACGCTAGGCACATCTGTCAGCCACTACACCTCTAAGCTTCATCAAGCTCATGTTGATTGCTTCAAAGACCGGATCTATCTGTCTCCACCTCTTTTGATCCCTTCTTTGTGTGCCTTCAATTGTCCCCAACATCAGAGTCTACTCTAGAGAATCCTATCTTCTCATGATGTGTCCAAAATATTTGAGCTTCAGCCTCATGATCATACCTTCCAGTAAACAGTTTGTCTTGATTTCCTGAAATACTCAGTTATTGGATCTTCTTGCACTCCAATGGACTCTAAGCAATTTTCACTAACTCCACAATTCAATTCTATGGAGCTTGTCCTTCCTTATGGTCGATTTCTCACATCTGTATGTTACTAATGGGAATACCATAGTTCTAACTATGTGGACCTTTGATCATAGTGAAATATATTTGCTTTTTAGTAGCTTTTCCAAGCTTGTCATAGCTTTCCTCCCATGAAGCAAACAACTTTTAAGTTCATGGCTACAGTCACCATCTGAAGAGATCTTGGATCACATGAAAATAAAATGAGTCACTGCCTCCTTATGGCCTGCTGCTCAATGCTAAAAAAAATAAAGATCATGGTAACCAGCAATCTCAGTTCTTGGCATCCACCATTACTTTCTTCTACATAACATATGTCCACCATGTATGGCACCAAAATCTTCAACTTAATCTATACAACATGTGTCTTCCATGCCCTTTATCTAACTGGAACTCTCTTGCTTCCTCTATTATCAATTGGACATTGGCAATTTGATCCCTTGTGCCTCTTTCTCTGTGGAACCTAGCTTGCACATCTGGTAGTTTCCGATCCATATATTATTGGAGCCTAGCTTGTTGGCATGTGAAATTAGTGCAATTGTTCGATAATTGGAGCACTCTTTGGCAATGCCTTTTTGGGATTGGGATGTAGACTGACTTTTTCCAGTCTATTTGCCACTGTTGAGTTTTCCAAATTTGCGGGCTTAGACAAGCAACATGTTCACAACAACATCTTATAGCATTATGAATAGCTCAACTGAGATTCCATCAACTCCTGCAGCCTTGTTATCAGAAAGGCATCCTAGGGCCCATCTCACTTCGCTCTCCAAGATGTCTGGCTGCAGCTCATTGGACAAACTATTGAGGTCATCACTGCTGTTAAGATCCTTCCTGTATAGATCTTCAGTGAATTCCTGCCACCTCTTCTTTATCTAATCTGCTTTTTTTAAGTCCCTACCACTTTGGCATGAAAGTTTCCTATTAGTTCCCAAATTTTCTTGAATAGATCTCTTGACTTTCCCATTCTGACCTGTATCTTGTATGTATATAGTAGTGGGTTAAACAGTGAATAAGATCATGGCAAAATCCTTTTTTTTCCCTGCATTTACATCGCTCATTGTAGAATGACTCCTTGTCTCTTCTTGCTATCTGGAATTCTGCATTCAGTTGGATAAATCTTTTCCTATCTCCACTACCCTTCACTTTCCTTCTATCTTGAGCTCCATCAGCCAATTTGCCTTCTTAGTTTTCTGTCTTTTAGGGATATTCTTTGTTGTTGTTTGGTGGATATTGTCGCAAACTTTGATCCAAAGTTCTTCAGGCATTCTATCTTCTATGTCTAGTCCCTTAAATCTATTCTTTACCTACACTGCATATTCACCAGGGATATTATTTATTTTGTATCTGCTTGATCTAATGATTTTCCCTCTTTTTTCAATTTAATTCTCAACGTTGCAATAATAAGCTCATGATCTGAGCCACAGTCAGCTCCAGGTATCGTTTTTGTATACTGTATAGATCTCTTCTATCTTTGACTTCAAAGTATATAGTCAATCTGATTTTGTAATTGTCTATCTGGTGAGGCCCATGTGTAAAGTCATCTCCGAGGCTGAGGGTGTTTGCTATGACCAGAGAATTATCTTGACAGAATTCTACTAATCTCTGACCTGCTTCAATTTGTACTCCAAGGTCAAACCTGCCAGTTATTCTAGGTGTCTTTTGGTTCCCTACTTTAGCATTCCAATCTCCTATGATAAGAGTAACATCACATCTTGATGCTATATCTATGACAATTTGAATATCTCTGTAGAACTGGACAACTTCAGCCTCTTCAGCATCCTTGGTTGGAGCATAGACTTGGATCACTGTGATGTTTAAGAGCTTTCCTTGAATTAGAATTGAAATAATTCTGTATTTTATTGGGTTGTAACCTAGCACTGCTTTGGTCACCCTTTATTTGGCTATGAGGGCTTCACCATTTCTTCTGGTGTTCTGATGTCCCATTCCAAGCTATTTGAGTTAATTAGTTCCCAGGATATCACGGTTTATCCTTGTCATCTCATGTTTGGGCACATCAAGTTTGCCTTGATTCATAGTTCTAACATTCCAGGTTCCAATGTTGAATTGTTCTTTGCAGCAGTTGACTTTCCTTTCCCTACCAGACACATCTGCAGCTGGGTCTCCTTTCGGCTTTGGCCGAACCATTTATTAGATCTGATGCTACACATACTAGCCCTCTCCTCTTCCTTGGTAATGTGGTAGACACTTTCTGATTTGAGGGGCTCATCTTCTTATGTCATATTGTTATTCTCTGGTTGCGCTTGTCCATAAGGTTGGTTGTCTGTTATTTCTCCAATGTACCATGATTTGTCATTATGTCACTGGATGTGCTTGTCCATAAGGTTATCTTAGCAAAGTTGCCAGTTCCTTCTTCAGTGGGCTGCGGTTTGTCTGACTTCTCAAACATGATCTGCCCATTGTGGGTGAACCTGCATGGTATAGCTCTCAGCTTTATTGAAGTACACAAGGCCCTTCACCACAACAAGGTAGCGATCCAGAAAGATGTCAGTTGCACTTCATATTATTAAAATATCTATCTAACATTAACACACTGCATTGGGTCCCCTTCCCCCACTGCTTGTGCTTTGGTGTGGGGCGCACATTAACCACACTGGGGTCCCTTTGTGGCCCCTAAGTATGGATTCTTATGAACCCCATGGCACATAAGAATAACCCGTTACCATGGGGTTCCTATGGACCTACATGATTACAATGGGGGTCACTAATATTTCAGCCAAACAGAATCCAGTATTTGAATATAGCTCAGTAACCAGAGAAGGCTACCACCCCTTTTCCGATTGGTTGAGATTTCAACCAATCAGATTCTTATTGGTTAGCTTTTAGTCAGTCAGGGCACTCTATTTTCCCAGATTGTTGAAAGAAAAAGTCATGGAAGATATTGTAACGAATTGTGATGGACACATATTCAATTTTTTTTAGAATTCATGAAAACAGTGAGTTAGAAATCATCAACGGAGGAGCTCTGTTAGTTCTGTTATTTTTTTTGTGGAGGTTTTTTTTTTTAGGTGGAGGACTGATGTCTACAATCAACATGGATGTGCCTGATTATGGAGGGATAAAGACTGATCATTGCTGTAGGGTCGCCACAGGGAGGGTAAGTGTAATTTTCCCCTCAACAGGTTTAGATTTTTAATATTTGAAAAAAAAAACTATTATTTTCATTTTATTTCTAATTTGCAATTTTTATGCAATTCTTTTTTTAATTTTCATGTATTTTTTCCCCAATTGTTTATTGTTTTTTTATGCCATTTATTGAATTGAGGGTAGATTTAGGGACTACAGGGATCTAGGTTATTGTTAAAGATATAAAGTTTAACTCTTTCTAATCTAACACTTTCTGCTTATAACAGGAACACACATTACATTAATTCATTCTATACACATACAGATTTATTCTATTTAATAAAAAATCGTTTTCCACACTCCTAGAGGTGCCTTGTACTAACCAATTAGTCATGCGATGCATGAGTAAATTCCCCCCTTATTCTTATGTTTAATCATACTAGAAGTTGTGACTGTGGGGTTCCATTAAAAGGAAGTGTTACAGGAACATCTTTATGCTCCATTCATAACTAATCAGTAAACAGACAAGGAAGTGGGAAGGAAGGCTGACCCTGGGGTTCTACACACAAGTTAATATTTACCTTTTATGCACAGAATCAATGAGAGTGTCAGGGGAAGTGACTGACTCACCTATGCACAGCAGAAAAATACCTGAAATCCTTGTCCGTGTCCTGTTATCCACAATCAACCATGCCTACCTCTTCTGTTTTGGTACTTGTTGATGATGAATGCAGTTTACCTATCCCTGCCATAGAGAACTACATATAAAATATAAAAACACTTTTAAAATGTATTGAATGATGTAATTTATTATGTACTAGCAACTTGCGTGTCAAAAATAACAATAATAAAATTTAAAGCCTGGCAATGCTGTTTGCCACACAATGCCAGGTTTTCCCCTCTCTAACTTTGGCACTCGTTGAGAGCACACCCCCCCCAACGTGAAGAGCACCTTCGGCTTTGTCGCTCATTGCAGGCATCAACCAACCCACAACTTTCAGGCCTTGCAATGACCTCCTCTACCAACTCTCTCATCCCTGTGTCTCTTTCCCCCTCTCCCTCCCCTGTGTCTGTTTACCCCTCTCTGACACCCGTGTCTCTTTGCCCCCTCTCCCTCCCCTGTTTTCCCCCCCCCTTATCTCCCTTCCCTGTGTCTCTTTTCCCCCTCTCTCACCCCTGTGTCTCTCCCCCCCCACTCCCTCCCCTGTGTCTCTTTCCAGCTTCTCCCCCTTCTCCCTCCCCTTTGTCTTTCTCCCCCCTCTCCCTCCTCTGAGCTCCTGTTTAAATTTACGGGTGTGAAAGAGACACATGGTAGGTTGAGGAGGAAAAGAGAAACAGAGAAGGGAGGGCCTCTTTTAATATGTTTTTTTTTCCAGAGGTTTTATTGTAATGTTTTGTACATTCTAATGCTCCAAACCAGTGTTCTTCAAAGTTGATCTTTTATGAGAAAACTTATACTTATACTTATAGCGTCTGTTTTTTACATCATCTTTTTGTTAGGGATTAGGACAGTCCCAAGTAGCATACCTCCCAGCTGTCACTCTTTTGGAAGAATTGTCTCCTCTTTTAAGGGGATATCACCCTGTTTCTCAAGGGTCTGTCTTTTGAAAGAAAGACCAACATTATGGGCAAAACCCTGTTTATAGCCTGACTCTATGTAACAGTGACTACATTTGTCAAGAAAATGTATCCCTCTTTGAATATTTCAAAAGTTGCTAGGAAAACCATAGGTTTTTGTGTATGGGACCCTATAGAGCAGTTGGCCATGGATGCTCCTTTATTGCACCCATCCATAACAACATAATTTCAATTGCATTTATATACCACAATTTGGATATTTTTATAATAAATTGTTATTCGGTTTATTCATTTTTTTTTTTTGGGGGGGGGGGGGAATATGTTTAGCATTAAAGGGCTATTGTAGTTTCTTAGTTATTTAGTTACTGATTAGCAATACTTGAATGGAGTTTACTAAAGCATTGCACAAGCATACCTGGGTTTTATAGCCCGTGGTAAGTTGTGATCCATCATCTCATGTCATTGGGCAATTTACTAAAACCTTTATCCACTGTAATAGTATGTGCGCCATAACTAGTTATCACTAATGGGGTACGAATTGTTTAATTCTTATGGACGTGTTACATGCAGCTACCATGAAAATTCAAAGCCTCCAAAATTTCTAAATACAAATGTTGCTTTTTTTTTCTTCAATAATTTTTTATAACTCACACATTTTTATATTACCAAAGAGTATTTTGTACAAATGTTTAAATTTAGCCACCATGAAATAAAAAGTATACTAAATATACTACTTTACATTTTCTGTTTTTCATAGGTGAAACAAACAAAGGGGGGGAGCATTTTCATACTGATTAAAGTCAAATCTTGTTAAATAGTGCGGGATATAGATATCACATATTATAATTGTCAAACTGTGAGTTGACGTCACGCTTTGCGGGCGCAACTCGCAGTTGCGGGGCTGCAATGAGTCCCGCAGGACACTACAGCGGGGAACGGGTTTTCCCCTTACCTCCCCCCTGATGCTCCCTCTGTCCCATCATGTCATGTCTGCACTCCCCTTACCTCAACCATGACCCACTGATGCTTTTCATGCTGCGCATTGTACAGCATCAGCAGCACCTGCACAATGCGTAGAGGGCGCACGCATGAGCGGGCATGCAGCAGGGTGCACATGAGCTGGTGCACTATCGCACAAGCAGACACAGGAGGGAGGAGGGGGTGAGAGACACAGGGGAAAGAGACACATGGGAGGGGGGGAAGAGACACATGGGAGGGAGTGGGGGTTAAGAGACAGATGGGAGGGAGAGGAGGGGGGGGAAAAGACACATGGGAGAGGGGGGCGAGACACATGGGAGAGGGGGGGCAGAGACACATGGGAGGGAGAGGGGGGAAAGAGACACAGGGGAAGGAGAGGGGGAAAGATTCACATGGGAGGTTGAGGGGTGAAAGAGACATATGGGAGGTTGAGGGGGAAAGAGACACAAGGGATGGTTATAACCTATTTAGGAAAGATAGAGGCAATGGTAAACGCGGAGGAGGGATTTGTCTGTATGTTAAGCCTATAGTCAGAGAAGATATTTTTGGTGGACCTAGTGATAAAGCTGAATGTTTGTGGGTAGAGTTAAATAGCGGAGGAGCAAATTCCAAAAGAATATTAGTAGGAGTATGCTATAAACCCCCAAATATAGCTGAAAGTGAGGAAATACAATTATTGTTACAGATTGGAAATGCAGCTAAGCATGGTCAAGTTCTAATAATGGGAGATTTGAATTACCCTGAAATAAACTGGATAAATGAGACGAGCTGTTCAGCTAAGGAGAGGGGTTCTTGGGTACACTCAGGGATCATTATCTGGCCCAGGTTATACAGGAGCCTACTAGAAATGAAGCTATATTAGATATACTCATCACAAATAATATTGATATAGTATCAAATGTTGGAATAGGGCAACCTTTGGGAAACAGTGATCACAACACAGTCTCGTTTGAGATTGAATTACATTTTTTTTTTAAGGGGCCAACGAAACTCTTAATTTTAAAAGGGCAGATTTTAACGGTCTAAGGGCAGCAATACAATGTATAGACTGGGACAGAGAACTGGCAGGTAAAAATACTGAACATAAATGGACAAAATTTAAATCCTTACTAAATATACATACACATCGGCATATACCATGTGGGAATAAAAGTAAAAGGAGTAAATCCCATCCAATGTGGCTTAACAATGATTTAAAGATCAAGATACAGAGTAAAAAACAGGCATTTAAATTAGACAAACAAGAGGGGACAGAGACTGCTTTATGGGAATACAAGGAAATCAACAAGGCTTGCAAAAGGGCGATTAGACTGGCTAAAATAGAAAATGAAAAATTCATTGCAAAAGAGAAGAAGACTAACCCTAAAATATTTTTTAAGTATATTAATGGGAAGAAGGCGAGGAAGGAAGCTATAGGAAAATTACAATGTGACACATGCCGTCTGAATTAGTGACCAAGAAAAGGCAGATAAACTAAATAGGTTCTTTTCTTCGGTATACACAAGGGAGGTACCATTGATTGGGATACGGCAACATAATGGGGCTACACTACATTTGCCAAATAATTGGTTAACACAGGAAGTAATCCAAAAGAGGTTGGAAAAAATAAATGTTAATAAAGCCCCGGGTCCTGATGGAATACATCCAAGGGTACTAAGGGAACTGGGTTCTGTAATAGCCAAACCATTATATTTAATTTTTCAAGATTCACTCAACACAGGCTCTCTACCAGATGACTGGAGAAAAGCTGATGTGATACCTATATTTAAAAAGGGAGCAAGAGAAAATCTGGGGAATTATAGAACAGTGAGCCTCACTTCTGTAGTGGGGAAGCT
This sequence comes from Discoglossus pictus, assembly GCA_027410445.1. Lineage (NCBI taxonomy): Eukaryota > Metazoa > Chordata > Amphibia > Anura > Alytidae > Discoglossus > Discoglossus pictus. The sequence goes on along the minus strand of CM050169.1, from coordinate 35,157,547 downwards.
TTTAGAAGGGTAAATAAGGGATAATATACAAGAATATGTCTATTTGAATAGGATTATAAGTAGGAGTAGGATTATAAGTATGAGGGATAGTTCATGTCAAACAAATCTAATTAGTTTCTATGAGGAGGTTAGCAGGAACCTGGATCAAAGCAACTCAGTGGATGTAGTCTTTTTGGATTTTGCAAAGGCTTTTGATACAGTGCCACATGGAAGACTATTGTGCAAACTAAGAGATACAGGAGTTGCAGTAAATATCTGCTCATGGATTGAGAGCTGGCTAAAAGGCAGGAAGCAAAGGGTTGTTGTAAATGGAACATACTCAGATTGGACTAATGTGGTAAGTGGGGTTCCTCAGGGTTCAGTATTAGGTCCTCTCCTTTTTAACATATTTATTAATGACTTAGAGGTAGGATTGGAGTGTGGTGTCTCCATTTTCGCTGATGACACGAAGTTGTGCAAGGTAATTAAATCAGATAGTGATGTGCTTTCCCTCCAAAGGGATTTACATAAAATTGAGAAATGGGCATCTAATTGGCAGATGAGATTTAATACGAATAAATGTTAAGTTATGCATCTGGGAAGGAAAATTAGCCATGCAATTTATAATCTTAAGGGAGCAAATCTAGGTGTATCAGATATTGAAAGGGATTTGGGAGTGCTTGTGGACAACCACCTAGGTAACAGTGCTCAAAGCCAAGCAGCAGCTGCAAAGGCAAATAAATTATTAGCATGTATTAAGAAGGGTATAGAAGCCAGGGAAGCAAATATAATTCTGCCACTATACAAATCTCTAGTACACCCTCATTTGGAATATGGAGTAAAATTTTGGGCACCACTTCATAAAAAGGACATTTTAGAGCTGGAAAAGGTACAGAGGAGGGCAAGAAAACTAATAAGGGGAATGGAGGGGCTTAGTTATGAAGAAAGACTAACCAAATTAAACTTTTTTCTCTAGAAAAATGGCGTCTATGAGGAGATATGATTACATTATATAAATACATCCAGGGTCAGTATAAATATTTGTCAAGGAAGCTTTTTGTGCCAAGAGGTTTTCAACTGACAAGAGGACATCCCTTGAGGTTAGAAGTAAAAAGATCCCACCTTAAAGAAAGAAAAGGGTTCTTCACAGTTAGGGTGGTTAATCTGTGGAATTCTCTACCAGAGGAGGTGGTGACAGCGGATTTGATAGATAATTTTAAAAGGGGACTGGATTTATTTCTAATTAAAAAGGGAATTTAGGGTTATCATGGATAATTAGAGAGGCAGTATTGATCCAGGGAGAAGTCCGGTCGCCGGTGACTGGGATCAGGAGGGATTTGATTTTTTTTTAATATTTTTTTATACAACTAATTAATTAATAGTTAATCCGCATAGTACAGATCGGAGGAGATCTTGAAAGGTTGAACTTGATGGACTGAAGGTCTTTTTTCAACCTTAAATACTATGTAAGGGAGGTAGAGGGAGAGAAAGAGACACATGGGAGGTTGAGAGGGGAAAAAGACACATGGTAGGTAGAGGAGGGAAGAGACACAGGGGGAAGAGACATATGAGGGAGAGGGGGGAAAGAAACATAGAGGAGGGAGAGGAAGTAGTGCGGGGAGAGGCTCACAATGAGCACCGAAGGCACTCATTGCGAGGCCCATGGTTAGCGCTGAAGGCACCCTGCCGCACGCTCATCGCAAGGCCAGTAGTAGAGGGGGAGAGGCAAGCAATGAGTGCCAAAGGCGCTCGTTGAGAGGCTTGCAATGGCCGCCAAGGTGTTCACGACACTACAGCCGGGAACGGGTGTTCTCCTTACCTCCCCCTGATGCTCCCTATGTCCCCACCGCGTTACATCTGCACTCCACTAACGTTCATCATGACCCACTGATGCTTCTTATGCTGCGCATTGCGCAGCATTAGCCGCACCTGTGCATTGCACCAAGGGAGCTTTCACGAGTGTGAGCGCGGAAGGGTGCGAGCACGCACAAGCAGACACAGGAGGGAAGAGGGGGTGAGAGACACAGAGGGGAAAAAACAAATGGGAGGTGGGGAGACACATGGGAGGGAGAGGGGGGAAGACACATGGGAGGGAGAGGAGGGAAGAGACACATGGGCGGTAGAGGGGGAAAGAGACACATGGGAGGGAGAGGGGGGAAAGAAACACATGGGAGGGAGAAATGGGAAAGAGACAAATGGGAGGGGGAGGGGGTAAAGAGACACACGGGAGGGAAAGGGGGGAAAGAGACACATGGCAGAGGGGGGAAGAGACACATGGAAGGTAGAGGGGGAAGAGACACAGGGGAGGGAAAGGGGGGAAAGAGACACATGGGAGGTTGAGGGGGGAAAGAGACACAGGGGAGGGTGAGGGGGGGAAAGAGACACATGGTAGGTTGAGGAGGAAAAGAGAAACAGAGGAGGGAGGGCCTCTTTTAATATCGTTTTTTTCCCAAAGAGGATGTAAATAACAGACACTATCTGTATAAGTTTTCTCTTAAAAGATCAACTTTGAAGAACACTGTTATCTAGCATTAGAATGGAATAAAAAATGATATTAAAAGAGGCAGGGAACATAACCTCTGTTTGCAAGCAATTAAAGGCATAACATTGTAAACATTACAAAAGTACAATCTGTTTAAATACATCATTGCAACTAACAGGAAATGCAGAGAGTATACTTTAGTCTGTAGATCTCATTGGCTGGCACAGGGCAAGCCCTGAGGCTTTTAATTGGAAAAAAGAAAACACATTGTGACACATCAAATCCCCTCTTTCTGATGCAACAAAGAAAACAAATGTTTCCATGTCTCTTTAAGTTATAAGTGAATGTATACAACGTTATGAGAGGTAATATGAGTTTATCTACATGGCTTAGGGAGAACATCAATACATCATTTTCTGTGGTAGAAATTATTTATCTTTGGGACTGCAAAATCATTTAGCAATGCAAAGGAAATATTTTACTGGCAAATTATAAAACACCATAAAATGCAGTCGATATAAACAAAACAATATGGAAACCACCACTCACTACGGTTCAAAAGACTGCAAGCTTATAATTGGTAAAACAGGATACTGGATAACATCTGGCCAAATATCATCACGTGTAAAATGATATTTTCTTTGTTTACGCTATTATAAGCAACTTTATTTAATGTAATATTAATTAGGACTCATTACAGAATAATCAACCTCTTCCAAATGGCATTACATTCTGTAAATGTGCAGACCTTTCAAACAAATAACCATCAAGCTAGGAAGATCAAACACTGGTCCAAAAAACACATCTTAGATTCTTAACCACAAATATGCTCTGTGGCTTGGAACGTCAAGAAACACTTGTGACCCATTGTATGTGTCAAAGGTTCAACTCCACCCTCTTGACATGTCGGTACCTTGGTTCCATCCTTCAGACTGTTCTGATGGTGAGAATATAATGGGCTGATCTCTGTATTTCATTATCTTCAAATGTCTGTATGTTTTTTTCCTATTTGGCTTCCAAAATTTAATAACATTTATTTGTAATGGTTCATGGAACTTCACTAGCGTCCACCTTATCCAGAACATCAGTGGTTCTCAACAGCTGGTCCTAAGACTGGTGCCGGGGGAGCCTAACACTTTATATATACTAGCACCATTGGTCACAGTAATAGATAGATAATAGAGGAATGTATAAGCCAATAGTGGGCAACTTGTCCCAGCCTGCTCTCTGGAGTGAGGGAGTATAGCTCTCTCCAACAACTCACAGTATGATATATCTTGGACACATTCAATTTTACAAGGCCTATTTCACTAACCAAATACCTTATAAAAAAGTGTAGACTCCAAAATATGTTAGAATATAATGCATTACAGTGGAATCTAGAAAACAGAGAATTTAAATATGTATGTATATGAAAATAGGAGCCAGCTAGGTTTGTTAGGAGCCAGCTAAAAAGATTTTAGGTGCCAGAATATGGATGAGATAAAGAAATATATGTTTAATAACTTAAAAGTTAGGAGACAGTAGTAATATTTTTCACAAAATATTTTTTTACATTTTTGTTAGCAAAAAAAAGGCAGTCACATTTAAGTAGTAAAAATTGACAGACATACCATAAGGCTTAGTAGACATATTGCTACCCTGTTTTAGAAAAGAAAGTGCTCAAGTCAAAGGCCATGTTGATCTCAAAGACTTGGAAGGAAGGAAGAAAAGGAAGGACTTTGAGATGGACAGGATCTATGACTTGAACACTTCCTCTTTTATAATTGGGGAGCCATGTGTCTACTGATACTTGATGTATCTCCTTTAATATTCCCACTTAAATGTGGAAGAAAGAGGCAACGAGAGAAAGAAATAAAGAAAATTGCTTGGCTTGGGGTGGGGTGGGGGTGGTGAATAACTACATGTTCTGTCCACCATTTCAATTTGAGCTGATAAGTTAAGAATGAGTGGATCCCAAGCAAGGTCCCCATATTTTTTAGAAAGGAGTATCTTCTAAACTGTGCATCACATGCTCATTAATCATAATGTGATTTTGTTTAATATGCTATCAGTAAAAGGTAGTGTGCCAGAATTCCATCTTCTGGCAATCTGGTTTATCTTAGCTAACATGAGAAACTGTAGAAATGTATTTGTTGCATAGGAAAGATATGGGAGAAAAATGCGAAAGAGGCAATGCCCTGCATTAAGAAGCAGTGGGCAGCCTAATAGTGAAGTGCACTGGTATGTGCGTTCAGAGTCTTCTACCTCTCTGACAATACCAGAAGATATGAATAAGGACTTGACAGCACCTAAAACAATAAGGAGAGCAACCTAGATACCAGCCACAGAGCCTGTCTGGAGTCAAGTACTATCCTAAACCAAGTCTCTCGAAGGCTATAGTTCCTAGATAGTGGTACACTGCAACAAACGGGGGCTACCCTAGTAAATGTTACTAAAGCAACAGGTCCTGATGGAGTACATCCAAGGGTACTGAGGGAACTGGCTCTATTTATTTTTTATTTTTCCTAATTTCTCAAGACTCATTCACCATAGGCTGGGTACCAGATGACAGAAGAAAAGCAAATGTGGTACATTTATTTAAGAAGTGAGCAATAGCAAATCCAGGGAACTATACACGTTTAAGCTTCTTTTATATTGCTTTTAGAACGGTTACAAAGGTATAGTATGCATGAAGATGTGTCAACAATATAAGTAGGATTTAACAGGGATTTATGAGGGATAGGTCATGTCAAACAAATGTAATTAGTGTCTATGAGGAGGGAAGTTGGTGCTTGGAATAAGGCATCTCAGTAGATGTAGTCTTTTTAGATTTTGTGAAGGCTTTTGATACATAGGAGCCTATAGTGTAAAGTAAGGAATACAGGAATTTCAGTAAATATGGGCACATGGATTGGGAACTGGCTAAAAGACAGGAAGCAAAGGGTTGTTTCTAAATGGAACATACTCAGATTGGACGAATGGGGTAAGTGGAGTTCCTCATGGTTCACTATTAGGTCCTCTCCTTTTTAATATATTATTAATGATGTAGAAATAGGACCGGAAATTAAACTTTTGCTGATGGGATTTAGTTGTGCAAGGTAGTTAAATGAAAAAGTGATGTACTTTCCCTCCTTGGCGGGAGTTACGGGCTGTAGACGCAAGCCCGTTAACCATTCTTGCGCCGCCGGATTCGCAGCCGTGAACACGATCAATTAGTCAAACCTGTAGTTACGGGTTTAGATGGAGCCAATGGTAAAAGAAAAATAGGAGGTTAGATTTCAAAGTCTTACGGGATTCAATTACGAGTTGCGATCGGACCTACATTCCAGAAACAATGTAATATTGATAAAGCCGTAAATATGATACTCTATTACATGCAAGTTCCATTATATGTATTAACACATTGATTGCCGGGATAGCTATAACATGAAAAATATTTGATATTGCTGATTTGCGAGCTTCAGAATATTGTGCTATTTATTTTAATACCTAACATCACTTTCCCTTCAAATATAAGTACAGTAGTGTGTGTATATTTGCATTTACAGTGCTACGGATTGGACTTTACCCCTCTTGCAGGTCCTCTCTAGCACCCATTGGCTTTTTGGCTTCATTCGCGGGTTACAGGCTTGAACCCCAGTGAATTTGTTGCAATTTAATAGCACGATTGGAAACGTAACAGTTACGGCCTTTACAGATCAAAGGATTTGCGGGCGCGCAGTTCAAATTTCCACATTCCGCAGGGTTTTATCGCACTAACCGACAAATCGTTCGAGGGTATCTTTAAAAGGCCAATTTAATAGCCGTAAATCTTGCGGGCTACGTTGCAGGCTACGAATTTCAATGTTGAGGGAATTTAATAGGGCTACTAGAAGTTAGGTAGAGAGACGAGGGGCCAGGTTAGGGTAAACATGACATCACATGTGAAGCACTATATTTTAGTTTCAGTTTCTACCCCATCAGTCTTATGATGGTCCCCTACTATTTGTGTTAAAGTCTCCATTGCAAGAGAAAATGACAGGAGGAGAGGGAGCAACCCTGTCATGTTCCCTTTTCAACACAAGTTGAGGAAGGGATATTACCTGAGAGGCAAATGAGAGGCTTCAGCAAGCAATATTAATTATCCTGAAAATGAATCAGAAATCTTCATTTTAGTTAAGTCTTTGTGAGGATAAACAAATAAAGCAAACTGAATGCTTTCTCCATGTCCAAGGCCAGAAGGCACATTGGGTATTTCTGATGACAAACATGGTGAGCTAGACCAGCAATGACACAACCGTTCTCTGGGCCATTAGTTTTGCTAGAATCTTTATGTCTCCATTAAGGAAAAACATTGTATTACTATTTAATAGTATTTGTATACTATTTAATCTCTAGGGCATCCCCCCTCTTTTGCAGAATAACTATTTCTGCTTTAATCATCTCTAGTAGGATCACTACCTAATATAAAGTCAAATAGAGGCAGCAATTATGAGACTAGTATGTCCTTACATTTCTTATAATAAAGATTTGAAAAGCCATCTGGCCCAGGGAATTATCCTGGTTTAATTGTGTTCCAAACCTCTTCCACTAAAACCTTTGAATTAAGGAGGGTCTATTTCCCCATGGGCTGGTAGCTGTCAGTGGGACAGCAATGCATCAATCTGTTCAGTTGCTAGCCTAGGAGCTTTACAAAAAGCTTCAAACAAGGACTGTATGGTCTTTGATTTTTTGCCACATGTTCTACAGACATTTTAATTTGATGAACCTGAGAGAACCTGAACCTGTTATTCAATGTATTTATTTTATTTGTTATAGAATCTCTGCCCATCCGGTAAATAGCTTCTTCATTATGATCCGATAATATCATCCAGACCTTCTCTCATTCTAACTTGGACATGTAAGGATTTCATCTGATCCTGACATTCTAAGTCATTTAACTGGGCTTGTAGTATGGACTACTGATGCAGTTCTCTTTTCTCCTTGTGAAGGCAATTTTAATAAATAACTTTGATTTTCCTTCTCTGAATCCAGTTAAAAAAATTCACAGAGAGAGACAGTTTGAATTCTCACATTATGTACACACAATGGGCCTCATTCTATTATCGGCCGCAGCCGCTGCGGGGCCGCAAGGACCGGCCGCAAGCTATTCTGCTATTCTATTCCCTTACGGCCGTAGGCTCCGGCAGGCTTGCGGCCGGTGCCTTGCTATCTCTTGCGGCCGATCGCGCCGGAGGAAAGCCTTTGATCTAAAACGGCCGCAAGAGATTTGCAATTCAATTGCTCCGGGAAACCTCTCTGCAAGGCTAAAAACGAGCCGCAGTTACTTGCAGGAAAAAGGTCTCGCTAGCACCAATTAAGCACATAAAATAGCTCAAATAAAGCCATCCTGCACTTTGAGAAGACTATAAAGGGATTTTAGGTGTTAGAAAAAATAGCACATAATTATCCTGTACTCAAATCCGTAAAATATTTCATTTTTAATATCCGTAAAATATACATGTAAAAAGTCCAGAGTGCTTGGAGCACCTCAGACACGCCCACGCCGCAGCCGGCAAATAAACAGTTAATTTGAACTCGGGTTTGGGCAGATGTGCAAGCTTGAGAGTGGGTTCCTTTTATTCCTCATGTCCCCCAATATGATCCCTAGCATTTACAGAGCTGTACAGTGCAGGCTTGAATTTATTTTTGAGTTTTTATATTTCACAGTTTACGGCCGGTTCCAAGATATGCGGCCGGCCGTAAAAGGAGATCCTTGCGGGGCCGTATAATAGAATCGCGAGTTAACTGAACCCTCGCAAGGAATCGCAGCCTTACGGCCGATTTAAGGCCGATAATAGAATGAGGCCCAATGTACGTAAGGTAAATATAATTTGGGAATTTTGGAAAAAAACTCACTATTTTACTAACAATTTACATTTTATAAAGAAACCCAAAAAATATGTTTTAATGGTTGCCTTTGGGTTATTATAATTTGTGTTGTAGAGTAATATTTCATCTTTGTTGATATGCTAGTATTGTATTGTGGATATGATGTAAGAAACGTAAGTACATCTGGTGAAAAGTGTAAGTTATAACCTAAAGTTATCTACCATCGACCTTGGAGGTAAACTGGCTTGGGATAAAGTATTGCCTAGAAACATTGTCAAACTCCAATTCTGGAATGCCACATAGTGTGCCTGACGGGACCATTGTATTGCTCTAACAATATAAGTTATAGATGTTTTAATTAGGCATAGATGATTAATAAAATTCATGTTTGATTATTTTGTATCCACCCACTGCAAGGTCAATTAGTATAGGTAGCTTTGTCTAGCAACCCACTGCAAAGATTTCAGACACAAATTATTATTCAATTGCTTGCAGTTGCTTTCATACCCACCGTAAGTCTGCAGGCTTGAAATTTGCAACTGCTACAGAGCGATTCAATTGAACAAGCCCTTAATCATAAGAAACATTTCAAGGCATTATCATGATCAATTAAGTAAGTCCGTAACTACCGATTTAGAAACAGACAATATACATGAGACTGTCATCATGACATCAATAAAACATGGAGGTTAAACGTCAATCAATTAGCGTTTAAAAGTCCGATTAGCGATCAGACTCGCAATCCGGCAATGTACAAAATAATAAAAATGAATGACGATACTGTTCTAGTCCATGTGGGTGGCCTAATATATATTGACTCCTTGATTCCTGAGATTGATATAACACGGAAATGAAACGTGAAAAAAATAATTTTTGATTGCATATTTGCGAGCTTGAGACAAATGTCTTACATCGCTTTCCCCGTCTTTTAATGTGCAGTATTGGGTATTTATTTGCATTTACAGTGCTATGATCAGGTGTTTAACCCCCTTGCGAGTCCTATCTGGTTCTTGTAGGATTTTCTTCTATATTTGCCACTAACGGGGGTGAAAACATTTACGGGCTTGAGGAATTGTAGTAATTGAATAGTGTAACGGAACCCATCACAGTTTTACCCTGTTTTATGGTTATGGTTAAAATATGATCACATTGCTGTACTGTAGATATGTTGTTTTATGTTCTACAGAATATATTGGCTCTGAATATTACAGCTACTAGGCTAATAGATAATCCTATTACAGAGACTCCTCATAAGATAAGGAAGTCTATTGTATAAAGTGTTTTCATTATGAGACATAGAACAAAGGAAGTATAATCTGATCAATGTCTGATTGTATCAAAGTAGCCAGGTAGCCTCCGGGGGGTGTGACAACACCTATTGTCCCTCCATGTGTATTGTGTGGCCAACTATGGGGGATGTGTATTGCCTGTGGGAAGAGATGTGTATATATATTTCTGCACAACAAAATAAAGACAGTATTCTTTGACTCCCTATTGAGTGTCGTCCAATATGGGAGGTTGGGGATGGTGAGACTGTAGTGCTTCTTGGATATTCTACCGTATACCTTTCGGAGATATTGGATTCGTGTTCCAACTCTGTTACAAATAGCCATTTGCAAATGTAACAAATACAGACTTGAAAGATCAAAGGCTTAGCTGGGTCAGATTAACGATTTTGACAATGTCAGCCTGTAACCCGCAGATCGTTTGCGGGTAGCTAAAAGACGCCAATTGTGCACAGCCATACTTAGATCCTCCTGGAGTGACTCAGCAGCAAATGAAGACGTGTAGTGCTTGATCAGAGCTGATGACATCACACTTGTCTCCAATTCAAAACACTAAGAAGCTAGTTCTAAAAAAGCACAATGCAGAAGATATATTGATATGAATATACAGTAATTGGAAAATATCAACATCAAATCCTACATTTGTGCATCCGAAAGAAAGATCCAAAGAAATATGTAACAATGCATAATTTTCCAAATAAATTATATTGTTTGTTTAGATATTGTATAGACAGTAAATTGCATTTAAAAATAAAGATAAAGCAAAATTAGTTGTTTATGTAAATATTGGACGGTCCATATAATATTTATTTTCACTCTATATGCCCGATTCATCTTCATGAAAACATTCAATAAACACTGCACTTATAAATATTTCTGGAATTGTACACAATAATGCACCAGAGAATAAATGTGTTCAATATGCCTGTATACAACAATCATAGCAAACTTACTGCTTACACTATAGGAATATGATTTATGAAGATGTGCAGAAACCATCTAAATGTTTGCATTACAGGTAACAGAGTACCATCGACAGCCATAGGCATGTGAAAAATATTATATTTTGTTAGTTAAAACAAGACTCCATTATCTGGTTAGATGAACATACTTGAATGGTTCTCCTATGGTTTACAAACTGCTTAACCTTGGTAGCAGAGTGAACTACCACTTCCATACAGCTGTTTAATGGCTGCACAGTCAAAGTAAATTACACTGACACCAAAGCTAAGCATATAAGGAGGAAAACAACTATATTCAGTGTATGTTTTCTCACAAAAGATCAACTTTTTTAATCACAGAACTTGAAAATTTGTTTAAAAAAAGCTTGGCTGCATACCTCCCAGCACTACAAATGGACAAACATGGATGCATATATGTTCAAAAGGATTCACTAATAGGCAGTATCACTGTCATTCAGCTCAATGTCTAAACTACGGTAAGTTTTAGAGACATACACACTTTGTATATACACCATGTTCTATTCTGTAGATGTTACACTTCAAGTTTCTATCTTTCTCCTAGACTTTGAGAGAAAGCAACATGAGGAACCAGAGAAAGTGAGACAAGGTCACGGCTAGAAAATAGAGTGTTGTCCTTAAATGCTGGAAGTTCCCTCAAAAAAAGAGTTGGTTTGGAGGCTAACAAGTGCAGGTGGATTTTGCCAGAAAATAGGAACTGCCTCACCAAGAGTAGAACAGTCGAGAGGTATGTTCTTGCTACTGGGTGAGGAATAGGAAGGACTGTCTTTAAATAACAATCTAAAATACGCCGTAAGTTAGTTTGCTCCAAACGGGTTACAGATTACGGGCTTCAAATCCTTGCGGTTGGTAAACCTGTAACTTACAGCCTCCCGAAGCCTTTGATCTTTCACGTCCGCAAGAGTTCCTATCGTTAAAATTGCAAAATACGCTCAAGACCGCAGCCGCATTGAAACCCGCAAACTGAAATTGTCGGCCCAAAACTTCCAAATAGGACCAATAAAGGCTTTACAGACTAGTTTGGAACACTGCAAAACACAATAAAAAGACAGCAATGCACTTTAAAATATGGGGAAAGCAAAGCAAGGAATTACAATTACTTGCACAACAACTCCCAAATATCAAATATTGCAAAAAATAAAAATGTATTTTCCTCATAGGTTGTAATGGTCATGCATATGCCAATATGAAAAGTAATGCTGCAAAATGGTGAAAGCTATTAAAGACACACTACCTCATTAAATTGCAACACAAATACATGCAAATGGCTGACATATTAACCCTTTCTCACTCTTTAATGTTGCACCTAAAAATACAAACATCTCACTCATCACATCTACATTGGGAAAACAAATAGTGGACAAATTATACCATCACATCACATATATCAAGTACCAGGGGAACATTTCACATTTGGATTACAGCTATGGACTGCAGAACACTTACTTATGTCTCTGTGAATATACACAAGATTTGCATGCCAAAGATACTGGTGTGGGTTGCCAATTCCTTGTCTGTGATTTGTCTGACCTCTCTGCTATGACCTGCCCACCTACAGTGGCCCTACATGGTATAGCTCACAGCTTCATTCAGATACACAAGCCCCGTCACCACCACCACTTAGGAATCCAGAAGGGGACCATGGGAACATACAGCACACATATATACTCTAACCCATCAGGAAGGGCCACAAAAACCCATGGAGGTTGTGCAGAGGCACGTGGAGCAGCAGCCAACTCACCTCCATCTCCGCTACGCCCATCCTGGAAAGTCCCACACCATTGCTGGTGGCCATGTTCCAAGATGTATACCCATTATTATTTGGTGACCTCCCATTAAGTGTTTTGCTATCAATCAATTCACATTATCACCTGTCTTATTCCTATCAGACCTTCAGGGGAATGTTGATACTCCACAGTATCACAAATTGGACTGTGCATGTGTATTAACACTTTATTATTATTTAATATATATTATTATATGATATGTCATGATAGTATTACTATTATTATTGTTATTATATGTATTAACCCATTGCATAGTGACAAGGGCTCATTAGTTTACTGATATAGGAATGTGACACAAATGTGATGTATGTGTATGTCCCATAACCCCATCCATTGAAAACACACTGACATGGTGAGAAGAGTATAACACAGCTTTATTTCATACACAGAGCACAATCAGAAATGCACAAGGCTGTGTATTAATATCATGGGTGGGGTGTGGGCGGATCCCGGGAGAGCAAGAGGCTAATGTTGGAAAAACGGGATACCTAAACGGGTAATGTTATAGCACCTACCAGGGTCACATGTGGTCACTACACCACTGCAACCGGAATCTGATGAAAAAAAAGAACTTACATAGAACTTACAACTTGTCTATATCTGCTCAATGAAACGGATGCACAAACTTCTGGACTGTGTAATCCAATCCAGTTTCACACATACAGTGTGTTGACAAAACAAAAATCTGAAAATAAGTGGTAAAAAAAAAAAGGCGGAGAAGGATAAAATATAAAAAAAACATGTATGTACAGTACAGTGCTGAGTACTGTAACAATATACCAACTCACCTGATTCCCATCTGCAAGCATTACTAGCTATTAACTAGTTCTCTGGATAACTCACTGGCCATGACAATTAACAATGATGTGTCATCTCACAATTAATGCTTAGCTGAGCCGAGTTTCAGTGGTCAAGGTGTACTATCACCTTCTCCATATGATATTGTTCATCAACATTGATATCACATGCATCATATTAAAGGGTACTCATGATATCAGCAATAGGGGGAAATACCCGTTAATACGGAGAGGACACAAAGGTCAGCAGCCAGATTCAATGTTACTTACATCAGACACAAGGACCTGTTCTCAGACTGATATTGAGGTCAGGATCACATGCTTCACTAGTGCATATATTAATGCTGGCTGTCATTAACATGCCACTTTGAGACTCTGCAAGTCCATCACCATAGAGGTATTAGACTACATTTAAGCTAACAACAATCATGTCTTAGATATCTAGCTTTATGGTAGCTTTAAAATTGTGGGAGATACATGTAAAGGGGGGGGGGGGGCTGTCATTAAAATAATGTCTACCTGAGGGGCACTGTGAAAAACTTAAACCTCATACATTTCCTTCACAATGCTTGCAGATGCAGAAGATGCCTTCATGAACCTGAATGGTACCTAAAACAAAACAAAAGAAAACCATAACTACAAAATGGGCTTAAAAAAGATAGGGACTGCAGCATCTCTTCTCAACAGCATTCCTCAGTGACCATCAATTGGTGAAATGTTAAACAGAACCCTACGTGCCCAAAGAGAAGAGGATCATGGACCATGTGATGGGAGGTAGCCATCTGCATACAAAATATCACCATCACATAGGCCGAGATCTAAGACTCTGTAGCCAGGCTAGATTAGGTTAACATTTGAACCAATAGATTGTCACTGAGGAGTGCTGTTGAGAAGACACAAACATATGCGCAGCCCCTAGGTGGCCGGCTGCCGTCTCCCTGGTGGCGGTGGTGGTGGGAGGGCAGGGGGAGGCATCCTCCCAGGAGGCAGTGGCACCTGCAGTGGTGGTGTTGGAGGCCTGGGGGTAGGAGAGGAGGGACCGGGCTGCGGGTGGCTGGGGGATGCCTCTGGGGTGGAGGAGGCAAGGCTGGGAACTGCCCCCATTCTGAGCAGCCTGGCCAGGTATGATTCAGTCATTAGGTGGTGCCTCCTCTTCTCCCTATTGCACCTGGCAGGGCTGCCCATGACCTCTGCATGATTGGCAGAGATGCTGGCCTGGAACCCCCGGAGACACTCTGAGGGCCAGCATCTCTGCCTGTGCAGCCTGGCTTGGTGGTGGGGATGGAGGTCCCTTGGGCGTGGCCTGGTGAGGAGGTGGCGGTAGTCCAGTGGGGAGGGTCTGGGGCTCGACTAGAGACTGGCTCAATAAGGGTGGTGTTGGTGGGCCTGTTGATGGTGGTGGCGGGCAGTCAGAGGAGGAGGGCCCTAGCGAGATGCTGAGTCTCTGGAGGAGGGGGCTAGTGAGGTCAAATGCCGGTGGTGTGGCTGCTGGTCCTGCTGGTGACCCCACTAGCCAGGTTACATCCTCCTCCAAACCAGGGCCCTCGGCCCCTCTTCTTTCGTCCTTCCCCTGCGCCGGTTCCTTCTGGGCGGGGGCTTGCTCCTCGACTTCCTGCTCCAATGTAGCCAACGCCCCCGTCTCTGGCTCCCCACTGGACCCAGAATTCCTTGATGCTGAAAGATAGAAAAGAAAGGTATATGTCATTAGTATGATGAATAATAAATTGTTTTGTGTGCATTCCTAACTATCTGATATCTAGGCTTGAACCTGGATGATTCGCCTAATTACAACAGATTAGCTATCATTTGCTAGATGTGATCTATTCTTTGGATCTTGATCTTGATTGTTCTTGGCTCCTAACGCTATCTTGATTCTGGCTTTGGTCTGCACACCAATACATGGACTCTCTATTGGTTGACAGTTGTTGTGCCCACGAATGACAGTGATTTGTCAGCTTCATGGATTTAATGATGCATCCATCTATCCCTTGTTAATTCTACAGAGCTGACATGCCAGTGTCCTTGTTGGTCATCATGTACATGTGTAGTGTGTGTGATGTACATGTGGTGACAGGTTGGTGTATGTCATATTCACCTGACATGGGGGCTGGGTTCTGCTGGGCCACCAGGCCTGAAGCTCAAGTGACAGGCACCTGGCTGAGAAGGTCCTCGGCCACAATCTCCCACTCATTGTAGCACACAGTCACTTTGGGGCCACCAGTTGCTGCTGCAGCTTGCTTCTCCTCCTTGGCCATCATCCTCCACACCTTGGCCCTGATGTCATCAAAATGGTGCTTGACGGACCTCACATCCCTGTGCTCACTGCTGTTACCTCAGCCACTACCTTCTTCCATACCTGGACCGTAGGCCCTGGCCTGACCCCCCCCCCACAAGGATAACAGGGCGGCCACGTATGGCACCAAGGAGGACCTCATTCTCCTGGTGCGTGTAGTTCAGGGCCCTGTGCTTGGCCTTAGCCTCTTGCTCTCCCGACTTTGGGAGAGCAAGAGGGATCCTTGCCTCCCTGACCTGTCCCTGAGGACTGTGCCTCCCCTGAACTACCACCTCCCCTGGGATCAGGCTCCTCCCCCTCTGTCCCTCGTCTAGATGTGCCTGTTGCTAGGGTCACCCTGCCACCACCCACTTCCTCCTCTCCACTCTCCTCCTCTTCCTCCACCATCTCTGCAATCTCCTCCTATTCCACCTCCACAAGCTTCTCCTCCACCACCACCTCCTCCTCCGCCACCTCTTCCTAAAACTCCTCAACCTCCTCCTCCTCTCCTCCACCACTCCTCACCTCCTCCTCCTCTCCTCCACCACTCCCCAGGGCCACCTCTCTCTCTCCTCTCTCTCCTTCACCTCTCCTCATCTCCTCCTCCCACCTCTCCACTCCTCTCCTCTCGCCTCCCTCCATATAAATCCCCGAATTAATATAAGGTTAAATAAAAAAACGTTTTTCTGTATATGTATGAGGCAAGACATTTTTTTTAACTGTTGGGGGATGGGGTGTGGGGGATGTGTGTGTGTGTATGGAGTGACCTAGCTCTAAGTGTATCTATGTGTGCTTTTTAATGTATGTGTATTGCTATTATGTTCAATCTGTAAATATGTGTAATCAAGGATTAAGTGTAAATTTGTAATTAGATGAATGGAAATAAACAAAACCACAATATACTGCTCCCAGAACTCGCCTACACTCTCACTCTCAGTCAAAAACCTCCACCTCCGTAACCTGTGTGTTATGCAACTATCTCCCTCTAACAATCATCTGCAGCTAGACCGCTTTTTATTGGCTGAGAGGCCTGTGTCGCCCTACGTTATACCGTGATTGGATTGTAACAGCGCACCGCATCTCAGCCAGTCCTTTACCAGTTTGCAGATGCGGGAGGGGTTTACAAGATTAAGGCCTCGGCCCGTAACTTGCACCCTTGCTCAATTGAATAGTGCCAGAATCGCAGACGAATCAGAGCCCGCAGCACACCCGCAGACATACTGCCTGTATCCCGTGAGATGCGGGCTTGCAATTGAATCAGGCTCATAGTTTTGATACCAGTTGAGGCTAAAGCTCAAGAATTTTGCCATATCATGAGAAGACAAGATTCCCCAGAGAAAACTCTGATGCTGGGGAAGATTAAAGACACATGAAGATGGAGATTGCAGATTTGAACATGGATAGATAAGGCCATTGAAGTATGAATATGAGCTTGAGGGATCTCAGAGGTGCAGTATCTTACAGATGTGCCTGGCATACTGCAACCCATAGGGTCATGGAGTCGGACACGAATGAACGAATGAACGAATAAACAACAAAAAAACAGGGAGACCATCTACTCTACTCATCTACCTAAAATGACTTAATAATGTCTCAGGATGGTATTATTCTTATCCCAGACATACATGGGTTCCTTTAATGTGTTTGTCATCGCTGGATGGCCTGGCCGGTACGCGGGGGGCTCTCTGTGTGCTGGGCTCTGGTGACAGTGTGCGGGGGGGGGCTCAGTCTCTGCAGTGCACAGCATTCTTAATGCCAGTCTCTGAGGAGCCACTTCCTCTGGCTGTGACGACAACCCCCCTCCCCGCCGCGGTTTGCCCATCTGAGAGCCTCAGTCACCCACTCTAGAGAGCCAGGAAGCGAGAGATGGTGGTGTTGCAGTGTATACGGTATGTCCTGGTCTGTGCTTTCCTTTTTGCTATTACCGGTAATGCCATGTTATGGATGGCGCATCAAATCTAGTAATCCATCGATTCTAATGCGCACTCCAAGAAAAACGTGCGCATTAGATTTGAGTAAATACGGTATTTATTTTTTGTTAATATCCTTTTGGAGATACAGTCCCCGGAACTGGACACATCTATAAAGTGTCAATAGCACTAAGTATCCCACTGGCTTCTCCTGCTGCTTTATTGTACTGTTTTCCTATTTCTAAATCATCCAATATAACAATTACTAAGTTTCTATTCCTGCTCTGTTGCAGTCAAAAATATTTTTTTTCATAATGCATAAGGGCAGCTATAAGGTTACTCAATAAGAGTTGATGCGGCAATTTAATACGAATTTGCCCACTTGAAAGACGCCGTTCATACCACTGAGCTTTGTTGACATTTCTCATTACATTCTCCAAACATTCGGCGATCCTCCAAACAAAAATCTTTGGTTGTAAGTAAAACGCTATGTAGCCCCTTTTATGGAACCCGTTCAAGCGAAATGAATTTTAGCCTATGAATATTGTTTGTAAACATGACAATCACTGTCATTTACGCATCTAACTGCTTACTTAG
This sequence comes from Discoglossus pictus, assembly GCA_027410445.1. NCBI lineage: Eukaryota > Metazoa > Chordata > Amphibia > Anura > Alytidae > Discoglossus > Discoglossus pictus. The sequence continues at coordinate 35,139,625 of CM050169.1, read as the reverse complement.
ATTTCAATTGGAATTTATTTCATTTATGCTGTAGAAATGATTCACATGTTCTGTAATGTTTTCTATTTATTATACCAAATATAACATACATATAAATGAATTGATGTTGTTCTCGTCGGCAATATGTTTTAAATTTGACATCCACTTGGGGAAAAACAAACTTTAACTTTAATGAGGTAATGGAGTAAAGGATTCCATTCTATAAGAACGTGCAACAAAAATAAAAAAAAATCTCAAAGCCGCTACAATATTTTAAAATGAATTTAAGCTGAATACATATGAATAACATAATGTATATTTTCCTAGGGTAATGTAATCACCAATGTATCCAGTTTGTAACTCATTAGGGTAGCTTACATTTTAGAAAAACTGCTGCATAATAAAAAATTAAATAAAGTATACATCTTGGCATTTATAGTAATATTGCATCTACGGAGTAACAGAAAAAGTTCCAAATTTGGTATACAGTAGACTCTATACAGTAGATCCATGGAGATTGGTAGATGCCGGATGAATGTAGTTTCTGGTTGCTTGAGAGTTAATATTAAAAGAGGCCTAGATTAGCTGCACATAGGATGTTCTGCTAAGTATATTTGTCAGTGAGGGCTGTTTTAGCAGCAGCAGCTTTCACTCCTCACTTAGACACAGGTACGTTCAGCTGGAGGGTGCAGTGCTGGACCTGGGGAATGTAACGCCAACACTGCCAAGGCTCAGCCTCTCATACCTTTCTGCTTCCAGGTAACACTAAATTGCAGAGACGACCAGTGGATGAAATCTAGGTGCCTGTAAACATTTTGGTTAATGACTACCTGGCTCCTGCAATTTGTTGAGCCCGGAAAATTTAATTTTTTATTTAAAGTACAATATTTACGTTTTTTCTGGTTGCTTAAGAGTTCTGGTTTCTTGAGTTTTGGTTAACTGAGAGTCTACTGTAATTTGAAACGGTAATCAATAACATGCAAGTTACTTTTAGAAGTAAACTCACAATGAAGTTCTAATTTTCAATTACCGTATATACTCGAGTATAAGCCGACCCGAGTATAAGCCGAGGCACCCATTTTACCATAAAATACTGGGTAAAATGAGTGACTCGAGTATAAGCCTAGGGTGGGAAATGTGCTGCCCCCTGTGTCCCTCTTGTGCCCTCTGTGTCCCCCTCTCTCTCCGTGTCTCTTCTCCCCTCTCCCTTCCCTGTGTCTCTTCCAACCTCTCCCTTCCCTGTGTCTCTTCCCCCCTCCCTTATCACCCTCCTCAACCCCACTCCTCAACCTCCCTCCTCATCCTTAACCTCCCTCCTCATCCTCAACCTCCCTCCTCATCCTCAACCTCCCTCCTCAACCTCCCTCCTCATCCTCAACCTCACTCCTCATCCTCAACCTCCCTCCTCAACCTCCCTCCTCAACCTCCCTCCTCATCCTCAACCTCCCTCCTCATCCTCAACTCCCTCCTCAACCTCCCTCTTCATCCTCAACCGCCTCCTCAACCCCCTCAACCTCCCTCCTCATCCTCCCTCCTCAACCCCCTATCCTCATCCTCAACCCCCCTTAATTGACATATAAAGGTTCTTCAAGAAATTATAAAAAAATCCTCATTAGTTCTATGGATATGTTGCATTTGCTGAACCTTTTGATCACCATTATAAATATTTTACATCATTTCCACACCAGTTATAATTATCGGTTCAGAAGTTCAAGAAATGGTGAAAACTCCTAATGGCTGTAAACAAAAAATAACCATGGCTCATTTTTTAAAAACTGTTATGTGGTTAACCTATGACTTACAGTGTTACGCTATACACATATATATATATGAGCTTGGTAAGATTTGTATTACCTCAACTCGTTTGAGAAATGTGTTCCTACACTGAGTAGACATAGGTGCTCAATCATTTCAAACCTCAGGCCTCCTTCCCGGCTGTAATCCTACAAGAATGTTATTTTGTTCTGAGCTAAAATTAACAGAGACTTTGAGATTAACACTCTCAGATCAGCCAAGATTTACTCAAAGGAATTGTCATGTTCTAAACAATCCCTACTCATTTCATTGCAATGATATACGAGCCTCCCGTAATTAGTCTCATTGTTCTTTTTAATTCTCCAGTCATTTTTGGTCTTGGCTGCTGTAGACTTGATCAGTGCTTTGAAGTCTAAAATTCAAACAGTTGAAAGACACATAAAAGGCCACTGAAAGAGATTTTTTTCAATATAAATTGTCACAAAATTATTGCAAAATTTTATATTATAGGTAATAAGTACTTTATAAATAAAGCCTTCTGGTTCACCCATTAAGAAAATAGTGATGCCAACAATTGCGTATCCACTTACTAATAACCTGAGCATGCTTTTCCCATAATTTGTTGTTGTTCAGTCAGTCAGTCGTGTCTGACTCTCGTTGACCCTATAGACTGCAACACACCAGGCACATCTTGTGTCTGACGGTGAGAGTCAATAAGGTTTTTATGGCAAAGATATTGTTGCCAGTTTCTTATCCAGTGCACTGCAATTTGTCTGAGCTCTTTGCTATGACCTGCCCATCATGGGGGATCCTAAATGGTATAGCTCACAGCTTCATTGAGATACATTAGCCCCTTTACCACAACAAGGTGACGGTCCAGAACGGGTTTCCCATAATAGAAATATACAAATGTAAATGTATATTAAAAGATCTTATAGAACAAATGAAACTTTATGCTCATTGTGTTTGATCCTGATTACTAAAAATATCCATTGAGTCTTAATTATACTTGTCACCAAAATAAGTATATTTAATGGTAAATTTCAAGATTAATGTAATAATATTTTCATAAGTCATTATTACTCATTATTTATTGTTTATGAATTTGCTAATGAGGTTTGTATATTTTTCCTGTATTATCACGTGCAAAATATATAAATGTATAATTGAATAACCCGTCATTATCAAGTCATTACTAAGCAACACTGGCTGCCATTGTAATATTATATTGCTATTCCTAGCCTTTTGTTCTCTTCTTTTATGTTCTTTGGGGATCTTAAAAGAAGAGAACAAAAGACTAGAAACACCTATGAGTAAGTGGGCACCTTCCTTGAAATGTGGTAACTAAAAGGACTCAGCTGGAATTTAGTTGGAGCTATTTGTTAGTTTAAAAGTGGGTCACTATGGAAGATATTTGCTGAAGATATCACATCATATGGGGCCCTCAACAAATACTAAGCAAGATGACTGCTACAAGAGCTTGCTGTTTAGTCATTCAGTCATGTCTGACGCTTCATAACCCTATATATGGAATTATACTATAGTGGAACTTGTCCTATTGGTTTATCCTGATAAACCTCCTGGGGTGAGATGTTGCACCATGGCAATGTGGCATCTACAATAGTTAGTGCTTTCATTATCAGTGATGGATAACTAATTACTTTATAAGGACCCACTTACCTGAGAAAGTAACACAACCACCTCAGAAAAGAAAGCTCATTAGTTTGCACCATGCTTTTCCATTATTCAGTAACTATATAGAAAGAAAATTGTTTGCAGTATTAATTTTAGAGGAAGATGGTGACTTTCCTTAAGAGACTAGAATGACTATCATAGAGGGTGTTGACTGACAGTGGTCCCAATGCAGACAAGTGACCCTAACGCGTTTCACCTCTGTGTGAGGATTTTTTCGAATGGTCATGTTTTGTCAGCATCATATCATATATAATAGAAGCATCTGTCCAATTCACACTATTTCTTATGATTTCACATAGATTTGATGTATATCTTTGCCACAATGCACAGCTATTTATCTGTAATTCTGTATATTCAATGCAATGATATACTTGATAAATTGCAAACTTTTCATATTTTCTCATTATTTAAGAATAATCTCAGTTTACTAACAATATATATATATATATATATATATACATTTTCCCCTTAATATGTGCTGTGTATATATATATATATATATATATATATATATATATATATATATTTATATATATATAGTGATGAAATTACCTGGATTTGTTGCTTTAACATAAATTTAAATGCAGAACATGCTTATAAATCTTACTTTTTAGGTGTTTTCCTTAAATGCTTCTATAAACACAATTATGTGAAAATGTTCCACAAGGAGGCTACATTGTTAAATGCTAGAAAACATTCAAATACATTAATGAGTGTTACGAAAACAGTGTTGAAACATTACAACTGTATTCAGTTTTAAGATTTATTATACATATAGCTTTTACAGCAGCTTTGATTACTGATTGCAGTTCAAATTTGCAAATATCAAAGGATTCAGTAAAACATTAAACACGAAACACATGCGGCAGAGACAGAGATTAAAAATCAATAGCTTGACTTCAATAAGTACATTAAACATAGATTATTTATAAGTGTTTATGTACTCACAGGGTCTAATTGCTGTATAAAAGCTGGGCTCAAACATGGATGGTTTCATTTATTTCTTAATTTACCATGTTGTAATTAAAGGAACAGACAGGACTTGAAAGACATTACACAGTCTGAACCAATGCAAAGCTGAACAAACAGAAGTTTGTGTTAATGGACCTTTACTCATTTCTGTTAGTTTGATGCTTGATGGGAGACAAGAAATTTAGTGAAAATACAGTGATTCGAAGTTAAAAAAATGCAACCCTTAACTTATTAATTATTTTATGCAAACATGCTACAGTGGGAGGCATCATTGGCTTTTTTAGCCCTTCAATTCAGAGGAAGTTTGCAATGGTGGGAATTGGATGATCCTAAGAAATAGTGCAAGTGAAATCTCTTAGTTTCAAACACTAAGGGCCTTATTCAAATGTGATTTGGCCAATTGAATAGGGCTCTATATAAGCACAGAGCATATTTTTTTTACAGAAGTTTTTAGTTAGTGAAGACCTTGCTTTTGGATAGAAGTTCACTAACTAAAAACTTCTGTAAAAATAATATGCTCTGTGCTTAAATAGAGCCCTATTCAATTGGGAAAAATCTCAATTGAATGAGGCCCACAGTGTGAAAGCAACTGAAAGCAGCTCATGCAAACAACTCATGCAAATAAATACTGCCCAAAGTATTGGGAACTGCACAGAGCATACTCATGGCCAAATTTCTAACTAGGCAAACAAGGCAGCTGTCTTGGGATGGATTCCTGAGAGGGGTACCTCATTTGGATAACATTTTATTTAAACTTCAGTTTATTTACTTTTTACACATAGCCCCTGCTTCTCTAGCCAGTGGGGATTAGGTGTGTTTGCGAACTGACAAGCTTGCAGCATGCTGCACTATAGTAAAATCTGCAGGGCATTGGAGTGAATAGGCACATTGAGTATGCACCACCCGGCATACTGAGATCCAGAAGGTATCAATTCATTATACTACCTCTACCTGCCACAAAGCTGAAGTCACTCCTGCTCCTCCCTTTGGTCCTGAAATGACCACAAACTCTAGCTTCTCTTAAACACACAGCATTCCACTGCTTTTCTTATTTTTGGGCCCCTAGAATGGCAAACCCATATCTGGTTAGTAAGTAAAGTCTTGCCCTTGCTTATTAAGTCTCACCCTTGCCTGTAAAGGAATCATCATTAATTGTGAGTTTAAAAAGTACTGTAAATTATATGTTAAGATGTTTTTGTTTGTGTGTATATTTGAATATCTTCGTTTTCCAGCCCATGATTTCCTTTTCCATCACAGAGGTTTCCTTTTCCATCTGGTTCCTCCAGGTGTTTTACCACAGAGTCCAGAAGAATTATAGAAGTCTGGAGTATCAGCGCATTACAAATAAAGGTTAATAATTGAAATAAAAGAATACAGAACCTATGTGTTTATGGAGCACTGTACACAAATTAAGTGTGTGTCTCTAAAACACATTGTAATGATGGTAATACTACTATCTAATAAAATAAAATTATCTTAAAATGTTATTTAATAAATAAATCATAAATTATATTATTGTGTGTGAATATATATATATATATATATATATATATATATATATATATATAAAGAGACAAGCTTTTGAGAGTTTCCTCTCTTTGTCGTCAGGAGTAGTGATGTCGCAAACATAACATTTTCGGTTCGCGAACCGCGAACCGCCGCAAATGTTCGCGAACCGGCGAACCCGGCGAACCGCTATAGACTTCAATGGGCAAGCGGATTTTAAAACCCACAGGGACTCTTTCTGGCCACAATAGTGATGGGAAAGTTGTTTCAACGGGACTAACACCTGGACTGTGGCATGCCGAGGGGGTTCCATGGCAAAACTCCCACGGAAAATTACATAGTTAATGCAGAGTCTGGTTTTAAGCCATAAAGGGCATGAATTACCTAACATTCCTAAATTGTTTGGAATAACGTGCTTTAAAACATCAGGTATGATGTTGTATCGATTAGGTAGTGTAAGGGTTAGGCCCGCTTCACAGTGACAGACCAAACTCCCCATTTAATGCACCGCAAACAACCGCAAACAGCCCATTTGCACAAGGTTGGATACCAAGCTAGCCATGTCCCGTTCCTTGTCCTCACTGATGTCATTTAAGGTCTCTTCCTACACCCAGCCACCAAGGGTCCCCGAAAGGTGACAACAAGCCCCCTGGGATGCCTGCTGTGTTTGGTCTTCCACCTCCTCAAAGCCACCTTCCTCCTCTGACTCCTCTTCTTCAGACTCCTCTCACTGCGTTGCCTCTCTCTGCAATATTATAAGGTGTGTTAAGTAGTACTATTCTTATCAATTTAATACCTGTTACAGCACCTATCAGGGGGTGTGTATGGTCGTATCACTTCAAATTTGGGGCACGGCGCGTGCATTCAAAGTTGCCACCATATAGGAGTGTCGTGTTTGTAAGTACTACTCTTATCAGTTTAATACCTGTTACAGCACCTATCAGGGGGCGTGTATAAGTCCTGGATTTTTAGAAACGGGAGATGGAAAAAGATGCTTGGTTGGTCGTATCACTTCAATTTTGGGGCACGGCCCGTGCAATCAAAGGTGCCACCAGATAGGAGTGGCGTGTTTGTAAGTACTACTCTTATCAGTTTAATACTTGTTACGTCACCTATCAGGGCACGTGTATAAGGCCTGGATTTTTGGGACCGGGAGATGGAAAAAGATGCTTGGTTGGTCGTATCACTTCAAATTTGGGGCACTTTGTGACATTAGCTTCTTACGCTCAAACATGTCCTTTACAGGCACCTGACTGTGGGCAGATGAGCAGGAACGGCTCAAGGCGAGAGACGGAGTGGCGGATGGTTGAGAGGGGGCAAGGAGGACAGCAGTGGTTTATGTGGCTGATGATGCTGGACCAGGAGGAGGATAGCGGCTTTGAGTTGGTGTGCTGCTTGTACTCATGTGTTGGTCTGGAGTCACCCAAACATTAGGTCTCAACCTGTAGAGGATAAGGGAACCAGGCTACTCTAGACCTCATTCATCATTATAGGTTTTGACAGATTGGTACTATGCGTGCAAGCTACTGTGACAACAGATATGAGTGGCACTGTGCACTTGCAGAAGTTGGCAGAGTAGACGCTGTAGGCCTGACACAGACGCTTGCAGACAAGTAACTGCTATTCAATGTATTACAGTCAAAATTATATTCTTTGTTTAAATGTGCACTACTGACTGTTACACCAGATATGAGTGGTGGCACTGACTGGGCAAGTGGGCACAGTATACGATGTGAGCCTAAGACACACACGCTAGCAGGCAGGCAAATTAAATTAGATTTAAGAAAATAAAATTATTGTTTTTTTTAAATGTAGAGTGCTGGTACACCACTAGATTGGATTGGTTGAACTTGGCACAATACTTGTAAGCCTGACACACACACTGGCTAGCGGTCAGGCAAATGAACTTAGATTTGCTCAATGATAAAGTATAGGAGGCGGATCGAACATCGCATATGTTCGCAGTTCGCCGCGAACGCGAACATGCTATGTTCGCCGGGAATAGTCTGCCGCCGAACTATTGGCGACATCTCTAGTCGGGAGCAATACTAATACTATTAGTATTGCTCCTGACTTGACAAAGAGAGGAAGCTCTTGTAGGCTAGTCATAATATTTATGAATATGTTTCTCCATTAAAAAAGGTTTTCCTATATATATATATATATATATATATATATATATATATATAAAAGAACTACTGTAGCATATACAATATGAGATACACATGTGCCACCATGGAGCGACTTTGGTGTTTGTGCCTATGGGTGTTACTGTAGAGGTACACTGTAGTATGTAGGTTTTGTAGACAGGCAAGTATGACTCACACAGCTATATCGCTGTTCACTGGCTGGCAGGGTCAGGTTGCCCAAATATTTGAATCAGTTTTCAGTATTGTGCCATCAGCATTATTTGAAAAAACACAAAGTACAAAATTTACAAATACAGGTAAACCCCGCTTTGTGCCGGCCCGCATAGCGCATATTTGCAATAGCGCTGTTCTATGTTTTAATTCCCCGCTTAGCACAAAAATGGCCAAATCGTGTTTGAAATGTAAAAAAATAATATTTTTTCGCCATAGCGCTGTTTCAGTGCTATGGCATTAAAATGCCCTATTTAGCACTGATTTACATAACTCTCCTGCATGCAGGAACGCATGTACAGCTCTAAACGGGGCATTGTTGTATCCCCTGCCAGAAAAAGAAAAGTCTTTCCCTAATCTTTTTATTTTTGTCTCTAAAAGCATTATGCACATTATTGAGCATAGTTCTTTAAAAAATAATATATCTAATATGGAACTATAGTGATCTTTAAATATCTTGTCTTGATTAGCAGAAACTCTCTATCCATAAACATCTTATTTACATATTCTAATAGATGTACGAACAAGGGTGTCAAGATCTGCCTTTTCCATGCGGCTTGATAAGAACCTCGTTTAAACCTACCCCAGCAGGACCGTGTAGTTCTTGTTACCCCTGGCACAAAAGATGACTTCAGGATAGGAACAGTGTCCAAAAATATGTATAAATGATGATGCAGGCAGGATACTAGTGGTTTCAGACCAGAATTACTTCCCATTTAGGATACAGGCACACAGTAAATAGCACCTCACATTGTTTATGTGAAAACTATAACTGACTTTAATAATTAAAATCCCATATATTTATACCCTGTCCCTAGTTATGAGCAGCCAATGCCAACAATGTGCATTATTGATTAGCCAATCAAGACATGCCTATGTGTGAGATGAAACGTTTAGTAACCACCAATCAGTCCAAGGTGCATTCTCAGTTGTCTTGGGAACACAATGCACACATGTCCATCAGAACTTCCCAAGTGCACACCCCCAACTGCTCTGCAACAGTTAGGTCAATTCCCCCCCCCCCCCCCCTTCTGGAATAACCACATACATAATACAGAGTATAGGTATAAACACTTCATATATATCTTTACAATAACAGTGCTCCCTGACTTCAAATCCAAAAAGTCTGGCCCAGTCAACGTATTCAGTCCAGGCCATTGGTCTACACATTGATCTTCACAGTCTCTAGGGGCTTTGGCCATGACAAAAGACTTTGGAAACCTATTGGAGAGCACATCTTTTCTAATTAAAAATCTACACAAACGCAAAGGATCAAAACTAACTGGTAAATAAGATAATTTGCTTAATTTATAGTATTCTTTTAATTGTATAAAGAAGTAAACTGAATCTGTCTTTAATTCACAGCTACCATCCATGTACTTTTCATGTTAGTAATCGAGAACCTGAAAAATATCATCAAAAATATGTGTGTTTCATGAGGGAGTAACAAATTAACACCTAGAGTGATGAAGTGTGCATCAAGTTAGCTCATGCCTTTAATTGTGTGATTTTTAGAGGAAACAAAAATCTGTGTTTTTGCATATTTATTAAGCCACAATAGAAAACTGTGCATCATTTTCATAGCATTCCCCTTCACGGTAACCTCTAAGATTGTTTTATTCTAATAAGGTCAGTGATGGTCATATTATGAGCCTCATTCAAATGTGATTTGGCCAATTGGATAGGGCTCTATATAAGCACATAGCATTTTTGTTTACAGAAGTGTTTAGTTAGTGAAGACGTTGCTTTTGGATAGATGTTCACTAACTAAAAACTTCTGTAAAAAAATATGCTATGTGCTTATATAGAGCCCTATTCAATTGGCCAAATGGCATTTGAATGAGGCCCCATGTCTTCATCCATTTTCACACTTAGATACTGTAGTGATTGCACTTAATTCAAATTTATTGTTAAGCTACGGGCTTAAAATGTAACACAACTCATTGAAACATTGCATTGTAAATACATAATGGGTTGTGTTAAATACATCCTGAATATTTTGGTGGCTAACTTTGATAAATACTACAAGTCAAAAAATTTTTACATTGAGGTTTCTATCAAAAAATTACTCAGTCAGCAAAAAAGTATTACAACTTGCTCTGAATTTACAATTATGTATACTTAAGGGATTAATTCTTCAGATATTAAAGTGTATTAAGTGTTTACGCATGAGATTAGAGAAGAATAATTGAACATTGTTCAATGGTGATCATGGCTAGTGTCTTACATACAACATATTCCTTACATGCCCCCATTGCAATGACTCATAATGAGAAAATAGATTAATAGGTAATATAGTTCAGAGAAAACTGTGATGCCTGTTTTTTTTGCGGCATTATGGCAATTTGTTCACAGACCTTCATGCCAATTGCCCTGGAGAAAAAAGCATATTCGTTGTAGCTGGAGACACACTTTATTGAATCCCTGTAGGTGGAGACACATTTTAATTATTGTGCGGAGACTCACTTCACAATTCATTAAAGTGTGCATCCGCAGTCTTAAGTTACTTTTATGTAAACAAACATTAGGTATAATTGTAGTTGTCATTTTATTAAAAAAAACATTTATTCCATGGTTTCAGTAGGAACTCCTGTAAAGCTGATTTGTAATTATTGGGGTATTTATAAGCAAATCTGCAGAGCGCTTGTATGGCTTGCACAAAAAAATAATCCTGTAAAATCTACTGATTTATACAAGTAGGTTTGTCCGTAGCTCTCTAGCTGAAACATGTGCTCACAGTGTGTCTAAAGATTCTATCTATCTATCTATCTATCAATCTATCTATCTACCTTTCTGTCTATCTTTCTATCTATCTTTCTATCAATAAATTACACGGAATTGGTTAAATAATTAAATAAAGGAATGCAAAGGGTTCAAGAACCCTCAATCTATGGCCACCAACCCCATATAAGCCCAGGTATCCCCTGAGATCCCTCCACCTTAACAGCTACTCTCTATAGCCAGGGTATCCCCTGGGTTCCTCCTCCATACCTGTTACCCCTATAAGCTTGGGTATTCACTGGGACTCCCTCTCAACACCTGGGACCATAAAACCCCTTTCTTGGTCGCTTGTGCTTTGAGGTGGGGGTCCATTGACCTCTTGGTGTTCCCTATGGACCCCCATTGCACCTACCATTAGCTCCCATACTATTGTATTCCCTAGGATCCCACAATAGTATAATAGCCAACAACTATAGGATTCCCTGTGCCTAATATTAACCCCTCACAGGAACCTTCACCTTTACCTGTCACTAACCCCTAATTACATACAATAAATCTTAAAAAAATAAAATATATGTTCTCTGTTTCTATTTCCAATCAGAGAATGGTAACACTAGAATGAAACCCTATTCTGATTGACTTGCCCTTCAACCTATTAAAAGAGGGGCAAATATAGCCTTCTGATTGTTTAAATGCTAACCAATTGGAATGCACAATTTCAATCCGTGCATTCTGATTATTTGAAATCTTAACCAATCAGAAAAGGGCGTGTAGAGTTTCTACATACAAATACTCAATTCTGATTGACTGAAACATATTTTACCCAAATAGAAGCTATAACATTTTGTATATAAGGTAAGGGTGCAGTAAGAAAGCTGTTAGTCAGAGGGGAGTTCCTCAGAGGAGGAGTTACGTTAACCAATCAAGAAAGAAGAGGACAAATTTTTACCAGCAACATGAATGTGCCTGCTTATCCAGGGCTGAAGATTGAGGACCAGGGTGCTGGTGATCATCACCAGAGGGTCATTAAAGGGATTTTAAGTGGAAATTGCTATCCACACGAGAAGATATTTAGTTTTTGGTAGCTTATTCCTATTTTTATTTTTTTATCTTCTTTCATATATATCTTTTTTAATTTTATTTAATTTTTTATTTATTTAAATGTATTTAGTATATTTATTTGGGATAGTGGCAGACACGGTGGGCTCCTTCTGCACCCCCTTAAGAGTATATGGTCCATGAGAGTCAAACATTTTTAAAAGGACTACTATAAAAAAAAAATGTTTATAACATATCAATAGCAACTTAAAAAATATTATTATAATTATTATTAAATTAAAATATGCAAATTTAGTTAATTTTAATGTATACTATATTTGCTAATTAATGTATATTTGAAATCTTATATTACTGCACTGTAATTTTATGAAATATTCTAATACAATAAAATAATGCAGCTTTCCAAATTTGTATGTGGTCCACGGCAAACAGAAAACTAATAATATTGTAAAAAAAATTCATAAATTGTTATATACTAAAATATACTAATAAAAACTAAATAAACTTTTAAGATCTGTCTAAATAATTTCTAAAATATAAAAAAAAATCAGGAAATGAGTTAATGTGCATACACACACAATCAATGTCTTTAAATGGAAAAGCCAATGGACTGATGGAAATGTTTTTTGTCAAGTACTCTAAAACGTGCAAAGTTATGTTTTATGTGTTAAAAAGTGTGTTTTCTAAAATCAGACCATGTGTGAAATTTTGCAAACTCAATTGAAGGTTTCACTTTGATGTAATAAGGAATTCAGACTTGGACAGCCGGTTTATTTCAATTTGAAGAAATAGCTAGACCACTCATAATAGAGGTTTGGACTCGGTTCAAAACCATTCACCCATCCTTACCTGTGACATTATTTTAACTAGCTAATATAATGATTCATACAAAAGCTACAGAAACCTTAAAAATAGCCAGTGTGCCATTGACAACATGTCAGAATGATGTTATATGCTTAATTTATGAGCTGCCATCACTGGTAATTTATTACAGGCAAATGATATACTTTTTAGAAAAGCATGAATTTCACACCTGTATTGGATGGAAAAATCTTTAGAAGCATACTGTTCATAGAACACTATTCCTAACTGAAATGTGTACATTCTAGAATGGTTTAATGATGTAAAACCACACTTGAAATGATTTCATGTGCTGTTTTAATAGTTTATGTTAAAATGACTTCCTGAACCTTTTCATGTATTTGAGCCTGGTGCCAAAACATACACCCCTAAATAAAATTTCCTTCCTAAAAATTAATTTCCTAGTTTGATTTGGGAGACATTTATTGAACCTGTTGGACATATTTATAGTGCTAACATTCAAAATGTACATTTTTTACTTTGGCTAGATTTTTACAATAAAATGGAATATCACATAATGAGAAAACTGTGATCTGTTTATACACGGACTAAATTAGTGATGAGCCAAATAAACTGTGAAGCCACCATTTATCATACGCTCCACATTCATTGCTGTATTTGTTTTTCAATTTATATTTTATATTTTAAATTAAGGGACCACTTCAGTGCTCATATAAAACATTTGCATTCCTCTGTAATAATGGGGACACTACTCTGATGGCTGAAAGTGAGGAGGAACTAAAGGACTATTGATAAGGGTGAAAGAAGAGAGTGCAAAAGCTGGTCTGATGCTCAATGTAAAACAGACGAAGATCATGGCAAATAGACCAGGAAGTAGTGGAGGCAATGACAGATTTTATTTTCCTGGGCTCAAAGATTTCAGATGGTGACTGTAGTTATGAAATTAAAAGGCGTTTGCTTCTGGGGAGGAAAGCTATGGCAAGTCTGGACAAGCTAGTAAAAAGTAAAGATATTACACTATCAACAAAGGTCTACATATTTAGAACTATGGAATTCCCAGTAGTAACATGGATAGGAGAGCTGGACCGTAAAGAAGTCTTCGCATCATAGAATTGACACCTTTGAATTAGCGGAGTTGGCGAAAATTACTTAGGGACTGCAAGGAGATTAAAAAAATCAGTACTTCAGGAATTCAAGACAAACTGTTCAATGGAAGTTTTGATCATGAGGCTAAAACTCAAATATATTGGCCATATCACGAGAAGACAGGACAGCAGAGGCAGATATGGATAGATGAGGCCACTGAAGCAATGGACATGAAATTAATGGAGCTCAGAGGGGCAGTGGCTTATAGATGTGCTTGGCGTGCTATGGTCCATGGGGTCACAGAGAATCGTACTGAACAACAAAAAGCAAAATTACCTAATGCTTTGTACAATATAATTGGAAAATGATGTTAAATTTGGTTCTGGAATATATATTGGTGTGAGTGGAGTAGACAATTAGTTCCAAATCAGAAAAATTGTTGCAAAGAAAAAAAGAAAAAAATGGTGAGAAGGGATGGTTTCTACCATTTATGAAACATCCTAAAAAATTAAATAAAATTTGCATTGCTACATTATTCTTATGCTGTCACTAAATTTGCCCTGTTTGAGAACTGGCATTAAATGTAATATTTTCTGTCACCCTAATTATATTAAATATATTACATTTATAAAAATGAAGCCAAACTCCGGATATATTTTTTAAATTAATCTGTTTCCCATATAAAACAAGACTTTAGATATAACCATTTCTCTGTTTTCTAGGTTACGGATTTGCTCAATCGTATGTATATTTTATTACTCAAGTTGCTTTTAATAATTGGGATATAGATCACTCATCCTTATGTATAAGGTATAGCAATTGCTACATAATCCCACAAATACTGCCTCATGGCTAGTCATTTACATGATGGCTAATCACTTCAATGTGTACAAAGGTAGGATTGTATGCTAGGCCAGTTTCTTCCAATTCACTCCACAAATGCCAAGGCAAACACCTTTTATTTCTACCCAAGCAGCGTTTAAATAGCGGTGCCAATGTTTAGTAAAACGTTAGCTCAGAACTCGTTTTAGGTTATTTCATTTTACTGTTTACACTTGAAGTATTCTGGTAATCGTTGTGGATTTCAAATGATATTAGACATCTGAACAGTACCAGAAAGTATTAGTCTTTGTGTGATTCAAGAAAGTTCTAGAAATTCTACAGATGCCCAACATTCAAGCTAATTAGGTCCTATTAGCTTGAAGGATCAGAAAGATACCATATTTATTCTGCGCACAATATAGGTATTATAATAAACTCCTGCATGATACAATAAAACAAAAACAGATAAACAAAGGGTTTGTTAAGGCTCATACAGAGAATAAATATAGAATACATTCCATATATAGGTAGCATGGCTGGTACTTATGTCCATATTGTCTTTATAGGGAGGTCCTTGCTGCTATATTCCAAAGCAAGATCTGTTCATCAGAGTATAACCAATGAATTCAAGAGTGAAAAAGTCTTCATGGACAGATGGACATCATCCACATCATTAAAATCACACTTATTAAATAGTATAAAACCATATGTGTACTTACATTCAGAACATGGTAAAAAGCTTAAAACACACAGAGCATGTCCAAACACAAATCGTAGGTATTGGCTTTTTGAATACCCCAACATCCAATCCAGAATGGGTTAGTTAGGTGTAGGTCACTTTGATGGTACATAGCTGGTGTACCCCAGCCATCCTGGCCTACCCATTCTGTACTGGTCATTGGATTATTCAGAAATCCAATACCTACAATTTGTTTTTGGGGAACCAGCATGGGCGTGTTCTGTGTGTGCATTAAGCTCTTTTACCAAGTCTTAAATTTAAGGGAACATATGTTTTTATACTATTAAATATATGATTTTACTGGTGTAGATGATGTCCAACTGTTCGTATTCCATGATATTACAATCATGGGATTCATTACATAGAGTATGCATGAGTACTTGCTCATTAACTCAAAGACCAAACATTAAATAATAGCAATACAATTAGAAGACAACCGTTTATAGGAGGGCATTCCAGATTTTGCATTAGAGGGCCATATAGTTTTTGAAATAGTTATATTTACATACTGATTCCTGCCCATAGCTAGACGTACACGTGACTGCATGAATTTTTAATGAACATAATTATTATGTACAGCTTTATAATTATTTTAAAATTGGAATTTATAGTCAGGTCTGTAATCTGGCGCGGGGTGCAGTGGTACTTGGTATATGGGACTCCATAAGATGAGGGCACTGAATGCTCCGGATTTCTTGTAAGCATGTGTAACCAATCTCAGTAAGCAAGTAAGCACTTGTAACCTGTCCAATCACATGGCTACATGCTCAAATTGACATATCCCTCTCTCCCCATGAACCTATGTTAGGACACAAAAATCAGGATAACAAGTTTTACAAAGATCTTTTAGTCCCTGAAGACTTTGTATGTACAGTATGTCTCACAATCTCTCTCTCTCTCTCTCTCTCTCTGTATATATATATATATATATATATATATATATATATATATATATATATGTGTGTTTTATAATATGAATGGTGCTTATGTGGATTTAGTAAATGAGAATATTGATAATTAAATGTCTTTCTTCTCAAGAACTGTGGGGCATTTTCTTCATCACAGATCTTGAATCTTAGTACACAATTACACAACTGATGGTGGCTCCCAGTTCAATTATGAGCAGATTTGCTAAAAAGACTATACTTTCACAAACCAAGTGGACCAAATAGTGCCCATGGTTTGATAGCAAATCCAGAGATTTTGGTATAGCTTTTGGATACATGTACTGCTTTTCAGAATTATCAGTAAGCCATCCTAATGCCACAATTTCACGGTGTAGTTGAAATGCAATTAAACTTGAAGAGATCCACACTATGCAATCATTGACAACGTTCTTCAGTTAGAATTACCATTTCATCCAAACGTGCCAGTGACATACAGTCACACATCTGCAGTGGGGGCAGGTTTTTACTCTTAACAGTGATGAGTTACACTTTAGTGTATAATGGGCCAAATTTAGCCCATGTTAGACGGCGGTGGTTTAGTTCCTATTTAATTCCCCAAATTGTAGTACTATTGTTGGAAAATACAGCTTAAAAGGTCAATGTAACAGCATTTCATTTGCAAAATAAAAATCTGTATTTTCATGAAAAATAATTTCATTGTAGCTTTTAAAGCATACATTTCAACTCTATACACCCAAGAGCTTGTCCTAATAATTCTACTGGACCATTCCATGTTGCTTCATTGGTCATTACCTGAAGGGATGCAAATAGAGACTCTTATCAGGAAGATCTCATGGGCAGATCCACCCCTTTAACTCCTTATACACTAGCAGCCTTATTAAATTGCAATTCGGCCAATTGAATAGGGCTCTATATAAGCACATATCTTATTTTTTTTTACAGAACTTTTTAGTTAGTGAACTTCTATCCAAAAGCAAGGTCTTCACTAACTAAAAACTTCTGTTGAAGTCTGAAATCCTAAAGTTCATATGTAAATATTACAGTCTACCATGGTCTTTTAAGTGGATGCCCATTAATATTATAGAACATTCAGCTTTGTGTTGGTTGTGGATGAATAATCTAAACAAATGGCTCCTATTTACCTTGACTCTCATGTAGTTTTTAGATATGTTTCTAGAACATGATTGATGATATTTACAAAATAAAGTAAGGGGACATTCACCAATATAGGAATTATCCAAGGAAAGTCTCAGGTAGACAGTTATTATATAGCTGATTTTGTAAGTGATACAAAGGTTAGCGGGATATTGGGAAGATAATAATTTTTACGTTAATGGCAACAACCCACTAAAATTGGTTCAGTGAAGTCTTCAAATTGAATCTTCAATGCTTCCACCTTGATGGATTCAACAAAATCACCTTCTAATGGAGGCATCAGGAATAACTCCAGGACCCAGATAGAAGATTTCAACGAGCCCTCACTAAGCTCTGTTTGGCATATAAGACACTGACAATGTGCTAGTAATTGTTATCCCCATATTAAAAATGATGTCTTACAGGTTAGCAATTGCATGTATTGTATCTAAAATCATGGAGCTAACAGGATGTTTCAAAATAGGTAATTTAATCAAATACCGATTATTAATTATTCTCTGATAAATAATAATAATATTGAATGCTGTTTTTAATGGAAAGGGTTCATTAATTTGTCACATATTAATGTCTAATTTTATATTGTAAGTCTGCGAGTTTCTATCCTAAGTACTTTGGGAATTCACCATGGACATTGAACAGGGCCGTCCTTCCTTTGCTAAATGTTCATCTGTATTTATCATTGTCTGAACCTAATTTACGTACAGCTATACGGAATATGTTGGCGCGTTATAAATAAACTATAATAATAATATAATAATATTGTAGGACAAATTAGGTGTTAATAGTGGCAGCACCAAATTCATCATTGGTTTGGCCAATACTTTTTAAGTCTTTTATAGTAGCAACAAAATGGAATAATGTATACAAATAACCCCAATTTAATATTCATCTTACTCACATGTGTGTGCAATGACAAAACAGGTGTTCCATGACAAAATATTGATGTCTGATGCAAATATACATTTTTCATATCATTTAGCTCCTGTTTCAACCACCCTCCCATGATGTATATACAAGTTCCTTCAGAGACTGACAAAGGCTTCAAATAGTAACTCAATCACACTATTTATTCATAACATATCCCAAAGCGACTTCACACTGAGAGGTTGATACTAAAAGTGCTTGTAATGTAAACTGCAATCACTGGGAAGAGCAAATCTTCAGGAAACTGATTTTCTTAAACTATAGAAACATTCTTGAATGGAGAATTATATATTTGTCCATAGAAAAGACTTTTTTTAATGGAGTGTTTATAAAGTCAAAGGTGCAGTGTTCTAAAGAGTACAACGTTAGGCCAACAGCAGACTTACTTTGTTGGCAGAGATAGTAGACATTATCCACGATTAAAGAGTTTTTGATTAATATAAGCTATATGCCAAAACTGCACATGCCACGTATGATCTCAATTATAGTGAAATCTAATTCTTCAAGGCTAGGCTCCAGATTCATTTAGTAATTTTGTCTTTGTTTAACTTGGATCTTTTTTGACAACAGAGTATTTTTAACAAAACTATTACCAATTGTGAATCTATTCAAAATCAAAAACCTTGCTCATGGCATAACTTGGAGTATATTTTATATTTCATTCTGGTGTTTGTCCCAATAAGGTATTGGCAGCTTATCTTTATTGAAGTGTATGAGGCATTTTTGGGTATATACGAGTGAATGTTCTCAGATCTCCACTGCCAAAGTAAATTACTTAAAGGTGGAAACAAAATAGGAATTTCAAGACAATGTCATAACCCCTAAATATGTAATATAGGATGTGTTGTAAGCCTAAAAAGAAAATAAGAGCTGTTTAATAAGTCTCTAGGAGCAAATTAAAGTTGGTAACTCAATAATGAGGCTACTTGATATGTATTAGGTCCTACAGAGTTGGAGTAGGAAAGGAATTATGTGTTGAAAATATTACGTGAATTTAACAGTTAGATCTAAGAAGCTCACATGATCTTCTAGACAAATAGATCTCCACTACAGTCCTTCATTTAGGTTAATAAAATGTTTAGATCTCTGAGAAACCTAAATATTCTCAAACCTGACTATGGGCTCTGTTCCATGGCTCCAATAAGTACTCCAGTAAGGCTGACTTGTACCTACCAGTGTTTTGAATATAAAATTTACGGTGCTATTCTATGGCTACCTTAAAAAAATAATCTTGTAAAATGCAGCAAGGGGGGTTTGCCCGGTGCTCTCTAGCTCTAACATGTGCTTGCAGTTTGCTTGCAGGACTCCAAGTCTGAATCTCAGCAGTCTCAATAGCAATCCCCCCTTCCCATGGCAGGGAAGTGGTTATATAATAATAACATGAAATGCAGGTGTTTATGATCCCTTCATCTCTGACCCAACTGCCATATGAGCTGGGTATCCCCCCAAGGATTCCCCCTTAATATCCCCTACTCCCAAAAGGTTCAGGTATCTCCCAGGATTCCCATTCAATACCTTTGTGTTGGGCAGTGGTTGAATACATTAACCATAACCATGGGGGTCCCTATGGACCCCCTTGGCACCTATCTTTAACCCTGTTACCATGGAAGGTCCCTGTGGAACCCAATGGTAATCTAAAGTATAACCATTGGGGGTCTATAAGAAATCTGTGCATTTTGATTGGTTAGACTATTATGTAATCAGAAATATGGTGGGAGTAATTCAAATACTCGATTCGGATTGACTTCAATATACTTGCAACATATGTGCAAAAATAATGTAAAAGGTGAAGGCGCAGCAAAATGAGCTCTATTAGGTAAAATTATTTTATATAGAGTGATGGGTCACTTTTTTAACCCATTTCCAAATGGCTGAAATGAGGAATAGACTTCAATCAAAAAAGAAGATGATGGATTCTTTAATTAACAAGTAAATGCCCCCTTATCCAGTGTTGATGAGCGAAGAACAGGGTGGTAAGTATACCCACCCCATATGTTCTTTTGTTTTTCTTTTTTTTCTTTAATTCAGTTTTATTTTTATATAGTTTTTCTGTATTTTATTTTTAGGTTTTGTAATTATTTTAGGGGTACTGTTAGGGACTTTTGAATCACTGTGAGGGATAGGGTCTATTAGGTAGAATTTAAAGTGCAATTGGGGGAGATACATGGGGGAAGAGTCATGGGGGAAAGAGACATGGGGAGAGACATGGAGGGAGAGTGACATAGGGGGGCGAGATAAATGGGGAGAGACATAGGGGAGAGAGACATGGGGGAGAGAGACATGGGAGAGAGACATGGGGGAGATAGACATGGTGGAGAGACATGGGGGAGAGAGACATGGGGGGAGAAACATGGGGGAGAGAGTCATGGGGGAGAGAGACATGGGGGAGAGAGACTTTTGAATCACTGTGGGGGATAGGGTCTATTAGGTAGAATGTAGAGTGCAATGGGGGGGGAGAGAGATGGCAGGAGAGACATGGGGGAGAGAGACATAAGGGAGAGAGACATAAGGGAAAGAGACATGGGGGAGAGAGACACGGGGGAGAGACACAGGAGAGAGAGAGGGGGCAAAGGGACACATGGGAGGTAGATGTGGAAGAGACACAGGGGAGGGAGACGGGAAGAGAAGAGGCACAGGGGAAGGACAGGGGAAAGAAACACAGGGGAGGGAGAAAGGGGGGAAAACAGGGGAGGGAGAGGGGGAAGAGACACAGGGGAGGGAAAAGGGGAAGGGAAAGAGACACAGGGGTGGAGAAGGGCGAAGAGACCCAGGGAAGGGAAAGGGAAGAGACACATGGGAGGGAGAGGGGAGAAAGAGACACAGGGGAGGGAGAAGGGGAAGAGACACAGGGGAAGGGGGGGCATTTTTAACAGGCAAGTTACTAGTAATAATAATAATAATGTACCCCAGTTGGTTATATAACATGGTGGTCCACAGTCACTCTCCTGGTAATAGAGTTAATGTTTGGTGCCATGTAAGTAAATGTTTTGATAAGGGAATCTTGGGGTGTACCCAAGCCCAAATGAGCATTGAAATTTGAAACCTGAGCTCATAGGGGTAGCGGGTATTGAGTATGTATGTCTGTTTATCGCGGTCTCTGTCTTTAATATACTCATGCCCATCATGATGCTTACTTGTAACTTAAACATTTATTTGTGGGAATGTAAAAAACAGATATCTATCATTGTCTTCATCTCAATTTAACGAACATGTACCCTTTGTGGTCTTCATTTAAAGCTAAACAACATATATACACATTGGCCTTCATATCTTAATAGCCTGTATCCACTGATCATCTAAACCTAAAGAAAAAAAGCCTCAGATTAAATAAAAAATATGTATCCACCATTACTTTCAATTACATAAAAATCTATGCATCCACCATCACTTTCTTCTAAATAACATATGTCCACCATGTACGTCACCACGATCTTCCACTTCATCTATGCAACATGTATCTTCCATGCCTATCATCTTTTTTTAAAAACAATGAATCCATTATGGCTTTCATTTTAATCTAAATATGTAACAACCATGGATTTTACTTAAATCTGAAGAACATTTACCCACCATGGTCATTCTCTAAATCTAAAGAATATGTATCCATAGGACCTTTATCCAAATTTAACGAGCATATACACACCTTTACTTTCTTCTATGACTAAAGAACATGTATCGACTTTCATCTAAAATTGAAGAACATGATTATGTAATAGTAAAAATATAGCACATTTATGCTCAGAATTCCCAGAAGAAAAACTTTCCAACAAAATCTAAAGTTAAGAACCAGCCCCACACTGATGAGATACATTTACAAGTTTGATCACAGTGGAGGGCTTCTATCACTCTTTTGCCCACCATAAAATAAATGATGTTGTGGTATATCTATATATTTATAAATTTTTCTTCCATTCTTGTATCAATGTAGTTTAACATTTTTGGCAAATTAAGATTACTATTATTTGCCATGCGTTGTTCTTCATTAAACAATAAAAATAGATTGCATCACAAGCATTTATTGAGATATACATTAAGAGTGTGTTATAATATTGAACTTTGTGAGCTGCAACATCATCTAGCCATTTTATTCAATTTGATGCCCATCATCAAAAGTGGACAAGACACAATAATGATCTGTACGGTTTATTTTCTAGTGAAATGTAACATTAACTGCCTTCCAAATATCTGATTTCCAGAAAGTATTCTAATGTTAGCTAAAAAAAAAGCCTTTCATTTATTATTTTCCATAAGCATTTATGAGGTCGTAGTAGCCACCATTTTTGTTTTTGCTGACCTGTTCCTACAGATGATTTGACCTTGAATTTACTTTCCTCTGCTAACATTGATAGATGGCAACATTAAGTGCCAGTGTTTTTTTCTATATGGCCATTGCATGACTTGTTAGTTTACTTTCAATTAATGTTTGTCATGCATACCTCTCTAATTATAGTGACTCAAGTGCTTTGGTGCAATTGGGAAATTAAGTGAATTTGAAATGTAATATCTATTTTAAAGATTAAAGTTACAAGTTTGATAATTGCCCATCGTTTAAAATATAGAAACATGACCACAGATAGAAATACAAGCGGTATCTACTCTGCTCATTCTGTTTACAATACCCAAAAAGTTTGGCTTAATATTTCAGACTATGCACCATTTTAGTCCCACATCTTTCATTATTTTCTATTTTTTCTAATATTCTTTTAAAGATATGGACACAGTATTATCAGTGTATGATCTATACAGTCACATTAGTATCTCTAATTTTCCACTGCTGATTCCTCTTCCAATAAAGCCAAGCATCTTACTGGCTTTTCTCTTTTGACCTCTCTCCAAACATAGCCTTATGGTTGTGACCACAAAGCTCTATTTTAGTCTCGACACTCCAAATTACAGTGTGCCAGAAGCTGTCAGAAGGAAATCAAGACAAACTGTTCACTGAAGGGTTTGATCATGAGGCTGAAGCTCAAACATTTTGGCCATATCATAAGAAGTCAGGATTCCCTAGAAATAGTTGAAGCAATGAACATGAGGTTGACAGAGCTCAGAGGAACATTGGCTGACAGATGTGCCTGGCCTGCTGTGGTCCATACGGTTACAGAGAGTTGGACACGTCTGAACGAATTAACAACAACAAACATACCGTTTTTCCATTATATAGGAGGATTTTAATGAAAACATAATTCTGTAGTAACATGATATCTCATATGCCAACCCATGTACATCTACAATATTACACTGATAGATTCACTACACTGATTACAGTCTGTAATTACTTGCAGAATAACTCATAACCTTCATTGCTCAACTAATCTTGAAGTTTCTACCAGCCTATCAAAAATGTCACTGCTTAATTGGCCATCAACCTACCATAAGGGGCCACTGAAGTGATTTAGCCTAAATGACCTCTGAAGGCAGGGAAAATATGTCAGTTTAATCAATATTCTAATTTATAACATATTTGCTTGTATGATTACATTATTTGAATAATTAGATAAGTCATTACTGATATATGATTTAAGTTTTCTATTTTTCACTATGAGTGCAGCCATTTTGATATTCACAGGCCAGCCCTAAAAGCAGGACCGCCATCTTATTGCCATCTTATTAATGTTGCAGTTGCATATATGTATGTAATACATACACAAACTTTATTTTGTGTATTTCATTTGGTTGTATACATATATGTATTTTAATACGAAGGATACTGGGCTTAGTATTGATTCAGGATTTTTGTCCCACTATCAACATGTCTTATGATCCAGACACAGCCCGCATGCCTCCCCTGTTCTATTTTTGTTTTTCTAATCCACAAATTGTGGGGACATTTATGGCTGTCAATGGTGGCTCTGCTGTGTTCTTATCTAAAACTTGATCTACAGACTCACACACTGGCCTGTAAGGACATTATTTATAATGCTTGTCTGTGTCCTTCTAATCTCTGCCCAGTGGATTTATTTTCCTTTTTCTTGACCTGCGCACAGCCCAGTGGGTATGTCCATATGACACTTTGGGCATAACTCCCTCCCTGAATAACTTATTAGGCACAAAACACTTCCTGAGCCCTCTAAGAAACAATTAGACACAACCACTTTTGGGGATTACTGGCCACAGCGTTTATTGGTAAGTTCACATAATAATAACAATACCATTAATTAAGTAAACATAAAAAAGAGAGGGGAGGAGCCTGAACCCGAGACAGTACACTCTGCGCCGTGAACCCTCGTCCAGGGCCTACCGTGATGGAGCATACGTACCCCCGTAGGGTAGGACCACACCAACTTTACCACTGTCCCGGCGATTCCCCTCACCACCGCCCCACTGTGACAACAACAAATACAAAACATCATAATACAACCTGAAAAAATTAAGACGTATCACAACTGTTAATGATGTAAACAGATTAAACTCAAATACTTGACTTATTATATTTCTTTATTTTCCATTTATTCATATATATATATATATATATATATATTTTTTTTTTTTTACACACATATTTTCCAATTTTCCATACATAGACACATGATTTTCACATTTACAATAACCTAACACCTACAGTATGCACCAAATACAAAACATCATAATACAACCTGCTGCGGGCTGCCAGCGACCCTGAAATGATAAGGCATGTCTGCCTACAACTCTCAGATGCGCAGCCAAACATGTGACGCCGACGGCAGTCTGGAGGATCTAGCTCCCCCTGCGCCTATAGCCTGCGCTGACCCAACGGCAGGCCAAACCTCTACTCTTCTGCAAGGAGCCCTGCAAACCCAGACTGAGGCTCCATCAGGCCCAGAGGGACCACGCGATTGGGGGCACCAAATGAGCCAAACAACGCAAGGAGGCGGCCCCCAGCGACGCACCCTCAATATATATACATTTTCTGTACTTTGTACGGTGGAGAGCTTTTCTCACTTTTGTGCTCACCATACACTAAATGATTATTGTGGAATACCCAATCCTACAAAATCTATTGCACAAACCAGAATCTACCTCATACTGATGATAGCCAAAAGCTTGAAACAGGCCTGTATATGAGTGATTCTTGGTTTGTGTAAAATCCAACCCGATGCTTTGCTTAAAAGCTGTTTAATACAGCGGGCATATGCTTTAAGGGAGCAATGTATAAAGTTGCTATTTTTGGATTAAAAGAGTGAGGTACATTGTATTCTCATTTGCATGTCCCCGCCTTTTAGACATGCAAATGGGCTTATTAATGTATTATTCATTTTCTATATATATATATATATATATATATATATATATAGAAAGAGAGAGAGAGGCAGAAGTAGCACCCTTTTTCATGAGCTTGTAATGTATACCGAGTCTTATAGAAAAAACATAAGCACATCATTTTAACAGATGGATGTGTTGACTTAATAACCTTTATGTTCCAGGTTCTTTGAAGGAAAATAGCCCACGACTAACAACAGAACAACGAAAGAGGGCAGTGAAGCTTTTATGAGTTCTGTTTCAGAGAATGGTTGGACATGCATTTCAAGGGAGATGGGAAGGGCTATATGGGCCACTGGAGTGGCTGGCTCGATCCCTGGATATAATGGCACCCGATTTCTTTTTGTGGGGTGTCCTTAAAGAACAAACCCTGAAACGTTGATGAATTGAAAGAAACAATTCGGGACAAAATATCTCCCACTAGATGGACAGCATTTTGAACATTTCACCTAAAATGTTGTAAGAGTGTGGTTGTGTTGTGTGTTGTGTCACAAGTAAGTTTACATGTATTTTCTGTAATATTCTACTTCTGTAATAACATATTTGGTATAGATTACAAATTCATGAAAAAAGGGCGTTACTTCTGCCTGACCCTATATATATATATATATATATATATATATATATATATATATATATATATATAGATATATATATTGACAATGCATTGGAGCATTTGTTTCTAGTCCATTTGGTTTCCTCCTGATATCTATTAAACCCTTGGTTGTGTGTTGCCCTGGATGTTGTACAATGAAGCGGACATAATTATAAAATATCATGTTTTTATTGAACATATGTTTATATTGGACTGTTAATTGTCAAATAATAACATTAATAATTTTCTATTTTTTTGTTCTATAATGTCTCTTTAACTGCTGCTGTGGCACTCAGCAATGATTTTAAAGCCATTTGCCAGTGGTCATGTGATATTTTTGATACAGTACTGCCCTGATTTGTAAGCCATCGTAAAGTCTCATTAGTTAATGGTTTTGGTGTAAAAGTCTAACGAGTAACTCAATCTTTTGGCAATAAATGGAAAAGTTTGCTGTTATTTGCGGCTTTGTCTTGCCGCAGTCACTTATAGTAGTTCTCTCGCAATGTTTCTGTGATGGGTGAATAGAATAGCATAGCTAGGTATTTTTACTTTGCTCTAAAACATGGTGTAACCTGTGATATTAATTAGTGCTATCAAATATTTTTACTAAAGTAGTAATACAAGTAAATAGGTTAAGTACAATATTGAATAATCTGACTTTTATATATTCTGACTCCAGTAGTCACTTCAGTTTTAAGTACATTTTACATTATTGTGATTCAAAAATCTAAATCTTTTAAGAGAAAAACTGGATTTCTATGGAATAATAATAATAATAATTGAAAATAGCTGTTTTTCCTGCCATCTTTAAGCTGGAGCTCCTCAAGTCTTTTACAAACTTCCTGGCATTGGTGTTAAAATGTATTAACACTTAGGAATCAGTCACATTTAGCAGGAGGAGATTAGAAAACTACATTTTAGAGAAATCAAAATCCAAATGCTTATTTGCTAATACATTAAGCTAAGGAAATTAACTTTTCATATCTGTGTTTGGTTACTTTTATATTATGTTATACAGTGGAAGAGCAAAATAATGGAGGGCCCTGGTGCAAAAAAAAAAAAAAATGCCCACCCCCTCCAACTATTCCTGCCACGAAGTGGGGACAGTATTTTTTTTTACATTAGATACTATCTCTACATAGCAGCCAGGCCCTCTCAGCAGCCATCACATAACAGTTAACTATTGTATTCGGTTTTGCTTTATTATGATAGACAAATTGTTCTTGTTCCTAAAAGATCTGCAATCCTGAGAGGAGAGGAAGGAACCATGGATCCGTACATGATATCTATTCACTTACCGTATATACTCGAGTATAAGCCAAGTTTTTCAGCCCTTTTTTTAAGGCTAAAAAGGGCCCTCTCGGCTTATACTCGAGTCACTCTCCCCCTCCTTTTCTCTAAAACCCTCCGTGTCTCTCTAAACCCCCCGTATCTCTCTACCCCTGTGTCTCTCTACCCCCCGTGTCTATCAACCCCCCATGTCTCTCTAACCCCCCGTGTCTCTTTCCCTCCCCCCTCCTCATCCTCAACCCCCCCCTCATTCTACCCATCTAAATACCCCCCCTCTCCCTTTCCCCTCACTTACCTGCATCTGAAGCTCCTGCTCTGGCCTCCGCTCCTTCCGGGTTTGACTTGTCGCGCATGTGACGTCACGGCATTAGCATATACCGGGTGCCGGCACCCGGTATATGCTAATGACGTGATGTCACATGCGCGCCACGTCATTAGCAAATACCGGGTGTGGAAAGGGAGGGGGGGTATTTAGATGGATAGAATGAGGGGGGGATAGAATGAGGGGGGGTTAGAATGAGGAGAGGGGGTTAGAGTGAGGGGTGATGAGGATGAGGAGGGAGGTTGAGGAGGGAGGTTGAGGAGGGGGTTGAGGATGGGCGGCTTGAGGTTGAGGGGGGAGGTTGTTGAGGGGGTTATGGATGAGGAGGGGGTTGAGGATGAGGAGGGGGGCTGAGGATGAGGAGGGGTGCTGAGGATGGGAAGGGAGGTTGAGGATGAGAAGTGGGGTTCAGGAGGGAGTTTGAGGAGGAAAGTTGAGGTTGAGGATGAGGAGGGAGGTTGTTGAGGGAGGTTGAGGAGGGAGGTTGAGGAAGAGGAGTGGGTTGAGGATGAGGAGGGGGGCTGAGAATGAGGAGGGAGGTTGTGGATGAGGAAAGAGGTTGAGGAGGGGGATGAGGATGATGAGGGGGGGTGAGGTTGAGGAGGGAGGTTGAGGAGGGGTTGAGGATAAGGAGGGGGGTTGAGGTTGAGGAGGGGGTTGAGGATGGGGGGGTTGAGGATGGGGGTTGAGGAGGGAGGTTGAGGAGGGGGGTTGAGGAGGGGGTTGAGGAGGATGGGGTGAGGATGAGGGGGTTGAGGAGGGAGATTGAGGATGAGGAGGGATGATGAGGAGGGAGGTTGAGGATGAGGAGTGGGGTTGAGGAGGGAGGTTGAGGGGGGGATGAAACACAGGGAAGGGAGAGGGGGGAAGAGACACAGGGAAGGGAGAGGGGGGAAGAGACACAGGGAAGGGAGAAGGGAGAAGAGACACAGGAGAGAGAGGGGGACACAAGAGGGGGACACAGAGGGCACAAGAGGGGCAGCACATTTCCCACCCTCGGCTTATACTCAAGTCACTCATTTTACCCAGTATTTTGTGGTAAAATAGGTGCCTCGGCTTATACTCGGGTCGGCTTATACTCGAGTATATACAGTATATTGAATATTACAACTCTAAAGCGATCACTTGACGATGTAACTCAACTAAAGACTAACAGCCCTATTAAATTCCCTAAACGTGTAAAACCGTAGCCAGTAACATAGCCCCCAAGACTTACGGCTATTAAATTTGCCCTGTAAAGCAACCCGCGAACGACTTGTGGGGTAAGTGCGAAAAAACCCTACGTATTGTCGAAAATTAAACTAGTGTTTACCAAACCCCAGAGATTAATTAACATAAGCATTATATAACACAGATGTTTCTGAAAGTTTTGTATTGTCCAAAATTTGAGTTTATAAATGTTGTTAGAAATTTTACTTTTTGGTGATAAGGGGAAGTAAAACGGAGTGTGCCAGGATCCAGATTTAGATCTGCAGTGCAGGTACGATCAGCAAGCAACAGTAATGTAATATTTATTGCATACGTTGGCATATAAGACTCACAAATCTATAAAAAACACTTTTTATATACCATATGTACCATATTCATTTTATGCACTTTGACCAGGTTTTTGCCTTTATAAATTAAAGTGTATTAAAGTGTATAAAATAATACAATAGGTAAATTTCAGTCTGGAAAAGAGACAGTAATTATATATGTGTTTAGGAATACAGGAATCCATTTTGTGTTTGTTACATGACTTCCTGAGAACTGGATCAGGTTGTGGTTGTTTATCTATCAGTTGAGGGAGGGGTAGGGATGGGAGAACAAGATGTGTTTAATAGTTTTTTTTTTACATAATTAGGTTTAATTAAGGATTTGGTGTCTATACTAAATTTCACAATCTAATCTTTCTTAAAAAATGTGAACATATTTAAATTATATTATTTATTGTTTAACAGATTTGAAATAAACCAGTTATAATATTGGTATCTCTTCTAGTTGCACAAAACCATCCAAAATAAACTATTTGCAGAGTTCACAGAGACAACAAAGAATATAATGGCAATGCAGTAAGAAAGTAACCAAAAATGCCGAAAGATACACAAGAAAACATATATTGTTTTTTCAAAAACTATAGTAAAATAAGTAAATAAACAGCCTATATACAGCCATATTCTTTTTGAGCAATGCAATAACCTTTGTACCATAACATTTACAGTGGGAGCTTTTTACCGTACCTTTCACACCTATTCAAAGCTCCACACTCGTAATCTTACTGAGCACATCCACATCTTGTAAACCCAAGCCTTGCAGTAAGTTACAATGCTCAGGATTTGTGGGAAAGGACTGTGTTCAGTAAATTATTGAGCCTAACAAGCCTAATCTAGCTAGAATCCCTGGGGATCCCTCCATTCAAACATGTGGTCGAGGGAATCCCTGGGGATTCCCTTCCCCACTCAGTCCCTGATCACTCCCTACCCCGCTCAAATCCAATCCTCCAAAGAGACCCCCATGGCAATTAAACTGTTAATCCTGTGCAACAGGTTCAATCAAGGACCCCTGCAACAGCTAAATAGTTAACCCCATTTCATTAATTAACCCCACCACCACCAGGCTACTATAAGACCCACAAGGTAACCTAATTAAACCCCTATATACCATGGGGATCTATACAGCATTTTGGAGCTCAAGCACCTTGTAAAATATCAGATGTGGGAAAATCAATGGGAATTACTGGTATTAGTGGTTCTCTTGAAATCATGCTGCGATAGAGGAATGGAATAGCTAGGGAGATTTACTTTGCACTTATAGACAGTGGGCCTCATTCAAATGCGATTTGGCCAATTGAGTAGGGCTCTATATAAGCACATAGCAAATGTTTTTTTACAGATGTTTTTAGTTAGTGAACTTCTATCGAAAAGCGAGGTCTTCACTAACTAAAAACGTCTGTAAAAAAATTGCTATGTGCTTATATAGAGCCCTATTTAATTGGCCAAGTCGCATTCTAATGAGGCTCAGTGTAATTTGCAATATAGGAGACTTGAATAGGGCTCATATTTTGTTGCGTGGGCAACAGCAAAGTCAGAGGTGCTCAAACTGAGAACATACAAAAGTAGGTTTGTTCTGTAAATCTGGTCACCTACTCAGAGAGCAACCTCTTTTAGCTCAATTGTGCCCTTCACAGGGAGAAATATCCTGTAGTATATCAGTCTGGTCTCAATAAAAATAGTTATCTGGCCCTTTAATATCAGCCCATTCTATCCTGAACAGGAGAAACAGGAAAACCCAGACGTACGTTTCGGCCTATATTGGGCCTCGTCAGTGAGGTGTCGCTGAATTCCCTAAGGAACAGCGAGCAAGGAAGCCACGACTGGGCTTAGGGGGGACAAAACCCCTAAGGGTCCTTTGTATACACAACAACAAAGTCAGAGGCACTGAAACTGAGAACAAACAACACATAAGTGGATTTGTTCAGTAGGTCTGGTTACCTACTCTGAGAGCAACCTCTTTTAGCCACTTGTGCCCTTAACAGGGAGAAATATCCTGTAGTATATCAGTCTGATCTCACTCAATAGAGGGATCCAGCCCAGAAATACTAGGTAATTTTACCCTGAACAGGAGAAACATGGCTCCATTTTGCTTTCTTCCCTGCTGCGACCTGTTAGTTTCTTAGGTGATTGTGTCATTGTATATTAACCAACTTCTTTTCAGTCCCCTGCTGCGACCTATTCGTTCCTTTAGGTGAATGTGTCCTTGTAAACGAATCAACTTATCTTTAATCCTGCTGAAAGCACTGACAGATGTATTAGTCACTTTCTGATTGTGCAGACAGACACTTCCTGTGTATTCAAAGATTCCTCCCACCTCAGAAAAGTTAAGCTGCTGAAGTCAAAATGTTATATTTCACAGCAACACAAACACAAAAAAGATAAAAATAATACATTACAGGCTCTATTAGTTTTTAACATTCTAAGAACATGTTGCATATTTTTAAGCATATTCCTTAAGAACAGTACTTTTTAAAACGATGCCCACAATGGTCCTTTAAATATGTATTTTTATAAAAAAAAAATAATTAATGCACACAGTTCCAAAATACACCACTACCTTACACAAGACACAACTAAGATTCTATTACACTCACTCATTATTTCTCGACCCAACTACTGCAACTCGCTTCTTTCTGGCCTCCCCACTTCAATCCATAATGAATGCCTCTGCAAGACACATCTTCCGTACACAACGTTCAGTGTCATTAGCACCTCTCTCTTAATCACTCCACTGGCTTCCCTTAGCCTCCAGAATAACATTTTAAATCATGACCTTAACTTACAAAGCCCGCAACAACAGCGCACCCCCGTACATCTCTGCTCTCATCTCCAAATACTTTCCCACCCTCCCTCTTCGTTCTGCTAACGACCTTCTTCTTTCTACCACTATTGTCATCTTCTCTCACTGCTGCCTTCAGGACTTTTCTTGGGCTGCCCCTATTCTCTGGAACTCCTTGCCTCGCTCCACCAGACTATCCTCCTGCCTCAAAGCCTTCAAAACCTCACTAAAAACACATTTCTTTAAAGAAGCCTATCATCTTCCATCCTAACAAGCACAATACTTCTCTTTCCCTCCTGTACCACATACAAACCTTAACCTTTAGACTGTAAGTCTGCGAGTTTCAATCCTGCAAGGTGCTTTGGGGAAAGCAATATGGACACCGGATTCCAAGCTCAAAGACAGGTCCCTCCATTTTTTGCAATGTGTTAATTTTGAATTTGTCGTTGCCTGGAACTTAACTTATATATAGTGCTACGGAATATGTTGGCGCTTTACAAAGAAACAATAATAATAATAATAATTTAATCACTTTCTATGTTATTTCATTTGTACACAAAAGTAGCAACAATTTTAATATTTTAATTTACTCTTTTTTCCATCTTAAATTACATTCCTGTTTACAGCTTTTCCAGATCACCTGGACTACTACAAATATTGCACCCAAAATTTTAAACTAGCTTCCTTCTATCGGTAACAGGTGGTATCCTGTCTGTATTGTTTGTTTGTGCTTGTGTATTCACATCTGTTTGGAGGAATTTTCAATGATATAATGTTTATATCTCGCCATATGTTAGAGAAAGGCTTTATCAAGTAGAATCTGTTACTAGAAATAAAGGTAAATAAATTAGGACTTTTCCTACATGGCTCCTATAAGAACTCCTGTAAGTGACGGTATGGAGCTATTAGAATCCACCTGCAGCAAAGCCTTATGTGTAGACCCATACTACTGATTACCACTCAAGATAGGATCCCTAGCGATTTGACCCAAAGTGGGATTACATGCCTTCCAAAAGAGTTAATGCACATCCTCCGTGTTTTCTTAAGATTTTGCCACTGCTGCTGAAGATTTTAACTAAAGTGCTGTTACATAGCTCCTGTAAGAGATCTACCCTTATCTTACTTGTTTTGGTAAAGCCTTGTGGGCGCTCCCAGGGAGCATAAACCCTACATGTAAACTCAACCTCCAACCGCACCAGCTAAACCTATCCCAAGAGCTGTTACTGTACAAGTAACAGATCTCACGACAGCTAAAGCTCTACCCTTCCATCACATATATAGTTGTGAGCATGCGAGTTGTTGCTAACGCTCGCGGGCTCGCCCAGCGAGCCAAGGCCCTCGCAAAGCGAGGGCAGTGGGCGAGGGCCTCAGTTGCTGGCATGGAGCTCCGCAGGCGCTCCTTGCCAGCAACTGAGGACCTCGCGAAGCGAGAGCTGCAGTTGCTGCAACTGCGACCCTTGCAAACTTCACGTCGCAACGCAAACTACACGACACACCAATTACGACACTCGCTAAATTTTACGAGCAACGCAAACAACATATGTTAACACACATTACGGCCTCGCAACACTCGGACGCAACTTGCGAACATTACAAAATTCAAAACACAATACATACACACAGCACATACATAAAAAGGTTACCTACAGCAAGAGGTAGCATCCAGGACCTCAAAAATGCAACTTACACCTTCATTTCACTCAAAATAAAAGAGTTTAGACACTAAAAAATTTGCTAAGCAAGAGAAAAAATGGCCGCCGAATAAAACGAAAACGAGGCTACACACGCAAACACCATACGAGACACGTTACCAGACATTACGACCTTGCAAACATCGGAGGCAACACGCCAACATACAAACATTTAAAACACATTAAATACACACAACACACACATAAAAAGCTTACCTACAGCAAGAGGAACCATCCAGCACCTCAAAAAAACAAGTTACACCTTCATTTAGATAAAAATAAAACACTTTAGACACTAATAAAATCACTAACCGAGAGAAAAAATGGCCGACGAAAAAAAACAAAACGAGGCTACAGCACTCTCAACACGTAAAACACCACAACACACTCGCAAAACACCACACAAAACTCGAAAAACACCACGAAACACAGACGGATAATCCGCAAAGACGCATACCATAGATAACCCGCCATTTTACGCCAATGCGGAAGTACACCAATACGCTAACGATTTCGTCTCGCGCACGCACAGTATTACACTGCACACATTAAGCAAGCTTACACAGCAGCTCCACACCACTAATGCTGCAGCAA
The DNA here is from genome assembly GCA_027410445.1 of Discoglossus pictus. Classification (NCBI taxonomy): domain Eukaryota; kingdom Metazoa; phylum Chordata; class Amphibia; order Anura; family Alytidae; genus Discoglossus; species Discoglossus pictus. Next base: position 35,105,083 of record CM050169.1, on the reverse strand, counting down.
CATCAAAACAGATTGCAAGCTCTTCAACACAATGCTTCAAAATAGGTAAAGTATATTCATTTATTAATGTATTATAAATTTCATTATTACATAGTTACATAGTTACATAGTTACATAGTAATTAAGGTTGAAAAAAGACTTTCAGTCCATCAAGTTCAACCTGTTAAGATCTCCTCTGATCTGCAATATGCGGATTAGTTATTAATTAAATTATTGATTAAATAATTATTAATAGTATAGTATTGGAGAATGAATAAAGAGTTAGTCCATCAAGTTCAACCTTTTTAGATCTCTATTGATCTTTTTAATTTGGACTATTTATTATTATTGTTAATTGTTAATTATTGTTAATTATTGTTAATTGATCCAGAGGAAGGCAAACATAAAAAAAATTATTATACACCAAACAGCATTAGCTACCTTACAATTTCATTGCCGTCATTTTTTGACGGGCAATTCGCTAGTCACATATATAGTTTTCAGCAATACGGGTTGTTGCTAACGCTTGTGGGCTCGCGTAGCTCCTTGGGCTGGTGGAGAAGAGCGCCATAGGCGATGAGCGCTGAAGGATCTCAGATGACCAAAACACTTACTCTCTGTGGCAAACAGCATTACCTGCCTTACAATTTTATTGGTGTCATTTTTTGACGGGCAAGTCGCTAGTACTGCAATAATGACAGGGAAGGGGTTCCATTATAATAACAACTGATTGGGGGGGGGGGTATGACCTCTCTGCCTATTCCCTGCTACCTTCTATGAGGCATGGTGTCACCGGGAATCCTCTCAACCTACCCCATATAATCACAGGTATCCCCCAGAACCTCTCAACTCCAGGGGGCTCTTTCCCTTACCACCTTCCCTTACCCCTTGACCCTCTGGGGACCATTATTTATTGACCCCTATGGGGCTTTAGCTATAATTATGGGGGACCCTTTTGACTTCCATGGCACCTAACATTAAACCCTATACCATGTTGGTCCTAATAGACCCCAATGACATCTAACTAGCATGGAAAATCTTGGTACTTTACATATAAAAAAATATAATATTAGGTATTATTATTAGGGTCTATCCCCAGGGTACTGTCCCTACAGTCCATCAATATAAGTAGTTTTGGTCGGTCAGTCAATGACTTGTTCATTTTGACTTTCTTACCTATACTCAAATAGAAATACCCAAAAAAGCGCTGGAACTGAACATGTTATTCCTACATGCTTCGAAACTATTAAATGCTTATTCAATTCAAACACAGCCAAGGATAATGTTTATTAAAATATAGCAATGTCAGTTCTACGTATCGATTGCATTCTGAGCTAAACAATACAAGTGATTAACCACATCCAAATGGCGAGGGAACTCATTCACTTTCCTGTACAAGTTTTCTGTCAGCATTTGGCTGTTGTATCAGCTAATTGGGAAGTCCCTGTTTCTTTCTTCTATATTTCATCACATCACGCATTCTGGTAGTATTAAGATGTTGAGTGACAGCATCTCATGAATGTAGCAACTTACCATTAACTCACATTGTATATAATAAGAAATGATCCCAGGTGTGTGTTATAAAGGAGAAGACATGTGTTTTAGGTTAAACAGATTTGTGTGTATAAAACCTTTATACTGAATATAATGTACATTTAAACAACGTTGTTTAACTTTGCATTGGAGAAGAGTGTTGTTGAAGAGAGTAGAGATGGGGAACTCCAATATTATTTTTTTGTTTAGATTTTTTGCTTGAAAGAGTGATCTAAAGTTTACTAAATGTACTCATTAATCTACAGGGCAAGATAAATATGGGCTATGAATACTCCAAGAAGAATAATCATAACAATATGCCAAGGAACCCAACAACTTCTATGATTTGACCCCCAAAAGTTCACAGAGTCAATGGCATCTTACCAGCTCCCCAAAACCCCAAAACATGGTAACCTCTCTCCAGGACCCTTTAAAGGATGTTTCAATACTTTCCATAGAAATAATTATTAATGGACACACAGAAAGGAACCCCATAGATCAATAACATGTACAAAAATAATATGTGTATTGTAAAACCCATAGGTGCATTATCCAAATTACTCCATATACAAATCACCAGTTCACAGATGATAAGCTCTTAGGGACAGGTAGGCTAGGACACTACACTGCACCTTCAGTCCTACAGAGTCTGTGTCTGCATATGCTGCAGAGGTCAGACCTTAGATGAGATTATTTAATATTTTAGTGTGTTAATATTTTACTTTATGGGATTGAACTGTATAATTCAAGAATGCTTTGGGTATGCTTTAGTATCCAGAGGATTTACAAAGCCACATATTTTTGGTTGATAGAATGAGCAAGGTACTGTAGATGGGCAGTACAGCATAATAGATCCCAGTACAGCATAATAGATAACACACTAAAAACTATGGGCCTCATTAAATTCCAACAGTTACATATAGATTTAATTGAACAAGCCCGCAATTACATGGCTGAATGCCAAAACCGTAAACCATGCAACCGTACATAGAATTTCAGGGCGTGATCAATTAGCAAGCCCAGAAGTTACACTGTAGACAGAGCCAATAGTAAATGAGTCCGTCATCATGACCTCAGTAGAACACGGAGTGTAAATCTCAATCAATTAGAGTTTAGATGTCCAATATGCGATCGGGCTCGCAATCCAGCTATTTAAAAATCAATAAAAATGAATGGCGATACTGTTCGAGTACATGTGGGTGGCCTGATTTGTATTAACTCCTTGATTCCCAGGATTGATAGAACACTGAAAATAAACATATAAAAAATATTTTTTTTGTTGCAGATTTGCAAGCTTGAGACTGTTGTGCAACAAATTCTAATGTCTTATATTGCGTTTCCCGTATTTCAAAGTCCAGTATTTTGTTTATATTGTCTCTTATAGTGTTAAGAACAGGTGTTTAACCCCTTACGAGTCCTCTCTAGTACTCATAGAGTTTTTTACTATATTTGCCATTTATAGGTTTGAAGGCAATTACGGGCTTGTGGAATTGTAGCAATTTAATAGCGATTTGCGATTTTTGCGAATGTAACTTTTGCGGGCTTGAAAGATCAAAGGCTTAAATGGATCAGAGTTACGATTTTGACAACCGCAGGCATTTTTAGCCAGTAACCAGTAGATCAATTACAAGTAGCTGAAAGAGGCTAATTTAATAGCAGTAACTTTTGTGGGCTACAGGCATCAGTAATTGTGATTTTGACAAATTAATGAGGCCCTATGTTTATTGATTTAATTTCTATAGAGAAACATATAGCCCATGATCAACTTTCGATCTTCAAAAAAGCATACTTTATTTTTGCTAACCAATATTTTATTATTTTTTTAATAAATGATTTATATATTAAATGCTTGCATACTATCAAAAACAATTACATAAACTTCAATACAATTAATTGAAATATATCCAATATTAATACATAATAAACATACATTTTATATTTCTCTCTTGCTTTTTAATTTTAGGTTGTTTTAATTAAGTTCATATATTAATTACATATAAATTATTTTAAAGCACAAGTAAAATATTTAATTTAATATAAATACAATTAATTATTTAATTAATTAAATACATAAAAAAATGAAATAAAATAGAACTTGGGAATTGGGAGGATTGAAACACGGTCTTTAATTTTTAGCTATTGTATGTAATGTTGCTTCAATGGCAGCAGACATTTCTCTTGGAATAGACACCCAAGAGAGATGTGAAGAACCCTGGATTCAGATGACATCTATCTCTGAATGGCCTCTTGAGAATATAACTTAATAGGTGAGGAAGTCTCAGATGGATACCCCCACCCATGGGTGTAGGAGCCCAAAAAAATCCTGGGGGGGGATACCGCATATATTATAAAAATACCACACAACTGCTTCTCTACACACACAATGATTTGTCCCCCTCGTCCCACCCCAGTTCCTACACCCATGCCCCCACCCCACCCCTGTCAATTCTATGGTTTTCTTTATAAATGTTTTTATGCTTGTGGCTTATATAGCTACCAATGGTATTATTTCCTTTAAACATTTTTCCCAAACTAACTAAAATTAAGGTTGATAATAGTGGGTCTCAATAAGTTTAGGGGCACCCCTGTGTACAACGGTATCAGACCTGACGTTTCACCTTTTGCATTTTTTGTATTTATTGATTTATTATCCTATTTATTTAGGTGGCTTTCTATTGTTAACAACTTATTCTACATCTGGGAAACATTATTCAATATCGCCTGTGAATTTTGCCTTTTAGTTTTATATCTCAGGCTTATTTGCTGTAATGCGACGGAGTAGAAAAATACAGTCTACCGTAATTCTTTTGTCGGCAAAATGAGACACTTTCCAGAACACTGCATGGACAGAATATCATTAGGTCAATAAATATACAAAGTGCTATATCAAATGTTCATTTGCAGGCGAACAATTTTAAAATAAGAGCAGACATTATAAGTACTATTTTAGTAAGTGAAAAGAGATCAAAATGATCCCTACTTGATATTTCACCGAACAAAAGTATATATAAAAAATAATAATTTAACACCTTTTGTGTACACAAACACTCCTGTAAAAGTCACACACCATAAAAACTTTCGGAACAGATCATTTTTTGATATTGCTTAGCTAAATCCAGGCGATGAGAAACATGTGCCGGCCGAGTCCTCACTGAAAGAGTTCAACTGGTGGAAATGAGAAACGTGTATTTATTTAAAAAAAAAAATGCCTGTCCTAAAGAAACCTTTTAACTCATTTAAATAATGTACTCTACATGGAAGAGATTTCCAAATTTAAATAAACTGCAATTAAGTTCAATATTTTTAATAATGGTGTCAGGTGTTTTAGTGGTAGAGGACTTAATGAATGTTGGGCGCCATTTTCTTGATGGAGATGGCTTTAGTTCTGGACTGATTTAAAATCCAAATATAAACAAGTGTACTTAACTCCAACTGCTTTTAGCATACTGTTGTCCCTCTTAAGTACATTTTCGCAGTTTGTCATTTAGACAAAGTTTGCAGGAAACGTCATTCCATGTGATTGATGGTATTAGACTCGATGCATTGACTTGAAGCTTTCATAAAACAAGACATCTGTTGGGAGAAATGTTCCTTCAGGAGCTGGAAAGGTTTACATTTTCCATTTCTTTGGCTCTTCGGCCTGATGAAGGATTATATTTAACCAGACGAGTAAATATGAAGATGGTCTAAAATGTAGAAGGTCATTTAAATGATCTTTAAATAGCAATTATGGGAGAAAAAATGCATGAGCTCTCTCTTTCTTTTATGATGGTCTCATTTAGTCTTCTTTATAAAGAACAGATTGCCCTTAATAACTTCACATACATCTATAGTGCGTCAGCAAACAAGAACCAAATAAAATGTAGACATTGCCTGTTAAGTATTTCGAGGACCAGTACTTTGTCAGTTTCATATATATGTAAAGATAACAGAATACTTGATTGTTAGCAGTAACAAAAATGTTCAATTTGTATTATTTTTATCATGTGATACTTAATATTTGCTAGAATGATGTATATAGAACACATTATGAACAGACTGGGTTATTTATTCTGATGGACATCTGGAAAAATACTGTATATTTTGGCAATAACTATAATTACCACTACTGTCTGTCTCTGTAAATGGATTACTATTGTAATGTATGATGTAGTATTAGTCTACTGTATTTGCAGTACATGACCCTTCAGAATAAAATGCATGTACAGAGATAATTTTTGAACACCCAAATGAACATTTTGACTTTAACAGAAGAGTGAAAACGATATGGAAGGCTTCCCGACTTCACTATAAATTGTATTTTCCTGTGGATCTCTTTTTATGTAATTTATTTAATTAAGAATAGTTTATAAAGTATTTTTCTGTCTAAAATCACACAATTTATACTTGTTTGGGACTGTGCTCTGTATCTCATGCAGCTGATGAACCCAGAGACTGTGCAGTGTTTCAAATTAGCCTGTTAGTGGTCTCTCTCAGAATGATGCCACTGATTGATTACTATGAGACGGTGCAATCCCTCAACATAAAAGCACAGTCTTCATGAGCTGCAGAGGGGGGAAATCAATTAGGAACCATTTGTAACATTTTAGGCAGAAAAAATAAGATTTGAAACATTTATTAATAAAATGCAGTACTTAAAAGTAAAAAGATATAGAGGTATATTACATTCCTACTGATCTTGCCCCGTCCCTTCGGAGGTGGGGCTCTGCAGCTTGCCCCACCTCTTCCTGAGGCGGTCTCTGAAGCCTTATAAGGACTTCCTGTTGGGACCTCACAGTCAGTCCATTTCATGCATGCAGGATGCTTTTTCAGCGCTCTCACTGTTACAGGTTCTGATTTACTTTGCTACATATTTGTGAGCCTATTACTGCCTTTGGGGTCCTTTTCCTATTTGCAAGTGTGTCACCATAACTGTCTTTCTCCTTACATTACAATGATACAAGGTAAGCTTTCTGCTCATTGCGGCTTTCCGTCCCATTTCCTGTCTGCAAGGGCATTTCTGTTAAACTTCTCTGTTTTCCTTAACCTTGCAATGTTAATACATCAGATTTTCTGCTTTCCTTAACCTTGCAATGTTAATAAGTCAGATTTCCTGCTATGCTGTTTCTGTCTCATGCCCCTTGTCCGTAAGGGCATCCCCATTGGTAAGTATTCCTGCTCTACATTAGGCTTTCTTATTGGTAAGTATTCGTGCTCTATATTATGATTTCCTATTATATCCCGGCCCCTAATCAACTAAATTGTCTTAATCAGTATCAGAGGTCATGTTTTGTCCTTTCTAAGCCATATTTCATGGATTTCGGGCCAAATCTACTAACCTTCGACCTTTCAATAGCTTTCTATAAGTCCAAATCGATCTACTCTCTACAACTTCTAAACCAGCCTTCGCAGGCCTACCTCGTTCATGCATCCCAAACCAGCCTCCGCAGGTCTCGTTTTAATTACGTGTTCATAAACCTCTCCCCTCTCTCCTCTTTTTCACTCAGCCCTTGGACCTCTAATCAGGCCATGTAGGGAGTAGCTAAAGGCCACATCTCAGCTACATGAGGTGAGTGGGGCTCATGCACCAAACATACTTCTATTTCACTCTTCCTACATGTCATAATTGAGCCTACGTTAGACACTACCACTGTTTAGCTAGACACTACCACTGGTTAGCTCCCAGGCACACCCTTTGACCCTCCTACAACTACCAGGTAACTTTATTACCTGGACTTATATATATATATATATATATATATATTTATATATATATATATATATATATATATATATATATATATATATATATATAATTTAACAGTGCTACTTTTAGTTTTCTACACCATAGACCACTATCTTTTAATACCAATACCAAACATGCAAATGTATTAATATATATATATATATATATATATATATATTGTGACAGGTGCCCCCAGAGGATAGTGCCAGGTGCAGAGCGTGAAGAGTTCCTGACAGGAGTGACGGAGTTAAACTCCTGGAGGACTCCTAATTGGCCCAGGTGAAGTAGAACTTTTTACGCCTACAATCTGATTGGTGAAAGACAACCTGGGCTGAGAAAGAGAACCTTATACAGCACTGCTGATGCTGAATCCTGAGAGCTGGGATAAGGAGTGAAGTGAGGCAGTAAGGAAGAATGTTTAGAATATAGACTGCTGGATCCTGAGAGGTGGGATAAGCTGTGTAGTGAGTGAGGATTGCCTGGAGAGTACAGCCGGCATAATAACAGGAGACACAGAGTGTTCAGCGTGACCTGGTAGGAGAAAGAGAAACAGCTCCTGATCAGGACAGGGTGGACTTACAGTGTGGGTGCCAGAGCCGCACGGGAAGTTTCCATTAGAGGATCAGTCTGCTTGACTGCAACCAATTTACAAGAGAGACTATTTTCTGCTAGAGGAGAGGATGTGCAGAGGATCCATTGCAGCTAAGAAGCTGGGAGAGAGTAGACTGGACTTAAAGGTTCAACCCCTCTGTGTGAAAAGGTACTGTTTTACCTGCAGGCCGAGAAGCGGTATCAGGGTTAGTCAGGATGTTCCTGCCAATAAGCAAGCCTGTTTATTTAGATGTTATTTTCACGCTGAAAATAAGTTATTGTTTGTTTGGAAACATTTTATTAAAAGCAAAGATAAAAATATTTTTCTACTCAGTGGTTTATGTGGAGATCACGGGAGTAACCAGTAGCCAAAGGCCAGCCCGGTCACACTGGTGTCAGAGTGGGATATATATATATATATATATATATCAAGCGTCTGTTTTTAAGAAGAAAACCCACAGTGCAACATGGAGGACATGTTAAAAGCCTTGAAGGAAGCCGCAGCGGCTCAGCAAGAGAGCAACATAAAATGGGCTATCCAGTTAGCTCAGAGGCTAGCCACCATGGAGTAACAAATAGAAAACACAGCAAGAGTTAGGGCCGCAGAGATTCTTCTAAACATGACTGAGCATGATGACATAGAAATATACCTCGTGATTTTTGAAAGGACTGCCACTAGGGAGGCATGGCCCAAAATGCACTGGGTCAGTATAATTGCCCCTTACTTGTCTGCGGAGATACTTGCCAGAGTTCGACTTACCAGGGATGGCAGAGCACAGAGATTCTGTACACCGAAATTTATGAACAAAGAGAGCCTGCGTTGTACAAAGGAGAAGCTACAGTACAGAGGGGAAGTCTCACTGTTTGGACAGCCACCTTCCTGTCTGTGGGGAAAAAATGACCATGATAGAACATGGAATCCTGAGGTACAGCATGCTCATCTCTACCCCAGATCAGGATACGGGTTCCCTGTCAGGAGGTCGAGGAAGGACTCCCAAAGAGTCCGGAAGGCTTACTTGACAGCTAGCATAAATGTCCCAGCGTTGCAACATGTTGATCAAAGAAGTGCTCCAAAATTCCAACCACTGACATAACAAAGGAGAGAGGTAACAGAACTGCAAGTAGAGATTTTCATCCAAATATTTCAGAAACACCGCTTAAGCTCTGCTTTGAGAAGTCATTTGATGACGTTGTCAACGATAGCCAAGCAAGGAACTGGCCGGCTGATAGAGGAGCCGCTACAGAGACGGTGGGAGCTGCTAAAGAGATGGCGGGAGCTGCTACAGAGACGGCGGGGGCTGCTACAGAGCCACGGGAGCCGCTAATGAGATGGCAGTAGCCGCTACAGAGACTGCTAAAATGGTGCAAGGGAGTGCTGGTGCAGCTAAAGAACCTTTCACACTGGAGCAAGATGATGTAAAAGTGACTAAAGATGTGAGCAAAGGTCAAGGAGGAAAGGACAAAGTGTTGTCACAAACCGAGTGCAAAGCCAGCCTTAGTAAGAGTAAGGCTGAACAAGTCATTGGGAAAGATTTGACCCCTAACCGATGCAGAAACCTTATTGAGAAGAGCAACGAACAAACCCAGCCACCTGTCCTTGGTGAATACTCCTGAGGTGGAGTTACCGGAGAAAGAAAGTGCCAGACACAGATCTCTGACCAAGTGAAAGGAGTGATCAAATGGAAGAATATAGCCAGTGTTCTTACAAAGGAAGAAGGTCCCGTATGTGATAAAGAAACTGGAAACCCTACTAAAGTAAAAGAGAAGGAAGAAAAGAGTCTGAAGATTGAGATGGTGAAGGAGGAACCATCATCCCTGAGAGGACATGAGAATCAGAGATGTCCTAATAAAACCATGAAGTATCCCGAGCTTGCTCTGTCTCCGGCGGTGGTGAAACTAAGTGCTATGGACAAAGACAGACAAGATGCTACTGAAATGAAGGATGATGCCACGTTATCTTCCTGAATGGGGAAGGAAGCCGGTGCTCGAGGACAACAGAGTGTCCTGTAGGAAGAAGCCATAGATGTCTGTTTGTGAGCAGAGGAAGAGTCCTCTAGAGTACAAGACAAAGGAGGAATGTATGAAGAAGCTGCTTCCTAGTGGAGACACAGAGTGTTTACCATGACCTGGGAGGAGAAAGAGACACAGCTCCTGATCAGGACCGGGCTGGACTTACAGTGTGGGTGGCAGACCCGCACAAGAAGCTTCCATTAGAGGATCAGTCTTTTTGACTGCAACCAATTTACAAGAGAGACTGTTTTCTGCAAGAGGAGAGGATGCGCAGAGGATCCATTGCAGCTAAGAAGCTGGGAGAGAGAGACTGGACTTAAAGGTTCCACCCCTCTGTTTTACCTGCAGGCCGAGAAGCGGTCTCAGAGCTAGTCAGGGTGTTACTGCTAATAAGCAAGCCCTTTTATTTAGATGTTAATTTCATGCTGAAAGAAAGCTATTGTTTGTTTGGAAACATTTTATTAAAAACAAAGATAAAATAAATATTGGGACTCAGTGGTTTATGTGGAGATCAAGGGAGCAACCAGTAGCCAAAGGCCGGCCCGGTCACAATATATATAGTTATATATATATATATATACTTTTTTTCATATATATTGAAAACTTTAAGTGTCTAGTGATGAAAAGAGCATAGTCTACATAGCCTGTTACTTGACTTGATTTAATTCCCAGTTGCTAATTTGTTACATAGTTATAGTTATAAGGTTTATATGTGTATGTGGATATGTATGTAAGGATAACATAGGTAGACATTGGGGGGAATTTACTAAGCATTTAAATTTTATTATTTCATATAAAATGTCAAAAAATTTATCTTCATACAGTTCAGCATTATTTGACGTACTTTGGAAGTTAGCAATCATTGTTATGGCTCAGGTAATGCTGTTATATTTTGTATGTGTACTTGATTACCTGCTATATTATATTGTGTTGCTGCAGTTTTGTCTTTAATAAAATGATTGAATAAAATAAAAAATAAAAAAGTAAATTGTCAAAAATTAAATCCTGTTTTATTTTTGTTATTTTCTCATAAAATTTTTACCTAATTTCAAGTGTTGTTCTTCAAAACAAGTGTATTCTAAATATTTGCTAAAAAGTTCCTTTAATATTCACATGTTTTGCATTGTTTATGTGTTATGTAAAGACTGAACACACCTGACTATTCTCTGGAAGTGGTTGTAACTTCTTGTGAGATTTCCAGCCTCCTTAGGTGGACAGGACCTTCAAGCTTGTCAGTTTGCAATTACAAATGGTGACATAATGTCCATAGTGTACAAAGGTTGGGCTAACAGATCTGGCACTGAAAGAGACAATAAGGAAAGGCCAGTAACTCTAGCTTTTCATCTGAACCAAATACATTTTTTATGCTTGGAGGCATCCATGATACATTGGTGAAGTTGGCGTGTGCCAGCAGGGTTTGTAACAGAAAAGTTACTTAAATTGATCTTTACTACATGAATTTTATGGAAGCTAAATATTATTTTGTCTCCAATTTATCCAGATGTGAAAGGGATTCCACCATAACTTTTGCTACAATTTTCCTCCAGATTGTATTTAGATTTTTAATCCTTGGGTGTTACTCTGGATTTGAGTAATCAGTAATCTGATCACTAGCTTAATGTACTTACTAAACAAGTCATAATCACACCATTTATCTAAACTAGTTAAGAGGATAAAGTTAATTATTGTTCAACATCAAAATTTGCCAGTTTAAAACCCCAAAAAAATTATGTTAGAAAAATTAAACTCTACAGGATATTCAAACCACATATTCTGCTGCATATTCATTAAATGCCAAGATGACTAATGTATAGATGTTTTATACATAGGTAAAAATTTGCTCTGACTGCAAAGTCTGCTCCATTTGTTGATGTTTAGTCATTCAGTTGAGTCAGACTCTTTGTCACCCTATGGACCGCTGCATGCCCCACACATCTTGTGTCCGGCTATGCCAATCCATAAGGTTTTCATGGCAAAGATACGGGAGTGGGTTGCTAGTTCCTTCTCCAGTAGACCATGATTTGCTGACCTCTCTGCTATGACCTGTCCATCTTGGGTGACTTTACATCAGTAATTCTCAACCCTCTCCTTAGCACCCCACAGACATGCCATTCAATTTAACAGTGTGTGAACACTGGTGAGGCAATTAGTATTCAACAGTCCACGGAGCCTCTACGTGCCTCACCTGTGTTCACACACTATTAAATCGAAATCCTGGCTCATCTGTAGGGTCCTGAGGAAAGGTTTGAGAACCATTGATGTAGAGTCACCCAAGATGGACACAAGCCACTTCGCCATGACAAGGTAGCGATCCAGAAGGAGATAAATTCCATTAACATTATTTGACTCACAATAAATGTTAGGGTCTTATATGTATATCATTGTGATTTTATTAGTTTTATTAGTTTAAACAAATATTTTTAACCCAATAAATTGTAATTATTTTTTTAAGAAATCAACCAATAAAAATGATTTTAACATTTCTTGAATTTGTATTAACATACCTGGTTAACAGCTTTGGTGTTGCATCAAGTTATGTGAATATGTGTTTTGCTCAGATTTTTCATGTTGTGCTTAATTTTTTAAGTCTCAATCTTTAATTAAAGGGCTTCTATAAAGATCCAATTTTATTAGATTTTAACTAGTAAAATCCGTTTGTAACATCTCTGCAATTTAATGTTATTTAAAAAAAAGTTAATAGTTAGTGGCAAAAGTTATACTGAAAATAGCTGTTTTTTCATTCATATTTAGACTGGAACCTCTCTCACCGATTACAAATTGTGAATAGCCTAAATGTTTTTTCAATGTCTACTTTCATGGATCCCCATGGCAACTAAAGTTATCCCCTATACCATGGGGGTCCTAAAGTTTTCCCATGGTACCCTTCCTACCATAAGGACACCATTGTTAAAGTTTAGTAAACCATGGGGGTTTAGCATACCATGGGGCTTCATTGAGACACCCATGGTATAGGGGTCTACTTTAGGTTCCATGGACGCTTATAGGACCCCCATAGTTCTACTTTAGTTGGAGGATACCCTGGGTGATAGAAGCTAGTGGGTATGAATGGGGAATACATCCACTTTCATTGGAGTTAGCAGGTATTAAGGGGAGGGTCTCATGGGGACATCCTGGCTCATAGGAGGTAGCACAGATCATATGGGGAGTAGTCATAAACCCCCTGCATTCATTTGAATTATTATTTTATACCTTCCCAGCAATAGGACTGCATTTAAAAAAGATATATAGGGATAAGGGAGGATGTCTGGCCTAGTTCAGTGTGTTCAAGTTAGTGGGTACCATTCTGTTGAACTGCTGTAAGGACTGCTAAGATTCAGACTTGGAGTCTCCTGCAAGTCGTCTGAGAGCTCCAGGCCAAAACCTCTGAGTGAAAGTCACGTTTTAAGGACTTTTTAAAATACCTTCCATAATTACATTTCCAAAACTCTTGTAGATGTGAGTCAGCTTTCCAAGAATTTCTACAGCAGCCATGGAGGCCTAAGTAGCATTACATGTACACAAAAAATGTTTTTTTTTAGAAAATTCTTAAAAATTCTTGGGGGGGATTCTTGGGGGGAATTTACTAAGCACCTCAAGTGCATCTCTTGTTACCCCTTATTTTACTAGGCACTATTTCCTATAGGGAAAACAGTTGAGAAAATTCTTAGTAAACTACTCCCTCTGTATGAATAAAGGAATTAATTATATCATTATTACATCACCTTTTGGGAGCTGGGTCATGAGGGTGTGTTTATTATCTACAGTGGATATAAAAAGTCTACACACCCCTGTTAAAATGTCAGGTTTCTGTGCTGTAAAAAAATGAGACAAAGATAAATCATTTCAGAACTTTTTCCACCTTTAATGACCTATAAACTGTACAAACTCAATTGAAAAACTAACTGAAATCTTTTAGGTAGAGGGAAGAAAAAATATAAAAATAAAATAATATGGTTGCATAAGTATGCACACCCTTATACTAAAAACTTTGTTGAAGCACCTTTTGATTTTATTACAGCACTCAGTCTTTTTGGATATGAGTCTATCAGCATGGCACATTTTGACTTGGAAAGATTTGCCCACTCTTCTTTGCAAAAACACTCCTAACTAAGGCCAGTTCCAGCTAAAGAAAAACATCCCGAAGCATGATGCTGCCACCACCATGCTTCACTGTGGGTATGGTGTTCTTTTGGTGATGTGCAGTGTTGTTTTTGCGCCAAACATATCTTTTGGAATTATGGCCAAAAAGTTCAACCTTGATTTCATCAGACGATAACACCTTTTCCCACATGCTTTTGGGAGACTTCAGATTTGTTTTAGCAAAATATAGCCTGGCTTGGATGTTTTTCTTCATAAGAAAAGGTTTTCGGCTTGCCACTCTACCCCATAGCCCAGACATATGAAGAATACGGGAGATCGTTGTCACATGTAACACACACAGCCAGTACTTGCCAGATATTCCTGCAGCTCCTTTAATGTTGCTGTAGGCCTCTTGGTAACCTCCCAGACCAGTTTTCTTCTCGTCTTTTCATCAATTTTGGAGGGAGCTCCAGTTCTTGGTAATGTCACTGTTGTGCCATATTTTTTCCACTTGATGATGACTGTCTTCACTGTGTTCCATGGTATATCTAATGCCTTGGAAATTCTTTTGTACCCTTCTCCTGACTAATACCTTTTAATAATGAGATCCCTCTGATGCTTTGGAAGCTCTCTGTGGACCATGGCTTTTGTTGTGGGATGTGACTAAGAAAATTTCAGGAAAGACCAACTAGAGCAGCTGAACTTTATTTGGGGTTAATCAGAGGCACTTTAAATGATGGCAGGTGTATGCTGACTCCTATTTAACACGATTTGGAATGTGATTGCTTAATTCTGAACACAGCTACATCCCCAGTTATAAGAGGGTGTGCAGACTTATGCAACCACATTAGTTTTCTTTTTCTTTTTTCTTCCCTCCAACTAAAAGATTTCAGTTTGTTTTTCAATTGAGTTGTACAGTTTATAGGTCACATTAAAGGTGGAAAAAGTTCTGAAATTATTTATCTTTCTCTCATCTTTTTAAACCACGGAAACCTGACATTTTAACAGGGGTGTGTAGACTTTTTATATCCACTGTATAAGCGTAACTTGGTAATATTGCTCCTTTTTAAGTTGTAATATTTGTTACCAACAATAGACACAAAGTAGGGAGTTAAAACGCCATACCACTATATAGCTTGAAAGCTACACATTTTAAATAGACACAACACTTCTACTTTTAAACAATACACTGTATTAATTATTTTAAAAAATATATTTTCAACTTTTAAAACAAAATAAACAGTTTTTTAAAACGCAAAATAATCTAACATTGGAGGTTTCCAAATGTTATATGATTATTTATTAATAATTAGAACACTTTTTCATTCACATCCACATTCTGGATCTCTCCCTTGTTGTGGTGAAGGGTCTTGTGTATATCAATGAAGCTGTGAGCTACACCATGTAGGGTCACCCAAGATGAGCAGGTCATAGCAGGGAGGTCAGACAAATCACAGTCCACTGGAGAAGGAACTTTGCTAAGATTAACTTATGGATAGGCACAATCAGGGACATAATGATATGGCACCAGAAGATGGGCCCTTCAGGACAGAAGGTGCCTACCCCATAACTGAGGAATTTTGGAGGGCGAGTACTACTAGCACCAGACATAATGAAGAGGTTCGGCCAAAGCCGAGTGGACAAGAAACTGTGGATGTGTCTAGTAGGGAAAAGGAAAGTCCACTGGTCCCCTGGAATGTTAGAACTATGAACCAAGGCAAACTGAACTTGGTCAAACATAAGATGACAAAGTTAAACATTGATATTCTTGGACTTAGAAACCAAGATCTCTTCAGATGATGGCTGTAGACATAAAATGAAAAGAGGAAAGCTATGCCGAGCTTGGACAAGCTAGTAAAATGTAAAGATACAACACTGTCAACAAAGTTCAGCATAGTTAGATCTATGGTATTCCCAATAGTAACATACGGATGTGAGTGTGGGACAATAAAGAAGTCTGAACGCCATAGAATTGATGCCTTTGAAATGTGGTGTTGGAGAACACTGCTTAGAGTCCCTTGGTCTGCAATAAGAACCAATTAATCAGTACTTCAGGAAATCAAGACAAACTGTTCACTAGAAGGTATGATCATGAGGCTGAAACTCAAATATTTTGGCCATACCATGAGAAGACAGGATTCCCTAGAGAAGACTCTGATTCTTGGAAAGATTGAAGGCACACGAAGAAGGAGATGGTAGAGTCAAAGATGGATAGATAAAGTTATTGAAACAATGAACATGAGGTTGACAGAGCTCAGAGGAGCAGTGGCTGACAGATGTGCCTGGTGTGCTGTGGTCCATAGGGTCATGGAGAGTCGGACAAAACTGAACGATCACACAACAACAAACATACTGTTTATTTGCATTATATTGGAGGATTTTAATGAAAACATAATTCAGTAGTAACATAATATCACATATGCCAACCCATGTACATCTACAATATTACTTTGATAGATGAATTTGATTCATGCCTCAACATTCAGTAAACCAGTTTTCCACAGAATAGCTTGCTAAGCTGGTTATAAATAATTACAGTCTGTAATTACTTGTGTGTATACTTCATAAACTGACAGATGTGCTTGGCATGCTGTCGTCCATGGGGTCACAGAGAGTCGGACATGAATAAACGACTAAACAACAACAGAATTTCTTTTTCGTGAGTGTTTCTAAGATCACTTTTTTGTTTTAATTATTGAAATATTTAAAAAAAAGAATCAATAGAATACAATTTTAAAGTACAGTTTATTATCTATTACCCAAGGGTGAAGTGGTAACAGGGAGAAACCAGGAGGGTTTCTCACAAACAAAACATCCATCACTGTACCATGGATGCCTGCAGGGTATTCAGAGGCATCAATAAATATATATTTTCTAACTGAAAACTAGCGTTATGACTTTTCCCTGCTTAATTATGCTCTTTATTGTAAAGTGGCCCTTTAAGGGACAACTGTATTCCTATATTTTAGATTTATTGTTTTGAAGAATTGAACATATTGGTTTGCAAACTCTGTTTAGAAATTTAAAAAAATCATGGCCTTTAATTTATTATCAATTATTTTAATTTATTATCAATTCCTTTCAATGTTGCTGCAATTAAATCTACTATTTGGGTGGGATTAGAGTGCATGCAGGAGAAAGCTCTATCTGCGCAATTGAAATATGGCAACTACAAATGCCAGTGCTTTCACTATTTCGTAAAACACCTGTGACGCCCAGGGACCACTGGGGACTCTGGAAATTGTTTCAAATAGCCTGTGGCCTGGGAGGACATGGGATGCGTGGCACATGGGGTCCCTTTCAGGGCAAACATTGCACCTCCAATGGATAACTGGACTGTACAAATATATATATGTACTTTATCTGAAATGTTATTTCCCTGTGAGCAGGGTGGTCGTAATTGTGGTACTCCTGGATGTGTGCGTTAGGGTTGCCCTTCTGGCATATGTGAGTTCATAATAATTGTGGCATTAAGAGCATGTAGTTATAACTGTGTGGTATGATTGTTGCCATGTTTAGGATTTATGATATCAAGGGGCGCTGTAGACTTGATGGGACTGAGCAAATTAATATGGGCTCTGCATGAGCACGGGTTAAAGTGACTCCAGAGAGATTGCTCCACCATCTGGGTACATAAACTGGTTTTGCCCTGTTGGCATGAGTTGCTTAATATTTCCTGTGGTAACATAGATGACTTATATATGTTCTGTTATGTATAGGAATCCCCATATCATGTTTGGTATCCAAATTACTGTTTTTCCAGTGGAATATAATAAGGCATGTTGCCTGAATCACCAGGGGATAGGGTCAGAGTTATGGGGTAACAGATGTTGTTTCCTTGTGACATATACTTTTGGAGCTTGTCACAAAGACGTGCCATCTCTGACCACAGGTGGGCTTTCATCTCAGTGGGGGGCAAGGATACATGGCCTCCCTCTTTAGTTAGCCAGCTAACCCCCCACCCATTTTCCTTGCAGACAGAAAGAGATGGGTCACTAGAAAAGCTGGCACCCCATGATAGACAGGCAGGCCACACACCTGGGATCAGGGAGCGTGCGGATTAGATGAATTGGGCAATAACTTAGAGGTGTGATTTGGTGATGAGGGGCGACTAAAATGTATAAAATTGTTGGATGGATGAAAAATAAAGGTGCTCAGGTGGTCATACATAATTAAGTGTGTGCTCATTATTGAGGGTAGGGATAATCCTGACTATAGGGGTTAATAATTCTATTTCTGCCTAAGGAAGAGTTACAACCGGTAATTCTGTTATTTTTAACTGGTAAATCTGGTGTTCCTGCGGCCGTTCTGAGAGTCCATTATTGCTCTTGTCCCTTTGCTGCAAGCAGGGATAACCACAAGAACTATCACGTATCGCTAGGTGGGTCAGAACTAGGTTCTGGGTGAGCCCAATAGAAGTTGCAGTCATGACAACACACTCCTGAAACATCATCAGAGATAAAAGGCTAAGTAAATAAAATGGAAGCGTGTAATAAAAGTGAAATATTTATAGGATGTAATTATTTATTTATTTTGCTTTCTAAAAACATCACATTTAGTTATTTAAAAGGTCATATAGAAAAAATAGGACAAAGTCATCCTTTAAAGAAAGTTTTTATGCAGTTTTATACAAGTATCTTAACTACCGTATATACTAGAGAATAAGCCAAAATTTTCAGCCTTTTTTTTAAGGCTGAAATAGGCCCCCTCGCCTTTTACTTGAGTCACCCTGTGTCTCTTTCGCCCCCGTGTCTATCCATCCCTGTGTCTCTTCCCCCCTCTCCCTCCCCTGTGTCTCTTTCACCCCCTCTCCCTTGTGTCTCTTTCCTTCCCCCTCCTTATCATCCTCCTCATCCTCCTTCCTCAACCCCTTTCCTCAACCCCCCTCCTCATCCTCAAACCCCCTCCTCATCCTCAACCCCCCTCCTCATTCTCAACCCCCCTACTCAAGCTCAACCCCCCTCCTCAACCTCAACTCCCATCCTCAACCTCAACCCCCTACTCAACCTCAACCCCTCTCCTCACTTTTCCCCTCTCTAATTACCTCCCCATCTCCCTTTCCCCTCACTTACCTTCCATCAGCAGCTGCTCCTCCGCTCCTCCGCTCCTCCGCGCATCTTCTGGCTGTGTCGGGACCCGGCATATGCTAATGACGTGACGTCACATGCGTGTCACATCATTAGCATTGGCAGGGTCCCGACACAGCCAGAAGACACGCGGAGGAGCGGAGGAGCAGCTGCTGATGGGAGGTAAGTGAGGGGAAAGGGAGAGGGGGAGGTATTTAGAGAGGGGTAAAGTGAGGAGGGGGGTTGAGGAGGGAGGATGAGGAGGGGGGTTGAGGTTGAGGAGGGGGTTGAGGAGGGAGGATGAGGAGGGGGTTTGAGGAGGGGGGTTGAGGAGGGAGGTTGAGGAGGGAGGATGAGAAGGATGATAAGGGAGAGGGAGGGAAAGAGAAATGAGGGAGAGGGGGGAAGAGACACAGGGAAGGGAGAAGGGGAAGAGACACAGGTGAGGGAGGGGGAGAGACACAGGGGAGGGAGAGGGGGGAGAGACACAGGGGAGGGAGAGGGGGGAGAGACACAGGGGAGGGAGAGGGGGGAGAGACACAATGGAGGGAGAGGGGGAAAGAGACATAGGGGAGAGAGAGGGGGACACAAGAAAGGGGCACAGAGGGCACACAAGAGGGGGACACAGAGGGCACAAGAGGGACACAGGGGGCAGCACATTTCCCACCTGCTGCTTATACTCAAGTCACTAAGTTTTCTCAGTATTTTGTGGTTAAAAAAGGTGCCTTGGCCTATACTCGGGTTGGCTTATACTCGAGTATATACGGTTATGTTAATTAGTTGTATCCTCCGTAATGTAATTGTGATTTAAAAATTATGCTTCAGTTACTTTTAAGAAGCCCCCAGAGCTTCTTCTTTTTTTACTCTTGTCTCTTAATACTGGCTAACATCCTGGACAGCTGTGACTTAAGGTCACACCCAGAGGGGAGGTGCTGCGCTCTACTTGTATGTCACTGTCTGATTGCTGACATCATTACACTTTTAATGTGAAGCTCCTCCCTGTGGTCATGGACTAAGGTCACAGCTGTGCAACACTGCAGGCTGAATTAAGAGAGAAGGTAGTTCCAAAAGCTGCGAGCCTGTTACTCTGGGACTTCTTAGAAGTAAGTGAAGTGTAAATTGAATAATCAATAGGAAGAGGATAATATTGATAAATGATGTTAAAACATTTATGGAAAGCAAAAAAAGAATGCCTAAAGAGCCCCTTTAAATATGATTGACATATTTTTACTTAATTGTAGGATTGTAACACTACTATTATTACTACGATTATTTCAAAAATTACATAGAAAATTGAATATTCAATACCAAAAATAAATTAAAGATTGGATAAGAGCTAGCAGGCAGATCTAGTAAGCCCATTTTTTCTACCTACAGTATTTGATAAAAAAAATCCTCAGGATAGTCTTATATGTGTCCCAGACATGCTCCTTAAAGGATCACTGACCTGTGGAAACACTTTTTTTTATATTGAATCAAAATAAATCTCTTCTATACTTTATAGTGAAACACATGAAATATTTGGGCCTATTTTAGCACCCAGGCTACTCAGTATTCTCTCACTGATATCCTCCTCCATCCTGTTTACCTCTTGCTTGCAATTATATATGCACTGGTGAAGTTGTTGTTGGAAGCGCCATACACACAGCTGGGCAGGTTCCACCTACAATATAACAGTCAGTCAGTAGTTAGTGTGATTCTTCCCCCAAGAAGAAAGTAGAACTAAACATATCATACAGTATGTAATATATATTGTTGTACAGCCATGGCCATTTTCAAGGAAATGTGAAGTGTGTGGGTTCCAATAAAAGAAAGGGCCCTGCAAGCTTCTGAATTCTTGCATGTAACCACATAATTTGAATTTGTATTCTAATTTGGACATATTCATCTATTGATCTAGAATCTTGGGAGGAGCCAAAAAATGCATGTTTGGGGGGCACTTGGTATTACATGTGTACAGTGCCCCATGTTTTCTGGTGATGGCTCAGTGTGTAGCACACAAAACTCTTCCATTAATAAAAAATAATTATACTTCATAATAATGGATACTGGATACTGGAGCCTGCCCACCTGTGTGGAAGGCTCTACCTATGGCTTCACCTAGCAGTGATATAATGTACTGTCACAACCCATGGGTAAGGGGACCAGGTACACCCCAGACCCTCCTGCTTCCATTTTACAGGAACACCCCTTGGATTGTGACGGATTGGATATCTCAGTGCCCAGGCAGCTAAGTTAGCCCATGAACAGCAGTCACCAAGATACAAGCACACAGGAGCAGATAGTGGCCACTTTAGATGGGACCAGCAGGAACATAGGGTACAAGCAAGCTTGGTAAAAAATAAATAAAAGCCCTCCCCTCTATTTACCGTGTTTATGTAGAACAGAGCACAGTTTATTAACAGACACCTGCTGGTATGTCAGAAGATTTAGTATATACAGAATGTGAGACTATGGGAACAGAACAAGCTATTATAAACTGAACAAAGTCTTAACACCTACATAGATAACAGACATAATTGTTTTTAAACTCTTTTTTAACTTAAAATTTGCCGGCTACAAAATAAGTAACTAATTCCATTAAGATATGGCAAAGCAGAAATATATAACAATACTTCCAAAAAAACACTATTTTCATTCATCTTTCAAGAACTATATTTTTCACTAACTCAAGCATTGGCTATTGCTTTAGCATATTAAATTAACTACTAAGACAATTAGCCCTATTAAATTCAAAGCCCGTAGCGGGATCGGCACACCCGCAAAGGCTGCAGGCTTGAAATTCGGCTGCGTTACAGAGCTATTAAATTGAACCATGCCACGAGTTACGGGCCAGCGACGCAAACCTGTAAACTATTCTTGCGCACATTGGTTGTGCGGCCGTGAACATGATCAATTAGTCAAACCGTAGTTATGGGTTTAGATGGAGCCAATGGTAAAACAGATCGTCATCATTACGTCACTGAAAAATGGAGGTTAGATTTCAATCCCTTACAGGTTTGAGTACGAGTTACGATCGGACCCGCATTCCAGAAATAATGCAATATTAATAAATCAGTAAACATGATATTCTATTACATGCGAGTTTCATTATATGTATTAACATTGATTGCCGGGATCAATATAACACGGAAATGAAACATTCCAAAAAAAAAAATATTTTGCAGATTTGCGAGTTTGAGAATGTCTAACATCACTTTCCCTTTAATTATGAGTACAGTAGTGTGTTGATATTTGCAGTGCTATGGATAGACCTTTAACCCCCTTGCGGGCCCTTTCTTGTACCAAATGGCTTTTTGGCTCCATTTGCGGGTTACGTGATTGAGCACCAGTGGATTCGCAGCAAGCTAATAGCGTTTTTTGAACATAACAGTTACGGGCTTGTCAGATCAAAGGATTTGTGGTCATGGAGTTCAGATTTCGACGTCCCATAGGGTTTTTTCGCACTTAACCCGCAAGTCGTTAGAAGGGGGTTGCTTTACGGGGCCAATGTAATAGTCATAAGTCTTGCGTGCTACGTTACAGGCTGCGCTTTTACTCGTTGAGGGAATTTATCAGGGCTGACTGTCTCATAATGACCAGGAACAAACATCACATATAATAGTTGTCAAACTGCGAGACGTCGTCACACTTTGCGTGATGCGTACGACTTAGGCGATGAGCACCGAAGGCCCTCATTGCTGTGAGCCTCGCAAAGCGAGGCGAGCCGTTAACACGTAGCACTTAGCCGATGAGCGCCGAAGGTGCTCATCACTGCGTGCCTCGCGAAGCACGTAACACGTAGCACTTTGGCAATGATGCAGGACTTAGAAAAAAAAAGATATGAGACGCGAAAAATGATGACATTAATGCCTGAACGGCAAAAATTAAAAAACAATAAAAACACACTAAATACCCCCCAAAAAAATACAAAAACATCACAGATAGCATGGGGCAACAGCCAGGACGTCTGGGAGTGAAGTGCAAAGGGAGTTTAACTAAAACTAGACGATTTTTGCCACTCGAAAATCGCCTAAGCGAGGAAAAAAATGTCAGCTGAAAAAAATGAAAAAGAGGCTACATGACCATGGACTGTGCAAAACACTGCAAAACGCATAGTACTTTACACATCACACTACAAGATACACTATTACAAAACCCGGAAAATGCTCACGAGGCGCGTAACACATTAATAACATTACGACTATACAATGCCGCTTTACACAATAAACCAACGGCTTTACCTCGCGCACGCAGCCTATTTAGAATGCACAGTCCAAACACTCATTACACTTTATAAGCAGGGCACTAACACTCACAATGTATATTCTATGCAGACGCAAAATACAAACAGATTGTTAGCTCTTCAGCCAATTGCTCGTTGCATATATCAATTATAAATAATTAAAGGATATTAATTTATTTAATAAATCATTCATTATTACTTAACTACATATACATAGAAATATATATCTTTCTCAGAGGACCAAAAGTACACGACAGGAGAGGCTCGCAATGAGCGCCGAAGGTCCTCACAGTACAAAACGGTTTACATTCTGTGTCAAACAGCATTTGCATGGCTTTACATTTTATTGCCCCATCATTTTTGAAGGGCAAGTCGCTAGTTTATTGTAAAAGTAAGAAACAATGCCAGGCTGTGCCCATAATATTTCAACAGTTTTAAAGTCCAGTGGTCATGACGGAGATCCCTTGTATTAATTTCCATACAAAATTGTACAGTCTTATTATAATTCAATCCCATCTGAGAGGGCTTTGGCGGGGCCTGGCTGGTGAAAGTGGGATCCTCCGTTAATCCCAAGAGTCTGGTCGTAACCTGTACATATACCATTGCAAGCAAAAGCTACACAAGAAGATAATAGAGGAAGAGGGTATCAAAGATGCAAACTGTGAGGGGCAAAATTATATATATTTCACTAATTTGTTTTTATAAAAATATAGAAGAAATACATTTTAATTCAATGTAAAATATTTATTCCAGAGTTCACTGGTTCTTTAAAATTTTGTGTAGCTAGAACTCATATTTTTTAAAAATATAAATCTAATTTCCCCACTGTGATAAGAATGTTTATAGAGGCCAGGAATGTGGTAAAGTTGCATACAATTTAATTTATTCCCAAGTCTATTTCAGGGTCTTGATTTTTGGATATAATTGGAATGGATTTGTTTAAGTCGTGTTTAGCAATCTGGTGTGTAAACATAGGATCGTATGTAGCGGGATTACGCTGATGTGTTTCACAGACAGATTTAGTCTGTCTCAATTGTGTGATTCAAGCAAGCATTGGATTCCTAACAAAATCGAAGCAGATAGCATGTAAAAAGATGGTGGAAACAATAAAGACTAATTTGGTAAAGACCCATTGGATATTACTTTAATTTAATGTTTCGGTCTCATTAACATGTATTAAATTTCTATATATGATTTCGAGATTTTTACTAGGATTCTGCAGTATAATGACCATCACATCTTCACTTGTCATATTTAATTTTTCAAGATAGATTATGATTTATTTATCAAACTGTAATAAGAAGAATAAATGGCTACAGCAAGAGGAGATAGTTATTTTAATTATGCACTGATCTTTAAAAAAAAATCCAATTTAATGATTTATAATAGCAATAATCAATATTGAATTCACATTCAGAAATCAGTGTATCACTCTCAAGATCAGTATGTCTCTACATTGATAAGAGCATCAAGGGGAAGATTGGTGGTTTAGCTGAGAGATAAGTAAACAGGGTTTAAGAACAATTTGATTAGAAAAGAGGCAGAACAATTATTCACATGCTGTACCCACAGTAAAATATTGTTACCAAAGGAAATCACTTTAACATAGCAAGTATCTAGCCAATGGAAATTGTTATGTTGTCATAACTATGTGCCTGAAAATGTAGCAGCTGTCTTCTAGACTTAGCTGCCACCTCACATTATAGGTGATTGAGAAGTCTAAACTATGAAATTATTTTTAATATTAGTTTAGTATTGCATATTGATTATTATTGATGATCAACACAACTTAAAACATATAGGTAATGTTGTTTAACGGGCTTATATTTTTATGGGAGCTTTTTGTCCAGCAGATATAAACTTTAATATAATGTTTGATAAACAGCTCCTATAGAAAACATAGGAAATTAGGATAATTAACACCAATTTTCTACCCTTCCTCTATCCCTGCTTGATAAATAAAATTAATTGTAGGTCAGAATTATTTATCATTAATTCCAGAATGCTCTCTCTCTGTATATATATGTACGGTGCCTTGCAAAAGTATTCACCCCCCTTGACTTTTTACCTAATTTGTTACATTACAGCTTTAAGTTCAATGTCTTGTAAATCTGAATTTTATATGATGGATCAGAACATAATAGTCTAAGTTGGTGAAGTGAAATGAGAAAAATATATACATAAAACTAATTTTTAGAAAGCAGAAAATTGGCATGTGCGTATGTATTCACCCCCTTTGTTATGAAGCCCATAAAAAGCTCTGGTGAAACCAATTTCCTTCAGATGTCCACCTGTGTGTAATCTAAGTGTCACATGATCTGTCATTACATACACACCTTTTTTGAAAGGCCCCAGAGGCTGCAACCTCTAAGCAAGGGGCACCACTAACCAAACACTGCCATGAAGTCCAAGGAACTCTCCGAACTAGTAAGGGACACTGTTGTTGAGAAGTACAAGTCAGGGTTAGGTTATAAAAAAATATCCAATGCTTTCATGATCCCCAGGAGCACCATCAAATCTATCATAACCAAATGGAAAGAACATGGCACAACAGCAAACCTGCCAAGAGACGGCCACCCACCAAAACTCACGGACTGGGCAAGGAGGGCATTAACCAGAGAGGCAGCACAGAGACCTGAGGTAACCCTGGAGGAGCTGCAGAGTTCCACAGCAGATACCAGAGTATCTGTACATTGGACGACAATAAGCCATATGCTCCATAGAGTTGGGCTTTATGGCAGAGTGGCCAGAAGAAAGCCATTACTTCCAGCAAAAAACAAACAGGCACGTTTTGAGTTTGCATGTGGGAGACTCCCAAAATGTATGGAGGAAGGTGCTCTGGTCTGATGAGACTAAAATTGAACTTATCGGCCATCAAAGAAAACGCTATGTCTGGCGCAAACCCAACACATCACATCACCCAAAGAACACCATCCCCACAGTGAAACATGGTGGTGGCAGCATCATGCTGTGGGGATGTTTTTCAGCAGGCGTGACTGGGAAACTGGCCAGAGTTGAGGGAAAGATAGATGGTGCTAAATACAGGGAAATTCTTGAGCAAAACCTGTACCACTCTGTGCATGATTTGAGACTATGACAGAGGTTCTCCTTCCAGCAGGACAATGACCCCAAACACACTGCTAAAGAAACTTGATTGGTTTAAGGGGAAACATGTAACGTGTTGGAAAGGCCTAGTCACAGCCCAGACCTCAATCCAATAGAAAATCTGTGGTCAGACTTAAAGATTGCTGTTCACAAGTGCAAACCATCCAACTTTAAGGAGCTGGAGCAGTTTTGCAAGGAGGAATGGGCAAAAATCCCAGCGGTAAGATGTGGCAAGCTCATAAAGACATATCCAAAGTGACTTGGAGCTGTGATTGCCGCAAAATGTGGCTCTACAAAGTATTGACTTTAGGAGGGTGAATAGTTATGCACATTGACTTTTTCTGTTATTTTGTCCTATTTGTTGTTTGTTGCACAATAATAAAAAAAAAAAAACATCTTCAAAGTTGTGGGCATGTTCTGTAAATTAAATGATGCAAATCCTCAAACAATCCATGTTAATTCCAGGTTGTGAGGCAACAAGACACAAAAATGCCAAGGGGTGAATACCTTTTCAAGGCACTGTATATATTCATATATATTGATTTATATATAGTGGTACCTTGGTTCAAGTCCTTATTCTATTCCAAATGACAGGATGCCAACAAAACAACATTTCCCATAGGAATCAATGTAAATGTAAATTAAAATAATCCATTCCCAGATTTTTTTATTCTATTTAGAACTGATAGTCTGGTTCTTGGATACAAAAGCTTACAAATAAACAGACATAAATAAAAAACAAGAATTTAATTAAATAACAGAGGATTTAACTTTAACAGTGAATAGATCAAATAACAGAGAATTTAACTGTACAGTACTGAGAGGACTTGAGGGACCAATAGGATGATGGCAATGTAGAGGAAGAGAAGGAGGAGACAGGCTATTTGTTGGAAGGGGAGTCCTCTTTCATTACAACATCAGGCACTTACACAGGGAATATTTGTCCTTTCTGTCTCTCTTGCTTCTGTCTTTGTTTCAAAATGTTTCTGAAGTGAGACATTTCTTGATCATTAAACAAGGCCACAACGCAGCTTGCTTGAGCTGTGTCAGGTTCATAGTGGTCATCAACATTTTGTAATTCAGCCCATTTAGCACACAATTCTTTGATGCGTGCATTAGGTGCTCCCTCCCTTCCCTCCTCTTCACTTGAAGAAGAAAGTTCTACAGTCACTATCTGGTGCTACTCCCTCTGAAGTTCCTGCACAGGCTCAATTTGTGCTCTTACAGGCTCGATGTAGTCTCTTACAGGTATGGTGACTTGCGCACTTCTTGCACTGCTGCAACTTTATTGTACTTCTGCGCCGAGGACAGGTCTCAATCCAAGCAAGCGACTTGTTCCAAACAAATTGTTTCCCTATGCAACTCGACTTAAACCATTTGGATTTTAACCGAAGCGGACTCAAACATGGTACCACTGTGTGTGTATATCTATATATATATCTATATATATATATATATATATATATATATATACAGTATATATATATATATATATATATATATATATATATAGTAAATAAATAATAAATAGTACATTTGTTCTCATATTTGAACGTTTAAAATAAGTTAAGAGGCTTCCAAGAAATACAGTTATTGCACTGCATTCTGGGAACATATACATTTATACACATATCCCCACGTTATTCCTACTCGATAAATAAAAATCATTGAAGATCCAAACTGTTTATCATTAATTTCAAAGCATTATTTGTGCTCAGGTTCCTCCCCAGTCTAGCCTCTTTCTGTAGGCGGGGCTTAGATCACTTTAAACAAGCACTTCCGGCCGCCTTCTCTTGGCAGCCTCATTGTCATTTCAGAGTCTCCTTACGCCTTTGCTATCACAAGCCTCCCTTTGCAGAATTTGCTGTACATCTACCAAACAAGGTTGGTCTTTTGCATTATTAGGGGGCCTTCAATAAGCCTACATACACAGATTTGGCACTTTTGTATCAGAATTCGGCCATATCTACTAAATAGTGACTTTGCTTATATCAAGGTAACACCATTTTATTGTCATATGCTTTCAGTAATCATTTCCTTGTCATATGCTTTCAATAAGCCCTTCCTTTCAATAGTTTGCCCTATTTTCCTAGCTATATATGTATAGCAGCGAATGTACAAGGTCAGACTTTAATCCCATGGGGCTTTACCAAACTTATATATACAGATTGTATTGTCTTTGTATCAGAATGCAAACCATATCTTCTAAATAAGTCTGCTTATATCAAAGCAACACCATTTCATTGTCATATGACTTCCATAAGCCGATATCATTCAACATTTTGCTCCATTTTCATAGATATATATATACTAAGCGGCGTATGTACAAGGTCAGTTTTTATTCCCACGGGTGTTTTCCAAGCCTACATATACTGCTTTAATGAACACGGTCAGTCTTTGTTCCAACTGGGCTTTACCAAGTCTACATATACAGATTTTGGTGCCTTTGTATCAGAATTCTGGCCTTATCCACTAAATAGAGACATTACCTATATCATGGTTTCATTACAGAAAGGCTTTCCCGAGCCCACATACATAGTATTGGCACATTTTATCAAAAAATCAAGCCATGTCTACTAAATAGTGACTTTGCTTAGACCAAGGTTACGCAAAATTATTTTGGCCATATCTACTAAGTAAAAATGTCCATATGGGAATTACCATTGCTGGAGAGCCATGGCACCATGGGCTTTAAATAAGTCCTAACCATCTGACGCTCAGTGTCACACCGACAATTTCAACCCTATCAATTTCCCTACCCACGTCCAGGTAACACTTTTCCATTGTCACGCGGCTTTCATCAAGCTCTCATTACGCATTTCAGCTCATTTCTACTTGTTTTCAGCTTTCAATAAGCATCACATTGCTGATTACGGCTGTCTTTGCCCATGTCCATGTGCTATGAGCAGCGTTGTGTTTTTTTTAGTATGCCAATGAATAATTGATAAAATAAGAAATGAATATACTTTACCTATTGTGAAGTGATATATGCAGGAAGCATTGTGTTGAAGAGCTGGCAATCTGTTTTCATCTTGCTGCAGCATCAGTGCTGTGGAGCTGCTGTGTAAGTGTCATGAATGTGTGCAGTGTGTAGTGTAAATAGTGTGCGTGAGCGAGCCAAATCCGTTAGGGCAGCTGTGTACTGTGTAAGATAGTGTTCTAAAATGGCGCCTAATGTGTGGTACGCGGCTGTGGCTGATTTTGCGTCCTTGTTTTTGGATGTCGTCCGACTTTTTCGGAAAATCTGTATGTGTTTGGTGGTGTTTTGATTGTTTAGTGTCCTTTAGCCTCGGTTTCGTTTTGTTCGGCGGCCATTTTTTTATCTCGCTTAGGTGATTTTTGGGTGTCTAAACTCCGAAATTTGGACTTAAATTGAGGTGTAACTTCACTTGCAGAGGTCATGTGTGCCCCCCTTGCTGTGGGTAAACTTTTTATGTGTTTGTTGTGTGAATTTATTGTGTTTCTAATGTTTTTAGGGTCGCACGGGTTGCTTCCTTGTTTTGGGATTTCGAATGTCTTTTTCAGAAAGGTGTTTGGTGGTGTTTTGCGTCTTTAGAGTCCTGAAGCCTCGTTTTCGTTTTTTGCGGCGCCCATTTTTTATCTCGCGTCTCATATTTGTTTGTCGTAAGTCCGTAAATTTAGCGTGGTCCGCTCGTATTTGTTTGTCGTATGTCCTTAAATTTTGCGAAATCCGCAGTTGCTGCCTTGGCGCTCCATGCCAGCAACTGAGGCCTTCGCTTCGCAAAAGGCCGCAGGCTCCCTACGCGAGCCCGCAGCGTTAGCAACAATCCGCCTGCTCACAACTATATATGTGATATATTCACTAGGCCTGACTAAGGTTTCGGATACATTATAATAACTATTTTTGCAGCATTTCAGGGAAGCCCAACATCGCGGCCACCTTACAAGGCAAGCAGAAAAAAGGCAATAATTTGTAACAATATGAGTGGGCTGATAGGGTGTTCATGCTATATATATTTAGAGGATAATGACTTGTGTTATCACTAAAGTGTCCCTGAAATTATTGCAATAGTTAATATTATCCACCTGGTTTTGAAAAGCAAATTATTAAGAGTTAGTGAGGCTGTATGTTAGTGTAATTTGAAGATTTGTCATCCAGTTATACAACAAAAATTCATTTTTTTCTCTTGATATAAAATGGCAACACATAAACAGTATATACCTTTGTTTAAATGCATTTGATTTTACATAGCAGAAAAAGAACCTGGTCTGTTCATTCTATCTACCTAAAAGAGTGGCTTAATTATGTCTCAGGATACCCTTGTGCCTATCCAATGCATGATTCATTCCTTAACTGGGTTTGACCATACCACTTCCATTAGAAGGCTGCTTTATTTATCTGCTACTCATTCTGTAAGCAGAACTTTCTCCCATCAACCTGGAATCTTCCACCTTCCAACTATAAATTGTGACTTTTTGTTCTTACATTCCTCTTTTTTTCAAAAACACTCCCCACTGAACTTCATTTAATTATTTCATGTATTTGAAAGTTTCAATGATACATTATTCACCCTCCTTTGAATTGTTTATTGTTTAGTAATATCCATTTGGAGATATGGGGCCTTATTCTATTAGCTATTTGCAAATGCCTTAAACTCATACATTTGGATTCAAGTGTTTTTTTAATAAATGTTTATATGCATTCTATTGGCTTAAGAATTCATTATAGTTGTCGTAATTGCGAGTTTGTTGCTAACGCTATGTTAAAAGTTATGGGCTTGAGCATGCACAATGAGCGACGAAGACGCTCATCGCGAAGCCCGTACGTGACTGGCTTGTCGGGGCTGCAATGAGTGCGAAAGGCGTTCATTGCAGGGCTCGCGATGAGCGCTAAAGACGCTCATCGCAAGGCCTTTATGTGACTGGCTTAGTTACAGGCTTCAAAACAATTACGGGTTTAACAGCTGCCATTTTTTTCAAGCCCGTAACTCAAAAGCTGCTCGGGGGCAGCAAAAAAAAGGCAATTGATTAGATTAGCTTAAAACCTCACACATGGCACAGGGGGAGCCTGTAGGTGAGGTTGCAAGCTATTTTGCTATTTAATTGCCTTTTTTTACCGGTCTCAAAACAGCTAAGCGAGATAAAAAATGGCGGCCGTAAACCCATTTCGGTTTGGGGAAAATGATCAATTTTCCAAGCATGCAAATGGTTTCACACCCGTGAATGGTAACAGGAGCACACAGGAGGGAGAGGGGTGAAAGAGACAGAGGGGAGGGAAATGGGGGGCGGGGGGAAAGAGACACAGGGGTGAGAGAGTGGGGAGAGGCTTGAAAGTTGCTGGTTGGACGACGCCTGCAATGAGCGAGGCCCGTAAAGTAGAGAGGGGGGGGGGGGGAGGCTCGCAATGAGCACCAAAGGCGCTCATCGCGATGAACGCAAGTAAGAGGGGGGAGAGCCTTGCATTGTGTGGCAAACAAACTTTATTGCCATAATTTTTGACGGACAAGTTGCTAGTAAGAAATATTTGCCAAATATGTATCAATATTAATAGTGATTTTAAGTGTGTATAAATTTATGAATTGGTCAATTGAATCAGGCCCATGGTCTCCAAAACTGGAAGCAGTATGTACTGTATTAGTCCGAATATAAGCCACACCCGCGTATAAGCCGCACCCGTAAAGTTCAAGGTGAAAAAATAGAAAAAAGATAGTACTCACATATAAGCCGCAACCGTAAAATTGGAGAGAAAAAGACTCTCAAAGTGATCCGCCATTGCAGGTTACAGGCTTTACAGGGTGATAGAATCACTAAAAGCGTAAATCGCTATTCAATACCGCAGTCTAAAGCACGAAAATCAGCACACTTAACTCGCAATCGCGCAAATCGGCAGTAATTTTGCATTTGCAAATAGAAGTCGCACGCGTTACAAGCAAAGTTCGCAAATCGGCAATGATTTTTTGACGGCCGCGAATATAAGCCGCACCCGTAACTCGCAAGCTCAAAAATCGGAAAAAAGGTGCGCCTTATATTCGGACCAATACGGTATATGAGGCCTAAATAAGGACCTATAGAGTGATCCGAGTATCCTACTTGCTTTTCTTACTTATTTACTTTTAGATACATTGAGCATCACAGAGACTATGAGAAACTGCAGTTGCAGATTTACTATGTTAAATAGAAGTTTTTAATATTTTAATGTTTATATAAATTCTAGTTTACATATAGTTATTATTCGTTGCCTTCATTAAACATGTAACAGGGTAACAAATAGTTTAACGTGTCACAAGGGAGATTTCAGAAATGAAAAGCAAACATGTAAATAAATATAGTTGCCTTGGGCTGTTATTCAAAGTTTTGAGTTGAAGTGTTAAATAACCGGGCTTGAGGTATAAACATTTTAAAAATATCTTTACTTCAAGAAAAACATTTTTTGGGGGAAAAATCTGAATATTTAAAGACTCTGAGCATAGGAATCCATTTTGTGTTTGTTACATTAAATACAGAGAGCTGGATGATTGGATTGTGTTTAAGCATGTTTTGGAGAGAGAGAGGAGAGAAAGGGAGGGCTCTCTGTTAAATGATTTAATCGGACAGAAATTGACACCACATCCCTTCCCCCTCATTGGCCAAGTTTGCATCAAACAACATTTTTACAGAAATTAAAATCCTCCCCCACACACACACACAAAACGTCTACCAATATGTCATGGAAGCTTCCAGGGTATGGCAGATGCTTCACAATTTATTTTCTTCCTAAATAAAAAGTATAATAACTGTATTTCTCGGAATTCTGGGCATGGAAGCTTTTATCTCTCTTTTACCCACTATAAATTAAATGATTGTTGTGGTGAACTACCTCGTCAAAATATCCACTACCTAAGTATTTATATATATATATATATATATATATATATATATATATATATATATATATATATATATATATATATTCAGATTTGTAATGTACAATTAATTTAATAGCTCTTTAGGGCATTATTTTGTATTTTTTAATGAGCAACTACTATCTGATGTGATTATATACATTGTTTTTGTAGGAATTATTAGCTATAACACCCACTTAAGACTTATTTTATTAGCTACATTACTAAAAGAAAACAAAACTACCCACAAATGTCACCAGCTCCATACTTTAAATTGCCTGCAATTTGCTAATGATAACTTAACAGGAAAGGTGCTTTGATTTGTGTACATTAACATAATTTGTCATCCAAGGGATTTTACACAGGGCCCATAGGTCACATGGAGATTGACATTTGCAGAAGCCGGACAGATTAATTGCTTGCAGATAACTATTGATGCTGGATCGTCCTTAGGGACATGGAATCCTTAAGGCTAATTCATTTGCACAGCTTTTATATTAACATACACAATGGTTCCTTGTAATTAATGCATTTGCAGCTGGTGGCTATACGACAGATAATGAAATGCAGTGACCACTATGCTTCCTTTTTAAATGTGTCATTTAACTTAGAAAAATGGAATTCTGGGTATATTGATGGTCACATTCAATTTGTATAAAAAGTGAAATTGAGATATACATTTTTAGTTTTTTGACTATGGTTTAGAATTTACTAAAGGATTGTGGTGGCGTATATGGGTTTGATAGCCCACGGTAACCCGATCACCAGCATTTCAGGTTAACGAGGGCTTGGTCCAATTTACATTTGAGAGTAACGCGGCTCATCAGAAATTATCATGAAAGAGGTGTTTAATGGGCATGCTATTGACACCATATAGTGAAAACCAAAGTTTTCCAAATTTACTAAAGACGAATCTTCCTTTTAACTACACACAATGCTGATATCCAGCATTTTGTGTGTGAACCCAGCAAAAGCAGTATATTTTGTAGTTAAATAAAATTATATTACCAACATTCAGTCATTAACATAGAACATGCATGGCTAAATAAAACTGGCATATTCCATCAATACAACTCATGCTTAAAGAAGTATAAGTTTGTACTCTCTACTGGGTTATGGAAATACAAATTATGAATGATAAATTTTATATATATATATATATATATATATATATATATATATATTTATTTATTTAAATGTAATTAATGTTTTCAGAATTTCATGATATGGTAGCCAAACTGACATTATGAACAAAAGTGAATAATATGTGGTGCTGATGAATGTGCACGGGCATGTTATAATTTTGTCTGCTTTATTGTTACTATACATCATTAATGACATGTTTCCGACCAATATGGTGCCTTTGATGGTTTATGCACAAAATATAAATACGTTCACATAACATTACCCTTTTATATCCATTCTCATTTGCTCCTATGAAACAGCTTTTAATCTGTATATACCACAGGTGGGGGAGACACAGGGGAGGGGGGAAAAGAGACAGGGGGGAGGGGGGAGACACAGGGGAAGGGAGAGGGGTGAAGACACAGGGGAGGGGGGAAGAGACACAGGGGAGGGGAGAGGTGATGGTAGAGACACAGGGGAGAGTGGGGGAAAAGACACAGGGGAGAGGGTGGAAGAGACAAAGGGGAGAGGGGAAAAGACACAGGGGAGGGGACGGGGGAAAGAGACAGGGGAGAGGGGGGAAAGACACAGGGGAGGTGGGGAGAGACACAGGGGAGGGGAGAGAGGGGGGAAGAGACGCAGGTGAGGGGAGAGGTGGGGGAAGAGACACAGGGGAGAGGGGGGAAGAGACACAGGGAAGGGGAGGGAAACAGAGAGGAGGGGTGGAAGAGACACCACTGGCAGGGCAGAGAAGGATGAGAGGGGGAGAAAGATACAGGGGAGATGGGGAGGAATACACAAGGTAGGGAAAGGAAGTCATATGAAAGGGGGGGAGGAAGACACAGGGGAGGGTTGGGGGCGGGAGAGGTGAGGGGAGAGGGGGGAAAGACACAAGAGAGGGTGAAAAAAGACACAGGGGAGAGGGGGGGGAAGACACAGGGGAGGAGGGGAAAAAGACACAATGGAAGGAGAGGGGGGAGGGAGAGAACAATTAAAAATTATACCATCATTTTGATGGGCAATTTACTAGTATATAATAATGAGTTGAGGGAAATGAGGCCCAAACATTCCTATACTGGATACAATCATAGGGTCTCAGTCAATTCCCATTATCGCAAAGTTACACAGGAAAAAAGTGCTCAGTAACTTCCCCTAACTATTCTATTCACCCCTCGCATCATAATTGCGAGTGTGCTACTTGAAATACCTGCAAGTAATATTACTCTGACTTCTCCGTTGATTTTCACTCATGAGGACTATTAGGAGTTGCTTAAGCTGCAAAAAGCTATTCAAGTCCAAATTACTCAAAATTACTTGGTTCCTGCAACTCCTAATATTTCTGATTTTTGCAAAAAAATTTGCAAGTCCTATTGAGCACTCGTAGAGGCATAAAAATGTGCCTACTGCAACCTTCCCCGCTCAAGACTCATACCTCTCCGGATCACCCCTATCAGGCATTTACATAACCATGGGGGTCCATTGAGTCCCCCATGACATCTAAATCATTAACCCTGTGTTATGGGAGTACTTAAAGGACCCCATGGCACCTAAATGTTAAACGCTGATGTCGATGCACCGGGGGTCCTAGAAGGAGCTAGATTAATACACCTAGTATCTGAGCAATCTGATTGGTAAAACATTAATTTAAAATTAATATTGAGGAGGGTGAAAACTGAAAACCCATTTTGATTGGCTGGAATCTGATTGACATCTATTTCAGCCAACCAGAGTGCTCAAAATCTCAATTTACACAGTAGAAATCATGGCAACGGCCATCTGTGGCAGGTAAGCTCCTTCTATGAGGAGCTCCATTAGTTTAGTTTTTATTGGGGCACCCTTTTCATGGCCCAGAAGATAGGAACATGGTTTTCAATCAAGAGATAAAATGGACAGAACCTCTTCTATCAACATAGATATCCCAACTATCCATCAAGAAGAGGACCAGGGCATTGCTGATCATCGCTGGATGATCATTTGGGGGTAGGGAAATATTATTAATTTCTATTTATTTTACAGATTAAAATAAAAATCTTTTTTTATTGTATTTCTTTATTTTTTTATGTAATTTTGTTATTCTTCTGTATTTTTCTTTATTTTGCATCATGTTTTTTTTTTCGTGGGGGGGGGGGGGGGGTTGTATTTATTGTAGATCAGTGTAGTGTTTTTACTTAGAGTGCCATAGGGTCCTTATGGTAGTATGAAGAAGTTGTAAATCAGGTTTCCAAGAAAAATTCTGGGAAGGGGAACTGATCTAGTTTTGTTTCATAAAATGCACCTAAAATAAAACCCATGTAGAACGCTTATAAATGTAATGGGGAATACAGATAGTGTAGCACCTTCCCAAAGCCTAGGAAATCTAGTCTTATATCAGATTTAAAAGGGATCCTCTACTGATTAGCATGTGCTTTTTTAGAGTCCTGAAGAAATTGTTTATATATATAATACTAGCAACTTGCCCGTCTGCAATAAAATGTGGCCATGCTGTTTGCCACACAATGGGAGCCTTTCCCCCTCTACTTTACTGGCCTTGCAATGAGAGCCTTCAGCGCTCATCACAGGCCTCTCCCACTGTCCACTTCCTCCCTTGTGTCTCAATTCCCCCCTCCTCTCCCTCCTTTGTGTCTCCTCTTCCCCCTGTGTTTTTACTCCCTCTCCCCCCCTGCGTCTTTCCCCCCTGTCCCCCTATGTCTCTTTCCCCACCTCTCCCTCCGCTGTGTCTCTTTCCCCACCTCTCCATCCCCTGTGTCTCTTGCCCCCCCTCTCCCTCCCCTTTGTCTCTTTTTTCACCCATGTCTCTTCCCCCTCTCTCGTGTCTGTTCACCCCAATTTCCCTCCCCTGTGTCTCTTCCCCCTCCTCTCCCTTCCCTGTGTCTTCCCCCCTCCTTTCCCTCCCCTGTGTGTCTACCACCTCCTCTCCCACCCCTGTGTGTGTCTACCCCTCCCCTTTGTCTTTTCCCCGCTCTTCTCCCACCCCTGTGTGTCTCCCCCCTCTTCCTCTGTGTCTCTTCCCCCTCCTCTCACTCCTTTTTGTCTCTCCCCCTCTCACTCCCCTGTGTCTCTCCCCCTCCTCCCACTCCCCTGTGTCCCCCCCTCCTCTGTGTATCCCTCCTCTCTCATTCCCCTGTGTCCCTCCCCCCTCTCATTCCCCTGTGTCTCTCCCCCTCCTCTATGTGTCTACCCCCTCCTCTCCTACCCCTGTGTCTCCCCCTCCCCTGTGTCTCTCCACCCTCCTCTCCCTCCCCTGTGTCTTTCCTCCATCCTCTCACTCATTTGTGTCTCTCTCCCCCTCCTCTCACTCCCCTGTGTCTCCCCCCCTCCTCTCACTCCCCTGTGTTTCTCCCCCTCATCTGTGTCTCTCCCCCTCCTCTATGTCTCTTCCCCCCTCCCCTGTTTGTCTACCCCCTCCTTTCCTTCCCCTTTGTGTCTCCCCCTCCCCTATGTCTCTTCCCCCCTCCTCTCCCTTCCCTGTGTCTCTCCCCCTCACTCCTTTGTCTCTCCCCCCTCCTCTCATGACCCTGTGTCTCTCCCCCTCCTCTCACTCCCCTGTGTCTCTCCCCCCTCCTCTCACTCCTTTGTGTCTGTCCTCCCCCCTCCTCTCACTCCCATGTGTCTCTCCACCCTCCTCTGTGTCTCGCCCACCGCTAATTCCCCTGTGTCTCCCCCTCCTCTGTGTCTCTCCACCCCTCCCCTGTGTGTCTGCCCCCCTCCGCTACCCACCCCTGCGTGTCTCCCCCCTGCCCTGTGTCTCTTCCCCCTCCCCTGTGTCTCTTCCCCCTCCTCTCCCTGCCGTGTGTCTCTTCCCATTCCTCTCCCTTCCCTGTGTCTCTCCCCCCTCTCCTCTGTGTCTTCCCCCTCCTTCCCTGTGTGTCTCCCATCATCCTGCTCTCTATCTCCGCCGCACAATGTGCATGCGTGGCCCATTGCGCTATGCCCATGCACAGCATACGCCGCACTATGCGCATGCGCGCCCAATTTGCAGCAGTCGTAGGTGTCAAACTGCGATTTGTTGCAAGTGTGACGATGAATCGCAGTTTGACAACTATTATATGGGATAACTACATATTGTGTTTTAAATTGATAATTGTACAGTAAAGCGTATGTATGTAGCTTTTGTTATTTTATAATATTAGTTTTATATATATTCATACATGCTTGACAGTCACTTAATTTTGACACCTGTACATTCATGAAATTTTATCTGGAGATATTAGCAAAAAATAAATATAAATCTCAGAGCACCATGCACAGAAAACCACTTCAGTGCCGTGCAAAGATTGAAACAGTTGGTTATTGTATCTCCACTTAACAAGTTTGTTAAAAAACTCACTCAAAGCACTGTATTAAATTGACAGCAAAAATCAATATAGTCAATGAAACCATCATACTTTCCCTGGCATTTAAAAAAATAAACTGGGTTACTTAGACCCCTTTAAAACCATTTTCTTCTAAATTATTATAAATTATTATTATATTAATAATATATATATAATTCCTATTATTCTAAATTATAAATTTAAAAACTAAAAAACAATGCCATAATCTTTGCATATTTTTCATACAAGGAATCTGTTTACTGCTTTCATGTAACTCTCCCTTCGTGTGTTTTGAAATCTTCAAAAAGATATATAATATTTACAGTGATTGCAAAATTTTCCTAAGGAAACTATTCAAATGAAGTATGAAATTAGTTCTGCTCAAACATTTTCAGTTATATGTCTGCTTAAACCTACTACATCCTGTGCTTTGCAAGTCACACACTGATTGCTTTGCAGTTTTATTGAGACAACAAAGGTGGAAGGCAGGAGGGGGCATTTTTGCCACCCCCAAAGAGGTGACACCCGGGGTGCTCCGCCTCCCGCACACCTCCCTTCCTATGCTACTGCTCTAAAGGAAATGATGGTTGTTGTGGTCACAGCCGAAATTGACCATAAGGAGACAGATAAAAAAAAAACACACAGCAACTGCCAGATTGTGATACAAATGTTTCAGTCTTTACTTCCTCCTAATTGGCCAAAACTATTTTTCAAATTGTATACCAATTTAGCCTGGGCTTGGAGGGTGTTAAACCTACGTTTCAACTGACAGAAATTAAAATATTTTGCTAAATTTATGGTAAGTGTTTAAATGCTTATTTTTTTCCATGCAAAAAAACATGTTTTCATACACCACTAATTCTCCTCTATCAGATGCATTCATAATACAGCTCACTTACATATCCCTTTAAAAC
>CM050169.1:34235575-34355575 GCA_027410445.1 Discoglossus pictus | reverse complement strand
ATATCCCTGAAAATAGTGTTGCCATTATTCACTATGAAAAGGAATCGGATATGTATACTCTTATGTTGAAATAATATTTATGTTTTAAAAATCTGACTAGGCAGGAAATACACATAAAAGTTAGTTTTCATCAAACAAAAAAAAGTTGATGTCTCTGCTGAAACCTGGAGGAAGCCATAATACTTAATATGTTTGAGAACAGTGTTTAAAGTTTTGTTGAAAAAGGCTTGCAGTAATAAGTATCTGTAAGGGAAGGGGAAAGGTGTCCAATTCAATAGATTCAATTATATAACAAATCAATTCACTCTGGCTACTACCAATACCTTTTCTCAACTTACGGCATAATCTATAATTTTTGACTCCGTTATTTCGTTCCTGCCTCATTTTAATTTCTTATATTGTTCTTAAAGGTGTATATATAAGTTTCCTGGGTTTCAAATGTTTGGTAAGAAACAGGCAGTGATTATCAGAAAAATATGTGTTATGTAGAGAATTTCAGTGTACTTACAAGGTTATAAGCAGGAAAGTAAAATCCAGCTTTGCACACCCAGAGGAAGGTTACATAACCAAGTACACCGAGGAACAGTAGCCAGGTACAGAGTTTGACCTTTCAAAGGAAGTACTTGGTACAGGATAGAATCACATGGTTGGGTGGGATCTGAGTTTACAGCTGAATCAGAGCACAAGGATAGAGAGAGACAGAGACTACATATCCCAGGCTGCTTTTCAACACAGGAACCCCAGAATATGATACAAATGTATCAGCTAACCTCTGCTTTCTCCTGATTGGCCAAGTCAACTGACAAAAGCCTCAGCTTGCAAACAGAAAAGATTTAGGGATTTTTTCATGCAACATATTGTTTGCATACACTAATGATTATCTATCCTCTTTCAGATGCATTAATAATCCACAAAACTTAGATATGCCTTTAAGAAATATAAGTAGACATCACTGTTTTAATTGTAACTACAGTGTTGAAGAAAAAAAAAACTAATCCTCTAAAAACTGGCCCACAGGAGTGTGCGCTTTCTTTTTCTGGAGAAATTAGCATTGAGTGATCAAAGAAGCATGAACATTGTCCATGAAGGTATGTACTTCCTGCTGATACTCTCCATCTGTTCTTTAATAAATCAAGTGGGGGAGGAAAACACAGTGAGAGTCTCACTTAGGCTTTTTAAGTTTTTATGATCATAATCTCTAGTTAAAAATATTAATCATTCTATAATTCTCAGGCTCTTAAAATTTAATAGGAATGATCTAATTTGTGTGCTCCGGTAAAAATATACTGCTTTTATTGCAGCCGTACAAATGATGTTATGTTGTGATCAAAACATTTGTTTAGACCATCGCACAAGTCATTTAATCAAACGTTATTGCACTTAAAATAATGATAATAAAGTAAGTGGTACATTAAATAACCATTATGGTCAATGTATTCTTTTGGTTATCTAAACTTGATAAAGGGAATATGTTTTAGAACGCAAAAAAATAAAGTACAGCCTTTTAAATTTAAATGTATTTATGTAATTATTATTTTCTGTGATTCCATTTATGTTCTGATCTGATTCGGTCTTCAACTTTCTGAGGAGGGTTTGTTTATGTAAACTAATGTGCTTGCTATTAATACTACTGAAAGCGCTGACAGTTCTACCTGCCACATTTTTCATTTGACAGTTTCCTCTTGATTCAACAGAAAGTTTATCAGTAGAAACTAAAATGGTGGCTTTCACTGCACCATAACTGCATGGAAATATATTTTAGAGGCTGTAGTTATTTTACATTCTGAAACAAAAACATTTCGGCTTTTAGTGTAGTTCTTCAAAGTATTAGATTTTAAATAGAATATTATAGTGGCCCTTCCAATGCTGGCAAAGCTAATTTGAGTTCCAACTTCAGATCTATCCCCTTATGTTTCCACAAGAAATCGCCAGCACTGACATCTGCAGTGCCAGCAAGTAGCCGCTAGTTGGTGCCGTCAGGTTTCAGGGAAGGCAATAATTATTCCCTCTCCCAAAGTGGCGCAACTCGACAGCGAGGCCATCGCCATGTTCGGTGCAGGCACTCGACCCTCGAGGGCCTCCGGCGCGCCTCTCATAGCTTAAGGCCTCTTCTGTCGTCGCGCCTTATATACAATGTGCAGCAGTATTCGGAAAATCGGCAGCGCCCTCTAGCAATTGGCAGCGGCACTGCTGCTGCCGCCAATCTTTTGCGTAAGGGAAGAGGGAAAGGACCGTTTTTTTTTTTTTTGTCCAAATAATTTGATTATATTCTTTTTATTTCCAGACTAAGAAACCTACCCACTATTTTTTGTCATTATTGTTATCTCTGTGTCTTCTCTACTGACTATCACAATCCACTATGAATGATTCCCTTAGTGAAAGCAGAAGCCTTATGGGACAAGTCAGAAGCGGCTTAAACAGCTTTAAGACATTATCTTAGGTCGACATTCACGGACCCCTGTTACCTCTTAATCAGAATATGAATATCTTCAACTCCTCCAAATCCCTCTCCTGACATCATTTGTTATGTATTTGTACATTTCATTAAAAATATTTAGAGGACTTTCATATGCACAATAAAGATTTAGTCACTAATGCATAGTACACATAATTAAAAAAAGCAATTATTGCCTTCCCTTGTTCTCTATGTTTGTTGGGATAAATAATGTTTTAGTGGATTGCAAAAGAACAAAAATATTTTAAAGGGACACTGTCAACCCAACTAGTTAGTTTAATTTTAAGAACGTTAAAACTTACTAGAGCAGTAAATAATTTCTGAAATCGTCAGCACTGATTGTGTGTCTCCATTATTATTATTATACTAGTAAATTGCCCGTAAAAATGACGGTATCATTTTCAATTTGTATCTCCCTCCCTTGGGTCTCTCCTCACCCTTCCCTCCCCTGTGTCCCTCCGTGTCTCTTTCTCCCTCTCCCCTGTGTCTCTTCCCCACCCTCCCCTTTGTCTCTTCACCCCTCTCACCTCCCGTGTCTCCCCCCACCCCTGTGTCTCTCGCCCCAACCTCTCCCCTAATAAGTGTAGGTAGGTGCTCTGACTGCATGATAACACTAGCATAGATAGTTTTTTTTCCACAGC
The DNA here is from genome assembly GCA_027410445.1 of Discoglossus pictus. Lineage (NCBI taxonomy): Eukaryota > Metazoa > Chordata > Amphibia > Anura > Alytidae > Discoglossus > Discoglossus pictus. The sequence goes on along the minus strand of CM050169.1, from coordinate 34,352,479 downwards.
ATTAACAAATAAGTTCCGTGTTTCACTAATTAGCACATAGAAGCATCTAATTAAAAGAACATGGAACGTTTCTGGATTACACTTGGAATATTATGTACCTATATATCTATGTACTTTTTATACTTTATTTTATTAAGTGATTTAAGTTCATTTTTTTCTGCCTTAAATCCTTGTAACTGCTTTGGTCTGTCCTCTGTAGTCATGCAGCTCATGAATACACAGACTGTGAAGTACAGTGTTTCAAACTAGCCTGTCAGTGACCTCCCACAAGTAGCATGTTGCAGAATGTTGCCACTGATTGGTTACTATGATACAGTTACAAAAACTTCTGTAACAAAAATATGCTATGTGCTTATATAGAGCCCTATTCAATTGTCCAAATCGCATTTGAATGAGGCCCTAGAATTATACCCTACACAGGTTGCTTATTCAGACCCGTAATGGTTTCTATTTTTACATTGGAAGAATGTGCAAATATTTCCTTTATAGAATTGTCTTGCAGTAGAACCTCTTTATAAACCACAGTACGGCTGGCGAAACTATGTTTATTTTACTTAAGGGACACAATATGTTATTTCATTATCGAAGCTCACAGCAATGTTGTACTCAAAATGGAAAAATATAATTCTTTCAAGCTTTTAGCTTGGTTCATAAAGATTTGTTTGGAAATGGTTATGACAAAAAGAAGACATACCACAGAAAACAAAAGATTGTGCTGTCAGGTTTCTGAAGCGAAGTGTATTTATTATTAACTTTAAATATAAGGAGAGGATAGCATTATTGTCTGGCAAAGGGCTTTGACGTATCTACTATCACTAAATAAAACATAGTGTAATGGGAAGAAAAATAAGAAGATAATGGCTAATCCTTGAATCCCTCCCAAATTAAGATGTGCGCTGTTCTCAGTATCTGGCCACTCTGAGCTTTCTTAGATACCCCTATGGTACTAACCTTTCTGTCTTTGGTGCGCAGCACATTGGTGCACCCACACAGAGTCTGAATCTTGGCCAAATATTGGCTTGAGAGTACATGTCTGGTGGGGCTGCAATCACTAATATAGTTTCTAAAGAGTGCGTAACGCTCCAGTGAGAGCACATGTGCAAATGATTTGTACAGAGACGCAGGGGAGGAGTGGAGGGGAAGAGACATGTGGAGGGGAAGAGACACAGGGGAGGAGTTGAGGGGAAGAGACACAGGGGAGTCGGGGGGAGACAGAGGGGAAAGAGACACAGGGGAGGAGAGGGAGGAAAAGACAGAGGGGAAAAGGGGCAAATAGACAAAGGAACAGGAGGAGGGGGTAAATAGACAGAGAGAGAAAGGGGGAAATAGACAGTGGGGGTAAGGGGGGAAGAGACAGAGGGGGTAAGGGGGAAAGAGACAGAGGGGGGAAGGGGTAAAGAGACAGAGGGGGAAGGGGTAAAGAGACAGAGGGGGGAAGGGGGAAAGAGACAGAGGGGGGAAGGGGGAAAGAGACAGAGGGGGGAAGGGGGAAAGAGACAGAGGGGGAAGCGGGAAAGAGACAGAGGGGGGAGGGGTAAAGAGACAGAGGGGGAAAGGGGGAAAGAGACAGAGGGGGAAAGGAGCAAAGAGCCACAGGAACAGAAGGAGGGGGGAAGAGACAGAGGGGGAAGGGGGAAAAAGACAGAGGGGAGGAAGATGGAAAGAGACACAGGGGAGGAAGATGGAAAGAGACACGGGAGGAAGATGGGTGGAAGAGACACAGGGGAGGAAGATGGGAGGAAGAGACAAAGAGGGAGAGGGGGGAAGAAACACAGGGGAGGGAGGGGAGAAACACAAAGGAGGGAGGGCAGAAACACAAAGGAGGGAGGGGAGAAACACAGGGGAGGGAGGGGAGAAACACAGGGGAGGGAGGGGAGAAACACAGGGGAAGGAGGGGAGAAACACAGGGGAGGGAGGGGAGAAACACAGGGGAGGGAGGGGAAAACACAAGAGAGAGTGGGGGGGGGCACAGGGGAGGAAGAGGGGTGGAAGACACATGTAATATTATACCCTAATTTATGACGGGTAAATGACTAGTGTGTCTTCTAGTTTTCTATGTTGCAAGGGTGTGTTTGAATTTTGATGTCTGTTGTTTACAGAGTATGCGGCATAGACAACCGTTTAGACATCCTTTTGCCGCCAATATGTCATATAGAGCCATGTCCTGATAATATTAGCATGCCGTGGTTGAGTTAGTGACTGAACAAAACAACAAATAAAGCCAATTTCAACCCCTCTACCTTCCCCTAATAAAATTAGGAGTCCCCTTCTACTCTTTACCCTGACAATGGGAACTATTCTATAGTGGATCCTGGTGCTTTGCACCTGTAATAGCTCTGTTCCTTTTTGTAAACAAGTCTATAACTTGGCAATTGGGACTTAATGAATAATATAATATCATCTATTGCACTTATTTGATTTTTTACATATGTGTTTTAGTAATAATAGAATAATTTTATATCATCTTAAAATGTACATATTTTAGTATTTTTGTTTTATTAAAATAATTATTTTTGTAATGTTTTATTCTTTTGTTTCTCGTTAATTACTTAAAATAATAAAGACTGTATTGAAAAAGTGAAGTGTCTATCACTAAGGCTACAGTATACATTGGGTAAGAACTGCTCCGGAGAGTAGCTGAATGTCATGGGAATATTCAGTAACACAGTTGTAAAATAAAAGGATCGCAGTGGGCAGTGGTTCCTTTGTTATTGGACAAACACTTTAGAGTGATAACCTTTAAAAAATGTAACTCTAGAGTTACGCCTAGATAAAACATTTATCAAAAAGTATCAGTGTATACTGCAATAGTCTTATTTATCATCTGACTAATGAAAGCAAAATAGTTTCAGTGGAAGAGTTGAATATGAAGATCAAGTCCTTAAAGTATCCCATGATGCTTTGCTGCAGAAACTGATCCAAAAACGAATTATGAATTTTATGCCTATTCAGCCTGGATTTTCAGAGATATTCCTTCTCAAAATCAAGTGCCAGAAAACTGCAGAAATTTGCAAAACATGTTTTCATACACTACTGGTTCTCCTCTATCATTTTTAATCCAGGAAACATCTATATAGCTTTAAAGGAGCTGCATAACTATTTAAAGGGAAATCACACAATATTTTCCTATCTTTATAAACGTAACAAAAACATCTCGTATATCCTGAACACTTCATAATATCCATGCCTCTACCACTAATTAAATATTTCTACCAATTTTCCCACAGTGATTATAACAGTTTCCTATGCAGAAATTAATAAGGGATACAAATGTTGCATGGCCCCCGAGGCCACATATGCAGCAATTCAAATGATACCACTTGCCTGCAGTTAAAAAGTGTCAGTGACAGAAATAGGATGAATCTTTTTTTCTAATGCAAAAAACTTTATGCGTATGCAGTTTTTCTTAGCAAGATTTCATGTAAAATAATTATAAATTAAATTTAGGTGGAATTTGTCACCAAAAATAAAAATATGTATAAACGGAGAGGGGGAGTGTTTTGTGGACCAAGAGAAAATAATATTCTAGCTGTGGAAGGAAAAAACAAGATTGAACTGTGAGAGAGATGCGTGGTGTAGCACTCAAGAGAACAGAATGCAGGTTTCATGGAAAGCGTCCAAGGGCAGCGAGTTGGCATTCATTCCTATGGAGTCCCATTCTAGGAGTGAACCCGCAAAGAGGTGCAGATGGTGTTAATGTGAAAGACAAAATAGAAAAAGGCAGTAGAGACAGAACCATGTCTGTTCAGTAATTCATTCAATCACTGGCTACATTTCAAGAAAAGTATATTTTCAGTAACAAGAATGAAATGTATTATTTGAACTGTGTTTTGTAAAATCACCTAATACCTGTGCATGCTCAACTTGTTTTGTACTAGAGCTATAAGCATGCTAATTATTTTTAATTTGTTTTATTAAAAAGCATCAGAGATGTTGCAAGCTTATTTGCATGCCCCACCCACATTGTTAGATTGCAATGGGAATGTTGTATTTGTTGATCAAGAGCTGGAAACAGGTTTTCTGACCACTTTTAGATTGTAAATGTACACACAAGTATGTTATATTTGCTTACTGTACTCTCATATGTTATATTGTTTACTATGCGCTGCACAGTGTAGGGTTTCTACAGCTCTTGAGCATAATACATATGTGGTTTGCACTCAAATTTCATGTAATGTTTCATTACTGAATTGCAAAGTGAAGAAGAAGAGGGGCAGATAAACTATATAAACCTCTAATTGTGTGTGGCAAGAATTGCTATGTCCCATGGAGCCTCTTCTGCTCTCTATGGCCCTCATTCAATTGCAATTTGGCCAATTGAATAGGGCTCTAAATAAGCACATAGCATATATTTTTTAAAGAAGTTTTTAGTTAGTGAAAACCTTGCTTTTGGATAGATGCTTACTAACTAAAAACTTCTTTAAAAAAATTATGTTATGTCCTTATTTAGAGCTTTATTCAATTGGCTAAATTGCAATTGAATGAGGGCCTATGTCTTTACCTAGCAACACAAAAGTTCTGTTGTACATACACGGAGCGAAACAGCTTTATATATATATATATATATATATATATATATATATATATATATATATATATATATATATATATATATATATATATACACACACACACATACACAAAAGCGACTTGCCCGTCAAAAAATGACGGCAATAAAATTGTAAGGCAGGTAATGCTGTTTGCCACACAATGTAAGGCTTTTAGTCCTCTGAGTACCTTCAGCGCCCATTGCGAGTCTCTCCCCTTGTGTACTTTTGCTCCTCTGAGCACCCTGGGCGTTTATTGTGAGCTCCACGGTGAGCGCCTTTGGCAAAGCGAGTCTCTCCTCTGCTCTGTTTTTTTTTTATATAAATATATTTTTGTATAATAATTTATTATTTAATTAAATAATAAATTAATATACTTCACCTATTTGTAATGAATATATCCAGGAATTAATATGCTGAAGAGCTAACAATCGTTGTTTTTTCTGCAGCATACAATGTACATTTGGACTGTTGGTGATCTGAGGAGAAAGTGTCAGCAATGTGGCAAGTGTGCAGTGTAAATAGGCTGCGTGCGCAAGGGCAAACCGTTTATTTATTTGTGTAGTGCGGTATTTTAGAATGGTAATGTTATTAGTTGCAAGTTAGTCTTGTAAAATGGCGGCGAGTGTGTATGTGTTACGTGGGTCTCAAGCATTTTCCGTCCTTCCTAATAGTGTATTTTGTACCTCGTATGTTCCTGGCTAAAAGTCGTATGTGCCCAGCGGTGTTTTGCGTGTTTAGGGTTTGTGTAGCCTCGTTTTTTTTCTTTCCGGGGGCCATTTTTTCTCTTGCTTAGGCGATTTTCGAGTGGCGAAACTCTGCAAATTCAACTTAAATTGTCCCCCCGTGCTGTGTATGATGGTTTTTGTATTTGTTGTGTTTTTGGATGTATTTTATTTTCTCTAAGTGGCGGTTTCCTTTTCAAAGTGTTACGGGCCGTAATTTTTTCAGCCGATTTTGTCAAAGTGCTACGGGTCTCGCACTGTGAATTGTGTATTTGAGTTTTCTGTTGTTCTGTAGTCCCGCAAGTCATAGTTATGATGCTTAATGCATGCGGCGTCGGAGGGATGAGCGGCTACGGCACTCATCTCCACCAGCGCAGTATTTGGCGCTCCCTGTACGGGGTCGTAGGGATGAGCGCCTATGGCGCTCCTTGCCTGGCCGCAACTGCGGCACTCGCAGTTTTAAGTTGCGTTAAACGGATTTTGGCAAGGCTGCGCTGCTGAGAACTATAATATATATATATCAATCATGTAATATATGATGGGCAAAAGAGTGATAGAAGCCCTCCATAGGGCTTCCAGCTCAGATTTCCGAGAAAAAAAGTTATAACACTGCATTCTGGGAAGCTGAGCTAGGACATGCAAATGTGCCCACAAATGCCTTGCCCTTCAATCCATATCCATTAGCAAACATGGCTTCCTTTAAGCTTATGCCTGCTGTATTACACAGTTTTAATGCATTTGTGGGCACATTTGCATGTCCCACCTCAGCTTCCCAGAATGCAGTGTAATAACTGTAATAACTGTTTTTTTAACTTGTTTAAAACATTCAAATGTGAACACAGGTGTACTATTTATTACTGTACGGTGGAGGCTTCTATCGCTCTTTTGCCCACCATATTATAAATGATTGTTGTGCTGAACTACTTACTCAACACAAGCTGAGATCCCGCTTCATGCTGATGATAGCCAGTATTTTCCATTAGCAGGTGACTTCCGGCACCATATGGAGTATACTTACTTCATAGAATATAGCGAATTGTTAGTGACATTACATTTAAAAGGCAATGATTATGTTACATTTGATAGTCATGCATGGACAATAAGTCATCCACAGTGAGATTAGCTTTGCAAATCAGCATAATTATATACACAAGACTAAAGCCTGTTAATAAAGTCAATACAACAGTCACTCATTGAAGATATCATTTATAAGCTTAAAGAAAAAAAGATGAAGCTAAGTGTAAAATGGTTTTCATCTGTAAGACATGCTTCAGTTTAAGCCCACTTTGTAGCTCTTAATAATACACTTTTCTATGCACTGATATGAAATATCAATAGCATATTTTATTAATGAAAATGAATCAATGAGAATGTGAATGCTGAGCCACTTAGGGATTCTGTGGCTCGGGTTGATTGTAAGTTTAATGATCTAAATTATAACTACTGTGTCACATTTTATGGCAGGTTTTAAATGGTTACTATGCAGTTGTAAACACACTTGCAGCTGTGATTGCTCGTCTACTTTTCATGTACTTTAATGACATCCTTAGCCCTATAAAATTGCTATTTATGTAAAACAAGATAATGATGGTATAAACCATAAGTTGTTGCTGATTGTACCAGGAGTATTTCTACAATCTTTGAAATTGTAGTTTGAAAAGAGTAAAATAATATACCGTATATATATATATATATATATATATATATATATATATATATATATATATATATATATATATATATATATAAATAATTATTTTAGTTTTATAAATAGAATTTAGTTTTAATGGAGTTATGGAAAATTATATTTTTAGACTTCTAAATAACATAAAAGATAGATAAATAAATAATAAATAATAAATAAATAATAATAAATAATGAAGGGAAAAAATAGATATAGCGAAAAAGGGGGATGGATTTGAAAATGGTTGGGTAAGTATAAAAGAAAGAAAGTAAAACCTGAAGCAAGAAGTGTGAAAGTGGACAGGACAGTTGATTAAATGTAAAACCAAGTAAAATGTATTTGGCACAATGTGAAGCTTATTACATTTAGGGTTTCTAATTACTTATGAGATCTCTATTGTTTAAGGGGCTGTACAGTAATTACAGGAATATTTTAGCCAATGTGGAGCTACCAACATGAAAATGACAAGAAACTGGTGTTTATTATATGGAGTACTTAAAAGTAAATGCAAGTGAGCTGAATGCATCTGAGGAGAATTAGTAGTGTATGAAAACATATGTTATATAGAAAAGTTCAGTTTACTTACAAAGTTATTTGCGCAAAAGTCAAATCCAGTGGTTCACACCTACAGGACTCTTACATAAGCAGGTTACACACAGGAAATACAGCAGGGTACATATTTTGACCTTTCTGGTACAGAGCACAGGAAGTAACTGTTGCAGTTCTTGTACTGAGCACATGCCAGAAGCCACTGAGGTGAAGAATGATACAATGTATTATCCTGATTCTGAATTTGAATGTTATGCTAATTGAGGTGGAGTTTTCTAGGGGTGTACACGATAAAATGCAAATGCCAAAAAACATAGGACATTTTGCTAACTTCAAGGTAAGCTAATTAATGTTTATTTTGGGATGTTTTCGTGCAAAAAAAATGGTTTTCATACACTACTCATTCTCCTCTATGAGATGCGTTCAAAATCCAGCTCACTTACATACCCCTTAAAGTAATTTAGCCCCGAAAAAAAAAGGATTGCATTGCGAATTACAAATTAGTCATATATAAAAATGTTGCATTTTATTATTTTAATCGTTCTTATAGAGGGTCTGGGTAAATATTTAATTATTTACCTCCTCATTCCATTCCATTTGATTTTGCTGTTGATAACTATTTAGGATTACACGTTCTTGTGTACTGGTCTAACAGGCAGGTGTTTAGTGCTTTATTTTTGTTTTGTGTAGGTGCACTTTGATACAATCAAGCTTGAGGATGAAACATAGTCCTAACCACACTCTATATATAAAAGCTTTCTTCTGTATCTAAAATAGAGACATTACAGAAAGATAAATGAATAGTGCTAGCAACGATGATCAAGAATCAGAGCATACAATCATTAAGAGAACAATTCAAGGATCACAGGCTCTCATAAAGGTGACCTCTCGTTCATATCAAGCATTTGCTTTTACATTATAATGTATATAGCATTAGGCACATGTTTGAATATTTCCATTTTAAACAAAAAATGTATATTTGTGAAATAATTTCAGCTACCAGTATCTTGCATTAAATGTGCACAAATTCAAATTAATTGTATTGTAATGTTTTATAGTCAGGTGTCCTGCCTTGGGGGTTTTGTACACATTATAATATGTATAGTAAACTGCTATTATTAATGCTTGTTTGTGCCAGTGTCGGCAGAACGTTATTTGTGTTGTTGTGACCCAACTTTCCGAACTATCAGGCATGGCTATTTGATACCCATATGAAATATGTATTTATCGGATTTGAGATCTTTTCAGAATTCTACTTTTTAAGACGGCATATTGTGAACCACATGCTAGAGTAACAAACATGTTATACGGATGGATGGAATAAAACTACATTGTATATATGCAGTGCCGGATCTACCTTTTTGGAGCTCACGGGTAGCGAAATGGAGGAGTCCAAGCGAGCAAGTATGCAAGGTATAGACGGACCCATTTTTGCCTTTTCTGTGCATTTAAGATGCTTTTTCTGTTGTAGCGCTCTTGCTCTGGGTGGTTATGCCTTGTAGCCAATCTATGAACTGCAGCATTTCAGGTTCTTTTTAAGCCAGGAACCATTTTTCTTTATAAAGCGGCGCCCCCCACAGGGAAATCGCCCTCAGGCGGCTACCTAGTTGGTCTAATGGGTAATCCGGCCATGTATACATGGAACATTATAAAAGAGGAAGTCTTGACTTTCCAACTTCTACATATTCATGTACTACAAAATAAAATCACTTTCATTTGCTGTTAAATTTCTTGAAAGACTAATATGATTATTGCCATGATGACTTGACAAAGTTCTAGGCAGCCATGACATATTATTACTTCCTTGACAAAGGGAAGTTGGAAAAGATGGGAGGAGCAGCACATGCAAGATTGGTGGAAAAATGACCCATTTTCTATGCACATTTCCTCACTAAAGATCTTACAGTGGATTTAAAACTTGTTTTTACTAATGTTTTGTACTGACAGCTATACAGTAGTCAGAAAGACCAAACATTTTGCAAAGAAGTCAGCAATAAATATAAATATATCACATATATAGTTGTGAGCGTACGAGTTGTTGCTAACGCTGCGGGCTCGCACAGCGAGCCCGCGGCCCTCGCGAAGCGAGGGCAGTGGCCGAGGGTCTCAGTTGCTGGCATGGAGCGCCGAAGGCGCTCGATGCCAGCAACTGCGACCCTCGCAAACTTTACGTCGCAAACCAAACAGCACGACACACACATTACGACACTCGCAAACAACATACGACACACGTTCACACACATTACGGCCTCGCAACACTCGGACGCAACTCGCGAACATTACAAAATGTAAAACACAATACATACACACAGCACATACATAAAAACCTTACCTACACCAAGAGGGAGCACCCAGGACCTCAAAAATACAACTTACACCTCGATTTTACTCGAAATAAAACAGTTTAGAGACTAAAAAAAAATCTAAGCGAGAGAAAAAATGGCCGCCGAACAAAACGAAAACGAGGCTACAGCACTCTAAACTCGCAAAACACCACAAGAAACTCGCAAAACACCACAAAACACCTACGGATATTCCGATACAGACGTATACCACACATTACTCGCCATTTTACGCCAATGCGGAAGTACACGACTACGCTAACGGTTTGGTCTCGCGCACGCACACTATTACACTGCACACATTCATCACGCTTACACAGCAGCTCCACACCACTAATGCTGCAGCAACATCAAAACACATTGACAGCTCTTCCACACAATGCTTTAAAATAGGTAAAGTATATTCATTTAGTAATGTATTATATATTTCATTATTACACACTAAATAGCATTAGCTACCTTACAATTTCATTGCCGTCATTTTTTGACGGGCAATTCGCTAGTTATATATATAAACAATGAAAAGTGGGTTTAACATGAAGACAACCAATGGTTTACAATGCCCAAAGAACTTGCCATAATAGTGTTAAGAGAATAGGTGCATGGGCCATCATCAGAAAACCAGGGGCCCACAAACACACACTTTTGGCTCTTTCCAAGTCTCCAGGTATAGCAAAGATATATCACACGTATAACAAGGTATACACAGGTGAAACAAGATTAGTGTACTTAAAACAAACATGTGCTGAGACATATCTAGTTAGACATATATCAAGTGCAAGTAACAGAGAGTGTGACATGCATTATAGAACTTTAATCATGTATTATTTCTACTCAACATTAGCAATATATAATGCTTACTGCAAAACAATGACATAACAATAGATTTCTCAATTACATGTCATGCAAACGTCCTAATTTGTGGGATCCAAATGCAATTAAAGTACATTTAAAGTACTCCTGACATAGAACGCTTAATTATCAAATATTGTCAGCTTAAGCATGTAACCAATTGGTAACCAATCTCAATACAGGCATAACCTAAATCAATATAAGCAGGTTGAGATAGGTTGTGTATTGAGATTAGTTAAGCATGTTGGAAACAACTCCAGAGATCTGTAGCCCTCTTTTTATGGGGTCCCATATATCTGTAGTCCTGATGATTGCTGCTGGAAAGAAGATTTTTTGAACTGGGTCTTTAAAGGGGGGAAGTTACAGATTGTGCTGGTGTTGAGGCAGAGCATTCAGGAGACATTGCTAATATATCATTACTGCTCATACTACACTGGAAAATGCAAATCAGTAGCCATTCCAGACAGCTGGACCCCTACGCTTATATATATATATATATATATATATATATATATATATATATATATATATATATATATATATATATATATATATATATATATAACCTAAAACTTCCCTGTATAAAAAAAATAAAAAATAAAAACAACTGTTGAAATCACAGAGTTATGTAAAATAATATGTTTGTGATGAGCAGCGTGTCAAAGGCCAACAACTGTTGTGGTATATTTCAATTATTATAGCTACTAACACATGTTATCAGTTAAACAGAGCAACAGGGTGTTTATTTAATAAGATAAATGTGTTACAGCTAGAATCAGAGCTATTTTTGTCTTCTAAAATATGAAGATTTAAACATGGAACAGCTAACCTTAGAAATGGGAAAAATGGCAGATGTGTATTTATAGCAACTATAACTAAGATGTAAAAACTATACAAAATAACCAAGAAGCAATACATTTTTCAAATATATGCAAAAGAGAATTTTAGTCAAACACGTGTCAATGTTTTGGTAATTACATTATTAACTCCATCATGACCACTAGCACTGTTTATTATACAAATTAGATTGGGACTGTTAATAGACCGAGGGGCAATCAAATATACTCCCATTGTAATAATTCTCTAAAAAAATTGACGTTAATTTTTCTTAAAAATGCAGAATAAAATGGGAAACCATAAGGTAGTTGTGTGTAACTTTACACACTTTTATAGGCACAGACCATTCTGGTTTAGTCAAAGGTCCTGTCATTTGGATCGAGATACATTTGTTCAGTATACTTTACAATATATCCTTAAATCTTATGTTGTCTTTAGGGCTCTGGGAAAAGAATGAGTTGAGTATTAAAGGTCAACATAAAAGTAAAGTTTCCATTTCCTATATGTTTTCTTGTAACAAACACAGAAATATCTGAATTTGAATTTGTTGAGCTAGCGGAGATAATCTAGACCACATTTTCACTATGCTCTTGTATAATTAAGATAAGACAATATTCAAGTAATGGAAGAATGTTAAAGGTAAATGCACACTTTCTTACCCATGACATGCAGTTCGGCAATTTTCATGATCTTTTATACGACTGCTGTGGGCTTATTTATCTTGTCAAGTAGTAAGGAACCAGAGAGACCAAGACCAACACAAAGTATTTTGTAGCAATGTGTTTCTCCATGCACTTAAATATCAGAAATTAACAACTTTATTTATTTGTCTTGTCAAGTTGGATTGAATTTGGAATTTAACAGGTTGAGGGAGAATTAATGTAAAGCCTGTTATGATTTTTTTCTGAATACCATCTAAAAGAGATATGGAAGATTTCTGGATTTAACTAGGAATATACCTGTATATCTACTAGATATGTAATATACCTATGCATGTACATACTTTTACCTCATTAAGTAGTGCTTAAACGTTATATTTTTTTTGCCTAAAATGAAACAAATAGTCCTTGTATGGGTCACTTTACGGTCATACTGGTTGCTCAGTGTCTCATAGCACCAAACCGTGACCATCTCTCTACATTTTAGAGTCTATGCCTTTATGAACTGCAGAGGGCAGTCTGAAGCAGGTACTATTTGTATGATTTAAGGCTGACAAAACAGAGCTTAAGCAGTTTAAATAAAATACATACAAATAAATACATACATGCATACATACATACATACATACAGAGGCATATTACATACGTAGTACAATTCAGAAACCTTCCATGTCCCTATAAACAAGTGAGAAAAGGACAGTAACTTATTACAGGCTGTAAATTACATGCCTGCATCAAGAACCTATTTTTAGAGAGAGAGAAAAAAAAAGACAGTTGGCACACCATTTTAGTGTTTTAGTTTAGCTTGTAGCAAGCAAAATAACAAGATCATATTAGAACACTGAGCACACATTATTTTTTTTTTAAAAAGGAAACGTTAAATTTTATACGGTAGCAGTTTATGTAATTTCAGGATATGGAAGGTAAAATAAACTACATTGCATCAAACTATAAATCGTGCAGCTCCCACATCCCTGACTAATATAATAGAGGGAAAGAATTGCTGTGCTGCATTATATTCATTCTATCAAGGATTCCTAGCGTGAAATTACATTTCATGAAATTGAAGACCAGTACAAGAAGAATATCAATGGCACACATGCCAGGAGACACACCTATGGTTTTGGGCAGCACCAAACTATCCCAGTCAGATTTTAAACTTTAAATTATTGATTATATATAGACTAGCGGACTTGCCCGGCAAAAATGACAGGGAAATAAAATTTGAAGCAATGGCAATGCTGTTTGACTCACAATGTAAAACTTTTTCTACTCTGAGGACTTCGGCTTTCATTTTGGCTCATTGCAGAGGATGTTGGAGCCTCCACTTCCGCAAATGGGGCCCTTGCTCCGCGAGGTCCGCATTTGCGGCCAGTACTGCGTCCCTCGCTTCGCAAGGGACACGGTTCTTGCGAGCTCGCAAAGCATGACGACGACTCGCAGTTTGACAACTATTATATGTGATGGTAAAAACAGTAATAAATAAATAAATAAATAGATATACGTTGGCTTTTGGTTTGGCTTTATTATATTGCAAATATATCACACTTAAAGTGACTCAGAAAAGGTCCCATTTGTTGAAGAGATAAAAAGATCATACAAAATTAAACATAATTGTAACTTGCTCTAATTGAAAGTAAAGGTATATAGAAGTTTCCATGTGTGTAACTTTTTCTGATTCTTTGTTACAGAGACTGGATCCCTAGATATGGCTACAATATTGCAGCTGCCTCTAATTGGCCAAAACTAATTACGCATTTTATGCTAATTTAGCCTGGGTTTTCAGGGGCTTTCATTCCCCAAATCAACTGCCAGAAAACTGAAAAGAATGGATAAACTCTAGGGTAAGTATGTGAATGTTTATTTTGGGATTTTTACATGCATAAAATGTTTGCATATTCTACTGAATCTCCTCTATCAGGTGCAATTATAATCCATGAAGATAAGCAGTAAAGGGGTATTGAAGAGTTGAAACAATGGTAATAGTGACAGAGACATTTGACAATTAGATTAATTTGTTCCATGGAGCTAAGACATGAGAACAACACAGATAAAACAGTCAATTGAGGCCAAAGATCATACTATAGTATATGCTAGTAATACAATAATTGTTTTATAAGAAAAACATGATTGTAAAAGAAACACATTTGCAGTATGCTCCTTTGAAAAAGAAGACATGATAATGTGCAAAATTATTTTAGAAAATACTTTAATACCGCCTTTATATGGAGTTGGTCTTTACTGCTTTGTCTGAGCGGCTTATCTAAGCTGCCTTCTCAACAGGTAGAGCGCTTTAGGACTGATGAGGTAGACAAACACAAAAAAGGATGTCATTATTATTATTATTATCTTTATTTATATTGCGCCAACATAGTCCGTAGCGCTGTACATGGGTTGAGTACATGGCAAAAAACAAACTTAACACCTTTTTGAGCATAAAATCAAATGTAGATAGAGCTTGTTTCTAAGGCACTGACACAAGATTGAAAACTCACAAACGTACAATCTAAGGGTACGTAATAGTTAAAAGGTTTTATTTCTGGTCTTTGCGGAACTTGAACTCACATTCTGCAAAGAGGAAAACAGATGAAGGAATAAGTAGGCTACAGAAAAGTTTTTTTTATAGAATAGTGAAATGTACATCCATTTTAAAAAAATCTAAAACTTTTTTGAGTTCCACGTTCTTTTATCAAATAAAAGTGTGAATATCCAAACAAATACTTTTTTATAGAAAGATGACATCTGGGTTGTAATCGTAGAATGGGGACAAAGTCAGGGAAAATGAGAAGTAGTAACTGATACAGGTACAGGGTACCATAAAATTAAATACAGCCTGAGCCTACAAACACAGCATAGTCACTTTTACGAGATAGAGGTAATATGCAAGCATGTAGCAACGACATGGATTTTTCCTGCAATTAATTCTGAAACACAACAGCTATTAATTAAAAGAATGATCCCCACTCTTACAGCCTATCATGCCCTTCACACCTTCAAAGCAAGCTATAAGAAAATCACTTTATAATTATTCCTCACCATATCAGGTCACTGCTGTTGCAGCAAAAATGAGTCACCGGCTTGTATCAATCAGGTTAAAGAGGAAACATCTTACTTTTCATAGAAAAATCTGTCTATTGTTTTCACACTCGTTTATTGACTTGTCGTATTTTCAAAGGCTAATTTATACAAATGATTATTAGCACGCTTATCATATGGTTGCAGAAAATAGGCGTAAACATCATTTAAGACACTTCATAAATAAAAATGACACATACCAAACATGTTTAACCTTCACAGCAGATTGTACAGTAAAGGTCATTCGAACAAATCTTTTATAAAAGGAAATCAATTAGGAGATGGTATTAATCTAATCAATAAAAAAAAAATAAAGATTCATATATAGTATAATTATCCCAGATAATCCCACACCTTTAGAAAAGATAATATGTTATATTAAGAAAATGTAAATTATATTTAAAAATATTTATTGTTTTTAAAAACAGACAACAGTTATTGCCATAACATTTAAAATGGGAATATCAGTTATCCTTCAGCAGGTCGTATGGTGGTTACTACTAAAGTTGCTTCTAATGTACTAAGCATCACATTGGCTGTAATGTGCATCCCTGTATTACTATGCACTATTTCCTATGGGCAAAATTGTAATCACAGCCTCAGTGAAAGCTGATTTAATGCCCCTTAGAATGTAGAAAACAGAGGGACATATAGACAAATATTCCCAAATATAGTGAAGGGGCTGAAAACTCTGGACCACATTTAATTGCAAGCCCGCAACTCGATCGCAGACGGCCATATGTCTGCGGGCTCCTGTTAGTCTCAGATTATGATGCTATTCAATTGCTCAAGCCCGCAAGTTACTGTCCCAAAGCTGAAACTGTAAACCATGCACTGGTTCGGAGCAGTTCAGGGCGGGAACATGATCAATTACGCAAGCCTGTAACCTCCCATTTTGAATCAGCCAATAGAAAATGAGTCATTATTACAGCAGTAAAAAATGGAGATTACGTGTCAATCAATTAGGTTCGGGGGTCCGATATGCGATCAGACTCGCAAATCCGCAAAATAAAGAATTATGAAAATGAATGACAATACTGTTCTAGACCATGTGGGTGGCCTGATATGTGTTAACTCATTGATACCCGAGATCGATTTAGCCCTGGAATGAAATATAAAAATACATTTAATTTCCTGCTGATTTGCAGGCTTGAGACTGTTGTGCAATCAATTCTAATGTCGGTCATCGCTTTCCCTGTTATTTACAGTGCAGTAGTGATTTTTTATTTGCTTTTACAGTGCTTCGAATAGGTGTTTAACCCCCTTGCGGGTCTTCTCTAGCACTTGTAAGATTTTCTCCATCATTTGCCATTTAGGGGTGTGAAACCATTTGCGGGCTTGGGGAAATTGAGCAATGGAATAGAAATTTGCGATTTTAGCCATCGTAACTCTTGCGAAAGTGAAAAATCAATGGCTGTAAAGTTACGGGTTTAACCATCTCAATATTTTCAAGGCCGTAACTCGTTATCTGTTTGGAGCCCACAAAAAGACGTCAATTGAATAGCAAATTAACTTGCAACCTCACTTACGGGCTTTTGGATCGCCCGAAACCTCAATTGAATATGGCCCTCTATTTTTTATATAGAAGAGAAGAGAATAGAAGAAAGCATGTGACTGGCCTTTTTCAGTCTATTAGTACCTTATTGATTTTGTAATAACAAACTTTGCATTGATAAACTGGTCACTGTTGTGGTTAAGCTGTTCTAACATGTAAGTAATAAAATCCATATAATATTTTTTTTCAATTTAATGCAATTAAAAGAAATCAATCTTTCGTGCAAAATCTCTCACTGAAACAAAGCTTTTTTTCCTCTCTTCATGTGTAACATAGACCTACACATTTCATTCTTAATGGATTTCCTAAAAATATATTATACACAAAGTACTTTTTTTATTATTACTTATATAAGTTACAATACTTTACATTGTCAATCCTGGCACTATTATACTGTATATTCACACATATTTGTTGCTTATACTATATACTAGTAATATTTGTTGCTTATACTTATACTATATACTAGCGACACATGTTTTCAGTCCTGTACTGTCAGTATTAGCACTTTATACAGTGGAATATATGGCCGGATAACCTATTAGGCCAACTAGGCAGCCGCCCAGGGGCGCTTACCTGTGAGAGGCGCCACTTGTTAAAAAAATGGTTCCTGGCTTAAAAAACTGAAATGTTGCACTTCATAGACTGGCTTCTAGGGGGTAACCACCTAGAACAAGAGAGTTACAGCAGGAAAGGGAACTTACATGTACAGAAAAGGCAAACATGGTTTTGTGCATACCTTTTGTACACACTTCGCTGCCTAGGGGCTCCAAAAAGGTAGATACAGCCCTGGTGGATTATCTCATACCATATATAGAACTGTATGGTATAAGAATATTATGTAATCCACAGCATTTGATCCAAGAAATACCAAGATATTTACAGTATCCCTGCTTTTATAACCCGTAGGTGCTTTTTTAAGTGTCATTGTATTGTTCAATAAATTAACTTTTCAACACTATGATTTTTTTTCATGCTCACTAATTTTGTACTAATTTTGTATTAAAAATTAGGCAAGTGTTGACACATATGGTGCACACTTAGCTACACTTTGGACAGAAATTGGAGGTTCTGTCCTCAAAATCATGAGTTTTCCTTCAAAATCCAAGTTTCTCACATTAAGTTAAAGTTTGATGCTGATCTTTTACTGCTTAAATGATGAAACTCATCTAACTAAATAACATTAGGATAACCAATGCAGTCACAGAGGACTAGCAAAGTAATTCATACAAGGCTGACTGCAATAAACTCCAAAGATTGTCACTAGAAGTGATAAGAAATATGAAAGATTAAACTGCCTCTATTAAAAATCATTTTGTGAACAGAATTGTATGTGACAAATTATAAAACAGACTGAGGCTGTTCACAAAATTGTAATATTGTCACAATTCTATTACAATACTCGGTTTAATAATAATAATTTAAAAAACAACACAGTTTTCCATATTCATAGCCCTCTCAATAATAATAATAATAATAGGATGTTTATTTTCTCATTGTATAAAATACATTACCATTCTGTATACAATGAGTACAGAGCATACATCTAAAAACATTTAAAAACTTTAGATTGTATCATTTTTATTTGGAAAGTTAACTGTAAACTTTTTAAACAAACTACAGCACAGTAAAAAAAGTCACCAAGGATTAAAGTCATATCTAAATTCACCAGATTATGAATGCATCTGATAGAGGAGAATCAGTAGCGTATGAGAACATTTTTTGCATGAAAAAATACCAAAAATAAACATTAACAAACACACTGTGGTGTTTGCTAAATCTCTTGAGTTTACAAGCAGCAGCATTTGTTAGTTGACACCCCTGAAAATCCCTGCTAAAATTTGCATAACATTCATAATTTGTTTTGGCTAATCACAGGCAGCTATACATTTTAATACAATGTAACAATCAATTATGGAAGTTTATACAGGAAAAAATAATTGGATGTATAGTCCCCTTGTAGAAGGACGTAAGGGGAGATAGACACTGCAGTGTACAGTAGATCTTTGCATTGAACTGCTACTGGCTTGGAGGTTAGTAAAATGTTAAAATCCTTACTCAAATGCAGTGTTTCTATTGGTAGGTATCAGGTGCCTATGTAAGCTGCTCTGGGGGTGTGGAAAACAAGTTTTATTTTTAAATAAAATAAATCTGTATGTGTATAGAATGACTCAACGTAATGTGTGTGGCTGATATAAGCAGCGATTGGAGAAAGGTGAGACCAGGGAAAGTTAGATAAACCTTTAAGCAGTTTGTAAAAAATGGAAGGTGCTTCTATCTAAAAATGATGGAAAAAATAGCTATATACAGTCCCTGCAAAGGCCTGCCTTCCACAGCTCATGCATACAATGTTTCAATTGGTACTAGATGTACTAGCCACTTGCAGATTGTCTATCAGCCCCATTTAAGAAATATGGTTCAGAAGTGGCTAGTACATCTCTTACCAATAGAAACACTGTATGCATGAGCTGAGGGGGCAGACCTTTGCAGGGACTGTCAGGAAGGTTAGAGTAAGTGAAAAGAGAGCTTTTAAACCCTTGTTAATAAAATTAAACTTAGATATGCAAAAAAGTTGTTAGTTTAATTTAATATTAAGAACAGAGAAACTTCCATAAACCTTTAATTACAATAATTTACAGAGTTGTTTTTTATGATCATTACTATTTGAAAGTTAGGAAAACTCGACAATTCTCCATTCCACAGATCTCATTAGTCTAACAGACACTCATAATATGGTAAATATGATATATCTGAGTCTCTTTATTTGATATCTGAAGCAATGCAACAAAAAAGTCACATTATAATTCAGCACAGAGAACATTTGTAACCAAGAACCATCAAGTTTCATATAGATAAAAGTCGCAGTCTGAGTGGACCTCAGTACCAATCAGAACCTATGGCCCTTTTATCTCTGGTGCCTAATTACCATTTATATTTTTACCATACATAAACAAATGACACCATAATGTACAAGCACTAAAATAGGCATTTAATAAGTTAAAGGAACACTAGTGGTCTTATAAAAGAGAGTTCGGTGGAATTTGATAAGAAAAAAAAAACTTTATTCAACTTTTATTGTGCATTTAAACAAGTTTTTTTTTCTTCTTCAAATTATGCTCACGGGCTGCATAAGCTTCAGCTCTGAATGATGTACTTTCTCCTAAGTGGTTGCCCCGCAGGGGAAAGAACATTTTAAGACCACTCTGTAAAACAAACAGACAGTAATGTAACATGAGCTGCTAGCAATGTACACAAATACACTTTCTAGTCACCTCCCACTATCATACTGCAAGTACAGTATGTAGGATTGGTGAGCATTTAAATCTGGGTGGCCCCCTCTCCAGAGACACCTGCATCATTCAGGAGGTTGAGGGATAATGAGCTCATACTGCCAGGGCATGATTAAAAAAAAAACAGTAATTCAATGTTTAAATACTTTGTAAACTTTTATTAAAGATTTTTGGTTTCAGTCTCTACTGAACTATTCTTTAGAGTGTGATGTGTATGAGATTACTGAAGTTGCCATTTAATGAAATGAAAACACACTTTAAATAGAAAAGTACATATAAATATGCCTATTGCCAATTAGGAATGAGCAGTTCTTATCTGCTCTAAGTTTCTATGAGCATTTTTTGATAGGCATTGCCTATGAAGTTGTCAAAGTCTACAACAGAACATTTGTGCGATGGCAATGCTCATTATCAGTGTGTTTATGGATACATACCGAGCATTCATACTGTGACTTCTCCATAGCATAGAAACAAACAAATCCATGTATTCTAGAATATGTTTACACAAGACTTCAATTTAAAAAATCCAAATTTTGCCATTCCCTATATTATATGCCCATAGCCAAGTCTATAAAGCAAAAGCACATTTGGAGAAATAATAAGTTTCCAAACGCACAGGGCAAATCTGTTGCTTTATTAATGTTACTTATGAATAAATCAGACACTCTGCTTTAAGACTGTTCACAGCCAAGATCATATTATGATGCTGAAATTCTCCTCCAAGCATCACCTATTTTATTGTCTGGATATTTCTAAGAATTTCTGAAAGTGAAGATTTTCATAACTGATAATGACATTTTAAAACAATAGTTGCAGGCCATGAAAGAAAGCTTGCCGCGTATGATCAAGGTAACTATCACATGATTCATTTATTGAGCTAAAATGTACTGTAATATATTATTATCAAAGTTATTTTACTAGACTATGGTGGCCACAAAATATATAACATTCCTACAAAGCATTAATTCAATGAGTTAGTATAAATACACCAACATGTTTGAAAGGAAAGAGCTAGAGATTCCAAATATTGTATAACGTAAATCTTGAGGTAATAAGTAATTTATCAATTGAATAATCATATAATACCTAGGATAATTAGGGTAATTACTCACTAGAGTCTGCTCAGGCGTTTCATTTTCACATGGCTTCACACCAATGGTGGGCAATCTGCAGGCTGGGACCTAATGTGGCCCTCGGGCCCTTTCCATGGAGACCCCCAGCCATGGGCGTAGGAGCCCTAAAAAATCTGGGGCGAATAATTCAACTTCCAGGACAGGAAGCAGGGGCGAATCTAATGCCCCTGCTCCCTGAATATATATATATATATATATATATATATATATATATATATATATATATATATATATATAAATATATATATATATATATATAAATATATATATACCTATACACACACAAACACACATACATACAGGGAGTGCAGAATTATTAGGCAAATGAGTATTTTGACCACATCATCCCCTTTATGCATGTTGTCTTACTCCAAGCTGTATAGGCTCGAAAGCCTACTAACAATTAAGCATATTAGGTGATGTGCATCTCTGTAATGAGAAGGGGTGTGGTCTAATGACATCAACACCCTATATCAGGTGTGCATAATTATTAGGCAACTTCCTTTCCTTTGGCAAAATGGGTCAAAAGAAGGACTTGACAGGCTCAGAAAAGTAAAAAAAAGTGAGATATCTTGCAGAGGGATGCAGCACTCTTAAAATTGCAAAGCTTCTGAAGCGTGATCATCAAACTATCAAGCGTTTCATTCAAAATAGTCAACAGGGTCGCAAGAAGCGCGTGGAAAAACCAAGGCGCAAAATAACTGCCCATGAACTGAGAAAAGTCAAGCGTGCAGCTGCCACGATGCCACCAGTTTGGCCAAATTTCAGAGCTGCAACATCACTGGAGTGCCCAAAAGCACAAGGTGTGCAATACTCAGAGACATGGCCAAGGTAAGAAAGGCTGAAAGACGACCACCACTGAACAAGACACAAAAGCTGAAACGTCAAGACCGGGCCAAGAAATATCTCAAGACTCATTTCATCAGTCCATAAAACCTTAGAAAAAT
This sequence comes from Discoglossus pictus, assembly GCA_027410445.1. Classification (NCBI taxonomy): domain Eukaryota; kingdom Metazoa; phylum Chordata; class Amphibia; order Anura; family Alytidae; genus Discoglossus; species Discoglossus pictus. The sequence goes on along the minus strand of CM050169.1, from coordinate 34,330,284 downwards.
CAGAGTGAGTCTTGATGGGCCAGATGGATGGGCCCGTGGCTGGATTGGTAAAGGGCAGAGAGCTCTAGTCCGACTCAGACGCCAGCAAGGTGGAGGTGGAGTACTGGTTTGGGCTGGTATCATCAAAGATGAGCTTGTGGGGCCTTTTCGGGTTGAGGATGGAGTCAAGCTCAACTCCCAGTCCTACTGCCAGTTCCTGGAAGACACCTTCTTCAAGCAGTGGTACAGGAAGAAGTCTGCATCCTTCAAGAAAAACATGATTTTCATGCAGGACAATGCTCCATCACACGCGTCCAAGTACTCCACAGCGTGGCTGGCAAGAAAGGGTATAAAAGAAGAAAATCTAATGACATGGCCTCCTTGTTCACCTGATCTAAACCCCATTGAGAACCTGTGGTCCATCATCAAATGTGAGATTTACAAGGAGGGAAAACAGTACACCTCTCTGAACAGTGTCTGGGAGGCTGTGGTTGCTGCTGCACGCAATGTTGATGGTGAACAGATCAAAACACTGACAGAATCCATGGATGGCAGGCTTTTGAGTGTCCTTGCAAAGAAAGGTGGCTATATTGGTCACTGATTTGTTTTTGTTTTGTTTTTGAATGTCAGAAATGTATATTTGTGAATGTTGAGATGTTATATTGGTTTCCCTGGTAAAAATAAATAATTGAAATGGGTATATATTTGTTTTTTGTTAAGTTGCCTAATAGTTATGCACAGTAATAGTCACCTGCACACACAGATATCCCCCTAAAATAGCTAAAACTAAAAACAAACTAAAAACTACTTCCAAAAATATTCAGCTTTGATATTAATGAGTTTTTTGGGTTCATTGAGAACATGGTTGTTGTTCAATAATAAAATTAATCCTCAAAAATACAACTTGCCTAATAATTCTGCACTCCCTTTATATATATTATTAATTATAAGTCAAAGCTTTCTTTCATACTGCTCCATAGCATCCATAGCATCTAGTGGCCAAATCTGGTAATGCAAGATTACGTTTAATTTTGCTATTTTTTGTGTCCCCTTTTCATTTAATTTGGGGGGATTTGTACCCCCCATCCCCATTCCTACGCCCCTGCCCTGAGCCTCTCTCTGGAATGGGAGAGTGTGTCCCCTTTAACAAGTTACAGTCCCTTTAATCGCTTTAAAACTAGCTAATAACACCAAATTGAAATACCATTAATATCTCTACTACCAATTAATTAATTTCCTAAGCCATATTACCACGATTTACCACAATGACCCTTAAAAAAATAAATCTATCTGTACAGAAATGCTGGATTACCTAAACAGGTCAGTTATGGTTAATTGGTCAGTGTAGTCCCAAATCCAGAGAAAAACTGCTATCAATCACTGTCTTCCCTATAGACAATCACTGGGCGCTCCTCGGCTATGTGTTATTACTCATGAAAGAGCCAGTAGACAAGATATACTTTGTATGTAGAGGCTTGTCATTTTAGATTTTTAATCGGTTATTAGTGTAATTACAAAAAATAGATATTTTAACATATAATCTTGAGTTTTTTTATATCACGAAGAGCACTTACTCCTGTATTTATTTATTTTAAATAGGGTAAAGATTATTACACGTTGTTAAAGCAAAATATTCAGAACAGCACCGTAAATATGATACTTCAACAGACCTTTAAATACATTTTGTGCTCCCATCTGGCTAGTTCCCCTTTCATTCATCACTACAACTGTTTCCTGAAAACTCACATTTCAGAAACTATTAGATCTGAGAAAACTTATGGTTAAAAGACCACTCCAGATTGTCAAAGCTATGCCAGTCAGGAGTATTTGTAGAGAAAATGTTTTTAGCTGTTTGAGAATGGGCACTTCCATGGTAGATGTTTAGGACAGTTTTTAAGATAATGAACGTTATTTAAATCCAATTATTTAGAGTACCACTTATACTTTTAAAAGTCCATGACTTGTTTTACCACCAGACTCTAGGAGCCTCATTCAATTGGCCGAATTTGAGAGACAGAGGCCCGTAATGGAGATCGCAGTGAAATCTGATATTTAATTGGCGTCTTTTTGCGTGCTTGGATCAGGTTATGAGTTATGAGCTTGACAAAATGTCGTCCGTCCAACTCGCAACTTACACCATCCAGAAGCCTTTAATGTGTCACTTTCGCAGGGCTAAAATCGCATATCGCTATTCAAATGCTCCAATTCCCCAAGCTCGGAAACGTATCCACACTCGTAAACAGCAAATGGAGAGGAAGATCCTACATTTGCTCGAGCGGACCTGCAAAGGGGTTAAACACCAATTCATAGCACTGTAAATGCAAATAAAACAGTAATCCTGTACTGCAAATAACGGGGAGAGCAATGAAAGTCATTAGAATTAATTGCGCAACAGTCTCAAGCCTGCACAACTGCAAGAAATATTTTATTTTTGGGTGTCATTTCTGGGGTTAAATGATCTTGGGTATCAATGAGTTAATACATATCAGGCCACCCAAATGGACTAGAACAACATTGGCATTCATTTTCTGACATTCATAATTCTTCGTTTTCAAAGTTGTGCGATTCTGATAATCAGGTTCGGTGGTCCGATATGCTGATTGACAGGTAACCTCCATTTTTTACTGCCGTAATTATGACAGTCTAATTTCCTACTGGCCGATTCGAAATGGAGGGTTACGGGCTCAGTGAATTGATATGGTTCCTGCCAACAACTGCTCCGAACCAGTGCATGGTTTATGAAGCTGGCTTCAGGTTTTGCAACTTGCGACCTGGAGCAATTGAATAGCCTCGCAAATGGACACCAACGGGAGCCCACAACTCAATCGCAGACATGAAGCCGTCTGTGAGAGAGTTACGGGCTTGGAATTGAATGAGGCCCTAGGAGGACTAGAGGGTCCTTTTACTCTGTATTGTATGTCACAGGTGCCTTTAGATTGTAAGCTCATTGGAGCATTTGGACTACCTTTTCAGGGACAGGGTTAAGCAGCCCAGAAAAATAAGAAACAGAGAAAGTATCTTGATGAGCAGTACAAGTCAGCTAATCAGATAGGAGCTTTGTTATTCCCACCCGCAGGGCATAGTACTTCCAGCAAGGAGCACAGTATAAACCACAATGTCTGTTCTATTTGGACACATTTTCGTAGCAAACCATGGTGCCCCCTGCAGTTTAGAGACCTTGGCATTTGCCTCTTCTGCCTAATGATAAATCCAGTCATGCACATTTTACATATGTCTGCCTTGATAAACATTTTATTATAATATTATATCGAATTATTCCTTACATGTTGGCACTTGCACGCCTTATGGCTAACAGATTCCACTAACCCACACCCAGCTTTCTTCTATTTTTGTTACCGGAAAAGCATTAACTAAATTATGATAATTCAGCAAACTCCATCACTAAATATCATGAGACAAAAAAGTCATATGATTACAGTGCACGTCTACAAAAAGCAAACGGCAAAATTGTTGCTTTAAAAATTTCACTGTCTTTATTTAACTGGACTCAGACAACAATCTCCAACAAAATCTGTTTCTATCCTCAGTGTCTGCTCACTATTTCTGCTAATATAGTATTTTAACTGACCTAAAGCTTTCATACGCTCTCTGAAGAGGTATTGCTTGCATTTCCCCTATGTGCGATGTCCTGGACTCTCTTCGGGTTTAATGTTGAATAAAGGAAAACACTGTCTATTTCAAGCAAACAGACCTCAGAGATCTCTTGGAGCAAGCTTACAAAGTGCAAATAGGTTGTTTTGATGTTGTCCTTGTCAGAAGAGCACAGATTATAGACTGATGGCTCCCTAGAGTCTCCAAATCACAAACTGCTAACACTGTGCAAAATCTATCAAATCCTTATTACCTCAATATGATGAGCCATTTGATGTGTGGGACACTTCATAAACCCTCTAACACTTAAATTGTCCAATTATATAGGGCAGGTAGGGGTGACCTTATCAATGAAACCACCTTTCAAACAGCTGCAGTCTAGCAGAAGGAGCGGTGGCAAGTCAATAAACACACATAAATATAACATCCCCCCCAAAAAATGGTTTTGATAAGAACGAACGGTTTTGTGGGGAGGGGCGTGATTTAAAAACAAAGTAAAACAGTGCAGCGTATATAACCTAATTAGAACTGAACTGTAATGTAACTAAACACATTTTTGCAGTGCAGTTTGAGGGGAACCTGAGTTAAGGATCATTGAAGGTTAGTGAAAGCTTTCCATGCTTGTGAAGTATATTAAAAACTAAACAACATTAACAACTGTGTAAGCCATATGCATATAAAGGTTTTTAAAGTATATTAAATTCGGCTTGCTATGCTCATGTTTTGGCTGTATGCCTGTAGTTGGAGGGGGAGTCTTATCCTACTGGTGCTTGCTTTCATGTTTCTTTAGGGTTAGACTTAGGTTTTATGGTTAAGGTTAGGATTTGGGTTCAGGGATAATGTAGTGGCAGATGATAAGCTTTATAGTAAAGTAGGAAGTGTCACTATTTTACTATGTAAAGCGACTACTCTAACCTTACATTCGAACCCTAACCCTTAGTCTAACCTTCACTATAACAGCAAATTGAACAAAGTATTGGTGCTGCGCCACCTAGTGATCACTGCACTCCACTACTGACGGGGACAAAACAGGACATATCCTGCTATTCTACTTACTTATTCTGTAGCTATTTAAGGTGGTAGTTTTGAAAAGAACAGAATATATTTAACTGAATCCACAGTTCTTTCAATTAACGCCGGGTTTCTATGGGCATAATTGGGTAGGACATTTTTTTAATTAGAATAATATGCCTCTATTCGACCGTAGATACATCCAAGATAATGCAGCATTTATAAGAGGAGCATTTACATTTTAGAAGGAACAGGATTCGCAATTATCCTCGAATGCTGCCTACTTCTGAGCATGTGTGGGGAAGTCCATCTTTAGATTGTAAGTAGAGAGTTTTCAATCTTGTAGAGTGCTTTTTGAAAAAGTACTTTCTACAAAGATTCTAAGCTCAAAACAGGGCCCTCCATTTTTTGCAGTTTGTTACAATTTATATTTTTCCTTGTTCATTTCCTCTGTATAGCGCTACGGAATATGTTGGCGCGTTACAAATAAAAGTAATAATAATAATAAGGTAGGTGTCAAATACCAAAAGGCTCAATGATTGAACAATTTGAACACTCCTCCCTCTCCTGTTCAGTACATTAGTATATGCCCCCAGATAACGAGTCAGGCAAGTTGGATACTTTCTATAAACAGAAAACTACGGGTTTTTCTAAAAATAGTTTTATATTCATGATTTTCACAGCTGCTAATGTTGTCAGTTTGTTACATGCTTCACAATCCATTAAGGCCCTTGTGTTTTCTTGCACTCTTGTAATGAATTATCTAAAAATGTATGTTGTGGTTTAATAGAAAGATGCCAATATGTTAAGACTGTCACTCTTGAGAAACCCAATTGTGCTTCTGATGATACTAATATCTCAATTTAGTTCGTGAAGACTCCCTTCTAGATGTTGTATGCACAAACACATGCTCCAGGGAGCACAGGGAAAATATAGTCTGTTAAGTTCCCATTGGAATCAAAATAAGCAACATCTGTTGGAGTCATAAGTAGCTGGCTGGCTGTGTGCAACTGTTGGAAAATGAGTGCATAATGGGCTCTTCCCAACTACTAAAAGCAAGACGTGAAAAAAAGAGCAGCCAATTGTAGCCAAAACAAATATAGGCATGAAATAAATAGATTTTCTTTTGCTGTACACAAAGTTCCTGCCACCCAGTTTGAGCTCACTTAATGGCAAAAAGAATCACTGCTTAAGATACCATTCGGATTTCAGATTAATAACAATTTTGTTTTTATTTTTAAAAGAACATGTTCCAACAGGACTTCTGGCATGTAAAAGCATTGACAACAAATTCATAATTTCCTTCTCAGTATAAAAAAGTTAGTATAGTAAACTTCAGATATTGTTGGATACATGTGATGAAGAGATGACATTTTATCTCCACTTCACAATTTAAAGAACTGCAGAAGTATTATATTTATAATATGCTCTTGTGATGGACAACTTGCATTAAGTATGAAATTAACACATACTACCTAGTGAATTTACAAGTAAGGCTTGTGGGTTTGTTTGATGTGCATAAGTTATTAAAAACCAGTGTGCAGTTTAAAATGAATAAAACAAAAAAAATGTTCTTGGCTTTCAAACTGTGTGTTTTCTCCTCAAGCAGAAATGCTTATCTCCTCCTACCTGTGTCTACCAGGAGTATAGCCAGTTTGCTGGAAGTGCGGAGTAGGTTCTGCTTCTGACCAAGTATGCTCTAAACTGGGTTGGTCTATGATGCCTTATACACTGTCACTGGGGGGGGGGGGGGGGGGAGACATATGTGGCGGCAGCAAGCATTTTAACAATAGAGCTGTTACCTCTGTCTATGTAGTGGGGGCAGAACTAATGATGTCATAAGCCAGGGCCAGTGACATCAGCCCAGCCTGCTTTCAAGTTAAACGATAGTCCAGTAAAAATGCAGACCTGGAAAAACTCCTCATAGACACAGGTAGGGGGAGACGAAAAGCTGTGCTTGGAGGGGAAAACAGGCAGTTTAAATGCTAAGAAAATATTTTCATTTTTAGTTTTTAAATAAAACTGCCCAGCAAACAAACATATGAGCTTTGTTTGTAAATGCAGTACAGTGGTTCTTTACTGTACTCAAGTTTGTTTTAATGACAGCCGACACTTTGTCTTGGTTTCTAACACAATTAGAAGCTCGGGAGGAATGGGAGCAACATTGGATTCAGATAAGATTTATATTCTGTTTTGTTGAAAGAATGCAGTGGTAAAAAAAAAAAAAAAAACAACACTTGACAATTGAACTAAATAAAAAAATAAATGCCAGTAAGTGAAGTCTCCACCTCAAGCTACGTGCAGGGTTGTGGTCCAAGATAAAATCGTCAAAGCAAAGTCTGCTAAATTGAAATTTTTCAACAAAACAGAATATAAATCTTATCTGAATCCAATGGAGGCTGATGATCTTCCCTTTAAAAAGTGAATTTAATATTGAATTATAAATCATTAAATATTTATTTTATTAATTATCAGTGCATAATTAAAACAATCTCCTAGCTCATGTTGTTAGGGAATTAAGGGCCTTAAAAAATAATAATATTGATTTTACAACAGCATGGAGATTACTCTTTTTTGAGCAGTAAATTAGGTGATCACTTCTAAACCCCAAAATCCAATTGCACATGTTAGATTAGATTACTCCGGTTGCCAAGGTAAGTGGCTGTTTAATAACTTTCCATTCTGTTACATTAAGGTCAGTTAAGGAATACCAAAGTAACTTTCACTTCAGATTAGTGCATGGATACGTCTTGGTTACAGTTCTCTTTGTGTGAAACAAGAATTATGAAATGGTATGTCCAATGAGATAGGGAAAGAAAACTTACATTCCAAGAAACTTTCATCAAATATCCACAAACATTAACATTGCTGGAAACATATCAACAGTTTCAACAGACACAAAAGGAAGTGAAAACCTTGATGTTGTAAGTTGTGAGTAAGATTTTAAATTGAAAACATACAAAAATGTGTGCAGGAATCCATCACTTGCCAGATATCTTGAGAACTGGGAGGTAGGAAAAAGGAAACCTCCTTCTCTGAACTGTTGAGAAAATAAAACTGCTCAACCAATAAGAATGGTAAAGAAGGGAGGAGGGTAAAAAATGAAAAAAAAAAAATTCTCATCACCAAATTAGTGACTCATTGCCACCAATCAGTACCTTTTAAATAAAACATAATTATTCAACTTGCAACATATAGGTTAAAATTCCCCCCACCTGAGATGCAATTGGAGGAACAAGGGGGCAATTGCTATAATAAATATAACCCTTACAATCAAAATATTTTTACATTAAGCAAAAATACACCCCATTTCATATTAGATATGGTATTGGCAAAGTCACACATATGGGATACAAGGTAGGAGACTAACTCTAGCATGAAAGGACATAGAATTCACCAAAACTGCAGTGCATGAAAGGACATGGAACTCGCCAAAACTGCTGTGCCCCACCAGATAGAACCATGGAAGTCATGTGTGATAGGAGATGGAACTCGCCAAAACTGCTGTGCCCCCACCAGATAGAACCATGGAAATCATGTGTGATAGGAGATGGAACGCGCCAAAACTGCTGTGCCCCACCAGATAGAACCATGGAAATCATGTGTGAAAGGACATGGAACTCGCCAAAAATGACGTGCCCCACCAGATCCATAAAAATCATGTGTGAAAACTCTGTGCGTCTCTCATCATCTGCATCCGGGTAAGCATTGACAATAGTGTAAGTAAACCATCAGAAAAACTGCAAAATAACTGTCACAATTTATTCTATGCCAGGTCTTCTTGGGGAAGACATATTCTGCAGTGCTCTAAAAATGGTGAAATACGTAAAACATTGAAGGAGTGTAGCAGGAACTTAGTGATTGTGACTGTCACCGCACTACAGAGCAGATTACTTATTACAACATCTTATTTTTTTTATATCTGGACTTTGCGTTCTTTTAACAATTGTATTGTGGACAAAACAAGCAAAGGCTCCAAAATTTGAACAAACATCTTGCATAGATGACACATTTTTTACCAGTGGGCTATGAATAAGAGTGGACGTATAAGCTGCACATTTAATGCCTTGGTTGGTACAGCTTCATTATATACTGGATTTCAAAGCCTTAATGGTATATGAAAGTGAGGTGGGTTATAAATGCATCCTGTAGAATGCATCATAACCCACCTAGCAAACGATGTTTGCATAAAAAATTCAAAACATTTTTGCAGAAAATAAAAAAATTTGCTGGGGGTGATGTAGACACCCCCAGCAACTAAGATGTGCATATTGGATATCTATTTTTTAATGAGATATCCAATATGCAGCACATGCGCATGCTGATTGGCTAAAGGAAAGGAAAGTGTCTGAAATCATGTGACTTCCCACAGAAGGGCAGACTACAGGTGCTAACTGAGCATGTCTGCACAATCCCCAGGCCCAAAAAAAAAACATTGTATAAATTATGCTAATAATCCCTGGGAATTTCAGGGGGTGTCAACATTGAGAGGGGGAAGAGACACAGGGAAGGGAGAGGGGGAAGAGACACAGGGAAGGGAGAGGGGGGAAGAGACACAGGGAAGGGAGAGGGGGGAAGAGACACAGGGGAGAGAGAGGCGGGGACACAAGAAAGGGGCACAGAGGGCACATAAGAGGGGGACACAGATGGCACAAGAGGAACACAGGGGGCAGCACATTTCCCACCCTCGGCTTACACGCAAGTCCCTACGTTTTCCCAGTATTTTGTGTCAAAATAGGTGCCTCGGCTTATACTCGAGTATATACGGGTATATCCTTGCTCAAGAAAAAAAAAAAAAGGACACTTGTTTGTCAAGTGTATTTCAAACTCACAATAATAGAATCTGTGCAAAGCATGGACAAAAATTTTTTTTAGGAAAATATACATTTTTGAGGACCGTTTATGAGTGCAGGAATCCATGTTGTGTTTATTAAGCACGCCTGTAGAGCTGAAATATGAGAATGTGTTCTACCTATCAGCAGAGAGAGAAGAAGGAGAAAAGAGACCATTTGATAAGATTGAAATGTATACCACATCTCTTCCCCCTTACTGGTCTGAAGCCGGCACCTTGCTTCATGAAATAGAACCATATTATTTCACAAATGTATTACACTCTCACGCACACAACTTCCACCAATGTTTCATGGATTCCTCCAAGAACGCACAAAGCCATCATTTTTTTTAAATGAAAAACTAGCTTATAAGAGATTTTTCTGTGTAATTAAGCTTGTAGCTAGAATAACAGTTTTCAACCAAAAATTCCTTTTTTTTTCTTTCTTTTGCAGTGGTACTTTAATAATGTGGAGGTAGGGGAAGAAGGTTAGCAAACACATAACAAACTTGGCAATTTTAAATTGATTTATGGTTGTGTAGACAAAAAAATAAACACTGGCTAAACACAGCTCTATAAAATTAGGCTCCTTTGCAGTTAGAGTGTCAGTGAAGACATGGGGTGCATGATCAAATTCCTAAATCAAGTGTTTTTAGAAAGGCTTTTGTAGCTGTCAGGACCTGTCAGAAGTGCTACCACACTTGCTGGCAAAGATAATAAGGCTCCTGATGCTTCTCTGTGGAGTTACTTAACAGTTAGTGAGTCATTGCAAGTACACTCCAAAAAATTGTGCTATTCTCTATTTTTAAGAGCAAAACAAACAGATATATGTGAACATTAAATGGCCACGGCAGAATGAAACAAACAGAATTGAATGATGCCAAATGTCTGCTTCTGGGCCTGTGTTGAGACGTGTGGTATCAATTTCAATCGAAACGCGTCTGTGGTTTGCTGTTTCTCCTGTTCAGGGTAGAATTGCCTGGTATTTCGGGGCTGGGTCACTCTTTTGAGTGGCACCAGACTGATATACTACAGGATATTTCTCCCTGTGAAGGGCACAAGTGAGCTAAAAGAGGTTGCTCTCAGAGTGGCGTATCATGGCTATAGAACTCACCTATTAAGGTTGGTTCGTTCTCTAATGAGCACCTCTGACTTTGTTGTTCTATCAATTTCAATCACATATAAAAGTTGTCAAACTACGAGTCGTCACGCTTTGCGAGCTTGAGGGACGCAGTTTGGTCTGCAAATGCGGCCCCTCACGAAGCGAGGGCCTGCATTTGCGGAAGGTGGAGGCTCTAACGTCGGCTGCAATGAGCCAAAGGTGGAGGTTCTACTGCATTCCCTGGCTTACAAGGAGGTGGAGGTTCTACTGCTCTTCACACGCGGTTACAAACACCCACATAAGTGGCACTTTACCAAAATAGAACGCAATAACACGCAATCACTATATACGGACTTACACAAAAAAATACGAACCGCGGGACTTAGAACGGAAAATGTACGGACTTAGCATAAAAATATACAAGACGCGGGACTTAGGGAAAAAAACATTACGACCTCGCAAAAATACGACCTTAACGGCCGTACCGCGCGCACCTGAAAATATTAAAAACACAATAAATACACACACAAAATACATAAAAAGCTTACTTACTGCAAGGGGGGGGGGGGGGACCAAGGACCTCTGCAAGTGAAGTTACACCTCAATTTAAGTCCAAATTCCCGAGTTTAGACAGACGAAAATCCCCTAAGCGAGAGAAAAAATGGCCGCCGAAAAAAAACGAAAACGAGGCTGCACGACCCTAAAGCTGCAAAACACCACCAAGCACATACGGCTTTTCAAAAAAGCTGTCCGGGGTAAAGATACACTTTTAGTAAGGACGCTAAATCATGCACACCTGCGAACCACATACACATTCGCCGCCATTTCACAACACTAATTTACACAATGTGGAAGTACACAGCTACACAAACTGCTTCCCCTCGCGCACGCAGCCTATTTACACTACACACTGCACACATTGCTGACACTTACACCTCAGCTCCAGAACAGTGCAAACCTACATTGAATGCTGCAGGAACATCGAAACAGATTGTCAGCTCTTCAGCACAATGCTTCCTGCATATATTACCTCGCAATAAGCGCAGAAGGTCCTCACTGTAAAAAACGCTTTACATTATGTCTAAAACAGCATTCCCTGGCTTACAATTTCATGCCCGTCATTTTTTGACGGGCAATTCGATAGTATTATTATAAGATTAAAGCTAGGGACTTCTGCCTGTTTCCTCTTTACCCCCCGCCCTCAATCCAATGATTTCTACAAACACACACTCCCATCATCCAGGTCTCAGAATGTGATGTAACAAACACACAATGGCTTCCTCTACTCTTAAAAAGGGGTTTCAACATTTTAGATTTTTACTAAGAAATGTTTTATGCCCATGGCTTACACAGCTACCGATATGGTTTTCAAAATTGGGTTATGTGTAAAACATTACCCACAATGGTATTCACAAAAAAAATGGCTCCTCTAAAGCCACAACAAAACTGCCATATTTCAGATGGCAAAGTTAGATACCAAAGTGCCTGATCACATAATTACAGCTGACTTTCCACGTGTTGCAATAATAAACATTTGCACATATGTTTTTAGTGGTAGCACGACTTTAAAGCGCCTGACAAATGCGCGCCGTCGCATGCGCGCTAACACAAAAGTTCGCCAGTTATGAGCACGCCCCGACATCTGCCTGCAGGTCCCCTCACATCTCTCCCACTCTATACTCTGTGCCCTCAGGTCAGGGTGCACAGATGTCGGGGCACGCTCACGACAGGCATGCTTTTATTTGTACGTGCATGCGTCAACGTGCATTTGTCAGGCGTGTTAAAAGTCGAGGTGCCATTTTTAGTAATATATTCTCCACTCCCATGATGATTTTTATTTGAATAGAAGCAGCAAGGTAAAAATTGTTTTAACTCACAGCTTCTATAAAAAAATAAATTATCCAACCAATGCAGTCTGTCATACTGTAGTTAGTATTTGCATACCGTTTTATTGTGATTATTGAAAAGTATCAATGAAATGTACTTTGGTTAAACTGGTGCATTAAAAAGATACTCTTCCTCACTGCGAGCGACACATTTTCCAATCATTACAACAGTTAAGTATAAAATTGTTTCGAGAGTTTAATAGCACAGTTGAACTTATTATAATAACTTAAAGGTATATCTAAGTTTCCCAGTTTTTACCTTTTTCTAGTCTAACACAAGCTGCTTACATGAGAAATACACATTACACCAAGTCATTCTATACAGATACAGATTTCATTTATTTAAAAAAAAAAATGGTTTCCACACCCCCAGAGATGCGTACATAGGCATCTGGTACTAACCAATAGAAATACTGCTTTCAAGTACATTTTTTAACCTTATACTAAACTTCCAGGCAGTAGCAGCATAGTGCAAATATACAGAGTAGCAAAGCCTGAGTTGCATCATCCAAGGGAGGACATAAAATGTGTTTATGGGAACAAAAGATTGTATTCACCATACTGCTACAATGTTGTAGTTGCCTCTGATTGGCCACAAAGAATTATGCATTTTATGCTAATTTAGACTGGGTTTTTAGGGGCATTCCTTCTCAAAATTAACTGTCAGAAAACTGAAGAAACTCTAAGGTCTAATAATGTTTATTTGGGGATTTTTTTCATGCAAAAAAATGTTGCATAAACAACTGATTCTCTTCTATCAGATGCCTTCATAATCTATGAAACTTCCACTTACCTTTAAAGGACTATTATAATATAGCAAAATATTCATATACTTGTGAATTATGCAACAAAATAATGCATGGCAAGGATTAAGAAACGTTATTGGACAAAATCTTATATTTAGATTACTCTGGTTGTGTCATGAGAAACTCCATTTTAGATTGTTCACCTGTCCGTAGATTAAAAAGGAGAGTTATCATATGGGACCTTACACTGCCCTTCATTTCAAACGTCAATGGGACTATTTTAAGGGGACATGTTTAAAAGTAGCGAATACAGATCTTATATAAATCCAAAAGTCCTCCAACTCCTTCCAGGATTCAAATCATTTTACAAACAATGCCAAAATCTCCATCATTATAGCAGAACTGAATATAATAGACAAAAAATGTTAAAGACTGTAATTGTGTATTTAAAACCTAGCAAAAACATCTTGCACATTACCAAGTCAAAGCGCTCCAAAATAGCATACTATAAAATGACACTTGAGTGGTCATTTAATTTAAAGGAATTCTGTGAATGGGCTGATTTTGCTCAGGTAGGAAGCAATGTATTGCAGTGCTGTAAAAGTAATTCTGGAGATTTACCAATGTTGCTATGAATAACACATCGTATTACATTCAGGAATATGCATGGTTGTGCAATCCTGTGTGTATAATTCAATCGAGAAAGAACATTCGCACTACAAAAGATTTTATACAAATTACCACTGAATTGGATTCATCTCTTCATTCGTTAGCTAATATATATCAATTATTCACTTATAATTTAAGCAGCTGGAATAGCAACCAACATTTGGTTGGACAGAAGCAGTTCTTTGTGTGCCATATTCCTTTTTCTAAAAAGAAGCTTACTATTCTCATGATTTAGCCTTGCCATTTCTAAATAATAAAAAGCAGACCTATATAAATACAATCAGATTTAGTTTTTCTGCAAATTGTAAATCAGTATGTTGGTATACGCATATTCATTCAGAGTTGTGTTTGCTGTGGGTTCTTCGACCATGAAAGCATTTTATGAATGACATTTTATGGCTTGATCAAACATTGAGCAAACAAATTAGGTTTGTAATCATAACAAACCAGAATGGATCCAAATAACAGAATGTACAATCTATGTACATGGCAAAAAAAATCTGAAAAAAGCAGATGAATATAAATAATAGGATATGGCAGGAAAACAATAATATTGCAGCAGTCAGGTCAGCAGACAGCCTAGAGAATATATTGCTATTGCTTAAATAACCTCAGGTTCATGAAAAATTCTAAAAAATATATATGTTTTAATAATTTTCTGCCTGTTCCATTTACAAAATTTAGTGGCAGTTCAAGGAGTTTTGGAGGAGAAAATTATTTTGTGTTTGTCATACTAGGGAGAGAGGGAGGGAGGGGGAGGGAAAGAGAGAGAGGGGGAGGGAGAGAGAGAGAGGGGGAGGGAGAGAGAGAGAGAGAGAGGGGGAGGGAGAGAGAGAGGGGGGGGGAGAGAGAGGGAGGGAGGGGGGAGAGAGAGAGGGAGGGAGAGAGGGGGGAGAGAGAGAGGGAGGGAGGGAGGGAGGGAGGGGGGGAGACAGAGAGAGAGAGAGAGAGAGAGAGAGAGGGAGAGAGGGAGAGAGAGAGGGGGAGAGAGAGAGAGGGAGAGAGAGAGAGGGAGAGAGAGGGAGAGAGAGGGAGGGGGAGAGAGAGGGGGGAGAGAGAGAGAGGGAGGGAGGGGGAGAGAGAGAGAGAGAGAGAGAGAGAGAGAGAGAGAGAGGGAGGGAGGGAGGGAGAGAGGGAGGGAGGGAGAGAGGGAGGGAGAGAGGGAGGGGGAGAGGGAGGGGGAGAGGGAGGGGGAGAGAGAGGGGGAGAGAGAGGGGAGAGAGAGGGGAGAGAGAGGGGGAGAGAGAGGGAGAGAGAGATCAGAAAACTTTGTTCGATAATTGGATCCAAACAAATTGCCACCACCACCCCTTACAGGCCCAAAACCAGGCTGCCTACATTGGGAAATGCTGGCATTGCTCTCTCGAAATGTAAACTCCCCTCTCGCACACAAAAAATATTATTCTAAAATAAAAACTAGCTTTATGGCATTTTCCTGCGTAATTATGCTCATAGTCTCTTGGCTCTTACTCTCATTGCATTCTCGGACTCTTGATACTTTTTTTAAACCAGGACCTTCTTGGTTTTGGGATGTGTTAAGATGCCAGCTCATCAAACTTAACCTGCATTTAAATAAGATTTGTTTTTGAAGCTAGATTTGTTAAAGAATAGTAATTAAAAAAATAAATAAACAGAATGTGTTGTGTGCCAAGGCATAAGATGAGGGATCCAATCATAAAACCGGCCAATATACCAGGTAAACAAGGGAAAATGCTTAACTGGTAAAGTGGTCCTTACCTTTGTTTCTAAGCAATGCTCTGAAATACACAACAGTTGTTTGGTGTCTGTTAAACAGATTAGTTAAAACATTAGCCTTTAATTATGTGATTTCAAGTGTCGGGACACAGCAATTAAATGCAACCATATATATTCTTCAAATTCCGTAATCATTGTCCAAGACCTTTAAATATGTAGTTTTTGACATATAAATAACAATTTAAAATAAAGTATGAAGATGTATTTATTTACTGAAGGTTGTTAAATAAAAAAAAAACATAATGTTTGCATATCAATTAGCCTTTCTGATGCATTGACTAAGGACAGATTGAGATATCAATTATAGCCAATAAATTGGCAATTACCCAATGGGGCTTTGCATATATTGTGTTCAGTCTAAAGCCATATGGAAATGAAAAGACTGAGCTCATCAAGATCCCAGGGGGTTATTACACACTATACTTGTTCATGTTTAAGCCCATCAAGTCCAACCTGTATAGATCTCCTCAGATTCATATTCTATGATAAACCCCCATTGAGACATTGCCAAATTACTAAGGTAATTTCTGAAAAGAAAAAAAATCTTCCCGGCCCGAAATGCTGTCAAACAAATTTCTAGTTTGATCAATAATCTACCAATTCTATTTTTTTTTATTGTAATATTTAATTGTAGAAAATATATAGACATCAAAAATAGAAAAAAAAAAAAAGCAAAACATTACATTATTAAACTCAACATCAAATTAAATAACTTAAAATATCATTAGCTTTATAAATAGAAATTATTACTTTTCAAATTATTATTTGCTTAAGAAAACAAATAGTTATTTTCTTACAGAGATAGGATAAATCTATCAGTATAGAGATGAACAGCATGTTACATGGTTACCAGCATTACACTGGCAATGTGAAGCTAACAAATTGTTACTCTGTTGCCTAATTACAAGTAAAGTGTAATTGTTTATTGACAATTACACTGAAGAAGATAAAATTAATCAATTAAAACTGTGAAAATATTTATATAAAACAAACATATTTAGGTTGTTGGAGCCCCTTTAAACTTTTTTCTGCATTATAATAGTTATTGTACCTTAAACTTTTAAAGTTCAAAGACAAAATAAACCTGTATCAGTGGGTATTTTTTGATCGAAGAAAGAAAATTAAAGTTGCACCTTCTCACATATGTTAATAGTATATTTTGTGCAAGACTGCACAACTAATTTAAAAGTTAAGAGTGTAAAAGGTTCTTGTACATGACATTTTCTTAAACTAAAGAAGTAGAGAACCTTTATAAAAATGAAATGCACTCACAATGCAAAACAAGCAAAAAATAATTGGTTATGTGGAATTTTTAATTGCTTATGTATCTACTAACATCAGGGTAACATTTTACCAATTCTGTAGCATGTTTAACAATGTCAGAAAGTGGCAGAAATGAAGGCGTACAAGAATAAAGCACTAGAGGGGTAAAATAATGTAAAAAAAAAAAAAACTATTAAAAGACCACTGAATAAAACTGTGACAACTGAATCAAAATTCATCTCTATTCTTTTGATTAAATACATGAAATATTTTGGGCTTACTTGTTTTATTTTGCTACTCATATTGTTCATTATAAGGGAAGTTATTTTGCCCCTCACATTCTCTCTTACTGATACCTACCCCCATCTTTTTATAGCTGCAGCTTGCAACAAGACTAAATTAATTGAAGGAAAAAAATGGACTATAAAAGGCTTTTACTTACATTTCCTATTTGATCAATATAGTGCACTCTTTAATGTCGCTCATATAATAAGATGTCTAACATACAAAACAGGGTTAAATAAAATAATGTTATGATCCAAAACTATAGTTGATAATTCCAGAAAACAACCATTCACAAATCAGGATAAACATATACAGAATCAAAAAAGCCAAGAAGGGTCACTTTAATTCTTCAACCAGGAAATAAACATGTTTTCATCATGCTTTGATCGTTACCAAAATCTTTATTTAATGATAAACAATAGCAATATGCTACATTAAATTCAGTTTCAAAGAAAGAAAATCAGCCGCACAAGGGAGAGAGGGATAGCAGAGATAGATACAGGTCTAAAGAGAACAATCTGATTAGTTAGTAGATCAAACAATATTTCATAGGCTACCCCCACAACATAAGTTTATTAGGCCATGTCTCCAGCCAATAGGAAGCATTTTGCCTGAATATTTAGTATTACCTGCTAGACAACACCACCTCACCCATTGACCTTATAGTTGGAGACCAGCAATACCGGAGTTTGATATTTGAAAGTAAATGTAGTATTCACTATTGCTTTTTTAAAACATTTAATATTAACTTTGTAAATGAGCAGTGACTAACTGAAATATGGTTTTAGATCATTTATTTCATGCAAAAAGCAACAATTGTTTTGTTTAAAATATGCTATTTAATCATTTGTAATAATCTTAGCAACCTCTGTCCTCCCACTTTTCTCTAAGCAGCTTATTGATAACAAACAAAGATGAATAAAAGCATTGTGTCTACATAGTACTCCTTTAATTTTTCATTTTAAAGTTTTAGAAATGTAAAATCTTCCGTATGTTTAAATGACCTAATATTGAATAGAACTGTTTTTATTATATACTTGTCAATTCCTATGTTTCTGTACAACCTCTGTTAAAAATACAATTGATTTGGGGTTTGCTCTTTTATTTGGAGATGCCACAACTGCAGAAACTTTATTGGTCTAGATAGGTTACAAAAGCATCCACATATTCTGAAGTTGAGACATTAAAGAGTTTTCCTACGTTAAAACATATGAATGCTGTACCAATAAGTACAACAGGTTTGTTTATTCCAACTTCAAATTATACAGGACACGCTAACAAACCAAGCTGCTAGCAATAATTGTAATCATTTATCCAGTAAGGAATGGGAAAGGACACTGATGGTCTAATTCACAGTTTGGATTTGGATACATCAAACAGATCTAAGTTTAGCGCCTCCACATGTAATCGTTTCTACTAGTAAAGCTCCACTTAATAAACATTATTGGTACCAACAGGACACTAGTGATATTTTGCAGAAATCTTTAACAGCCTTAAAATGAACTAAATCTAGTAAACATCTGAAAATCTGCAACAAAGAGCTAAAACATTGGGGGGAAAAAATAATATTATACATGTAATAAATTATTGACATTTAGTGAACAATTTTTAAAGTGATTCTATACTAAAAGCTGCGATTCCTTGCATTTTCAATTCATTATGAAATATTTTAGAGTTGGGCACAGAATAAAAATATGCAACTGAACCTTGAACAAAGCGGCAGCTGTGAAAGCAACAGAAAAAAGCAAGTAACAACTTGTGGCGGTACCCATTGTGTTTTCAACAGCCGAGAAGTTCTTTAATTTGATGCATAGGTAAAAATGGAAAAAATATATGCTTCTGTACTTCTCATAAAAATGTTTATATATAGATAATCATACACACTATGCACTAGATTTGCTGAGTAGTAATACAATACAGGCATGTTTTGTTTAGAGAGAGCATGCTGCACTCTGTTGAGGGAATGTAATGCTAATCATCTTTTCCAGTGAGAATATCTGCAGCAGGAAGATGTACAATTCTAAGAAAATTAGTAGTCAGACAGATTGTGAGGATCAGTAAACAGCTAACTTTTACAAAACAAAAAAAGTATTTCAGGTTTAGAGCAGAGGTGGGGAACCTGTGGCTCAAGAAAGTGAATGCAGAATATGGCGCTTTTACAATTTTAATGTGATATGTGCATGTCTTGCAGCCATATTAAATTCCAAGCCCGTAGCGGCAGTGGTACAGCCGCAAAGCCTGCAGGCTTGAAATTCTGAGGGGTTGCAGAGCTATTAAATTAGCCAAGCCCACAACAGACGTGGCTGACATCCAAACCCGTAAACCATTCTTGCGCATGTTGCATGTGCGGCCGTGAACATGATCAATTAGTCAAACCAGTAGTTACAGGTTTAGATAAAGCCAATGGCAAATGAGATCGCCATCGTTGCATCACTGAAAAATAGAGGTTAGATTTCAAAGCCTTACGGGTTTGAATTACGAGTTTCGATCGGACCCGCATTCCAGAAATAATACAATATTAATAAAGCAGTAAATATGATATTCTAGTCCATGAGAGTTCCATTATATGTATTAACACATTGATTGCCAGGGTCTATATAACACGGTAATTAAACATAACTTTTTTTTTTATATTGCAGATATGCGAGCTTGAGAATGTTGTGCTATAAATTTTAATACCTAACATAATTTTCCTTTTTATTATAAATACAGTAGTGTGTTGATATTTGCATTTACAGTGCTATGGATAGGACTTTAACCCTCTTGCGGGTCCTCTCTAGTACCTTTAGGCTTTTTGGCTCCATGAACGCCAGTGGATTCCTAGCAATTTAACATTTACGGGCTTGACAGATCAAAGGGGCTTTGCGGCAACGGAGTTCCGATTTTTTACGGGCCGTAGGTTTTTTTTGCCTGTAAACGGCAGATCGCTTGTGGGTAGCTGTAAGAGGCCAATTTAATAGCCATAAGTCTAGCAGTCTCCATTACAGGCCACGGGTTTTCACCTTGGGGGAGTTTAATAGGGCTGCATGTCTACATAAGCACAAATTACTACCTATAAGTAGTCATATTAGAACAACCGCACTATACTATACCAGTGTACAAAGACCAAAAGGGGCAGAAAAAAAGCTCAATGGATAAAAATCAGGGGGCTTATACAATAGAAATAAAAATGTAACGTGTTGCCCTTAATTATATTTTCTGGGGGCTTGGGCCACAATCCAAAACAGGTTCCACGCATATGATTAAGCAGAGAGCTGTAAATGATAGTGAAGGAATGAAATAATATGACACTGCTTCTATTTTCCGGTTCTATTAGTTCACTTAAAGGGTTGAACATGTATTTAGTTTGCCCTCTTCCCTATCTCTCATTCTTTAATAAATCATTATATCAATCATTTGCTCCCTACTCACTTTCACAATGGCTGCCTTAAACCAGACATTTGAACACACACAGGGTAAACCATGTCCTGGTAACAATGTGAGTTTTAGAATTTGGATTATTTTATTGCATGTAAAAATTCAATTTCTAAGAACAAGGAGAAAATCTTTATTTTTAATTTTGGACATTTTAACACAGAGGAACAATCTTTTCTGTACTGAATGATAAATGATAAGTCTCTGCAAAGATGGTGCTGCTCCTTGCAGGATATCTGCTTTCATAAACAGACAATCCAATTTAAATCCATCTGTTTGCAAAGATATTTTTTACTGTATGCATCAAAGTGCTAATATCTTGCTGCATCTGCTTTGTCGCATTCCAATAAATAGGAATAAAAATCTTATCCAGAGCTTGTCAGTCTGTAGCTGGTGGACCACCAATAGATCTTCAAAGACCACGGATAGTGGGCACAGTTGCTGAAATTTTAGCTAGCGCTCGCTTGCATGCTATGATTTTTTCCATCATTAAAGTTTATTAAGCTGAATACAAAAGGACCACAAAAGTGATTTTTTTTTTGGGCAAAGTAATGTCCTATTTTATAGTTAATTCTAATCTTAATGGATGACTGTAGTGCTATATTTAAAAAAAAATACTCTGTCAATAGGCAAACATTTTTTATAATGAAAATAATATTCAAATCATCTAATTTTTAACTTTTTATATGAAGTCTTGCTCTGTGAAAACTACCCTACTATTTTGGTTTCTGAGGATTACATTTCCTCAGTTGGGAGAAGACTGTACAATGATAATGCGGTATCTACAATGGCCAGCGATTTCATTAGTAGTAATGGACAGTTCATTAGTTTATAAGCACACATCCTCCTAAGAAACAGGTGGGAAAAGAAAAATGTCCCTGCAGTAAAAATGAATTGCACATAAAAAGTAAAAAATATAAAAAACTGTGTTTCTTTATACAGCTTCCTAAAAATAATTCTGACCATTATCAAGCTTAATTATTTAAAATACCATATACAATATAAAATACCATTAGATCTACGGAATATGTTAGGGCTTTACAAACAAAGGAAACAATAAAATACAATAAATCTAATAACTTTATTTTATGAAAATCCTTATGGTTGTGAAGCGTATCATTTTTTGGACATCCACCAGTTTTGTGTTTTTATACCCCCTTCTTTGCATGTACATTAGACAAGCACACAGATGAAAGAGGCATACAGAAAGTCCTAAATTACACTACCTCTCAAGTAAGGTCATGACTGATCAAACACTTTTTTTTTAAAATCTAGAACTGTATTGCTCAGAGTAATAACATTTACATTTCATTCCAAAAATGTAAAAAAAAAAATAATTTTAAGGCAACCTCTAATTATTTAAAAAAAAAAATCTTGTGTCATCCTAAATATTTTGTTAAATAACTTCAACACATCTATGAAAATTAGCCAAGTTAAAAATAAGAAATTCAAAAATAAACTGCTACAGATGCCATAAGTCTATTTTGCAAATGTATTATTATTTTAAATTCCTCATCCTAATAATTAAGGATACTGTACATTTTGATGATAAAGAAAATATAAATTTGTAACAAATCAAATCTGCTTATGAACAGGTTTTAATTGTATCAAAAAAAGTTAATATGATGACTGTAGTTCTGTAGCTGCTATTGTGTCCTTTAAAAGATTGAGTAAAAAAACAAAAAAAACAAACATAGTCCCATATTTTCAGTTCTTCATTTAAAAAAAAGAAAACAAGGAATAATAAATGGGGAATTGTTTAAAAAGAAAATCTTTAATTTATAATTATATGCAGTTTTATGTAATTATGGTAATCTCCCTTGTTGTTTTTTCCCTCTCTAATGATTCAACTTCCAAGGCTCCTTCCTGTTTGAAGCACACACAAGCAAAGTCAGTTGCCTGTCGTATAAAAGTCCAAACAGCGATTCTCTGAGTATTGGTGAGTAAATCTCAGGCCCCAAGATACCAAACTACTGGGTAAGAAAAATGTATTCAAAGATAGGTGTTAAAAGACAACACTGGAGATGGCCAGTAGAGCATACAATTGCAAAAGTAAGATATTTAAAGACTGTTTTGATTTTTTTTACCTTACTTTGAAAAACACTAGTTCTTTAGAATTGATTAATGCAAATATTCGGCACAGTGTCCCTTTAAGACCGATAATATACATCCCCTTGCATCTCCCTGCATTATTAGCCTTTGTCGGAATCTGTGCCATTTCTCTGTTCGTTTCCATTAGCCATTTCTTCTCACAGTGTGTGAATGGGCAGCCCCAGAAACCTTTGTCCCCGCGTGCACGCCTCACTAAGTGATGTTCGACTCCAGGCTGATAACAAGCTGTAAGTGCATCAAAAATAAAATAAAAGCCACGGAATTTACTGTGCGAATGGTCAGAGAAATGGAAAAAAGCTTAGAACATGGTGAAAACATGACAAGATTTATTCAGCACAAATGTTTACCTCCCTCCTGATTAAAGAAAGCAGCGGGAAGGAGACATATAGAAATGAATTTCAGGCTTCGGAGATGTCAGATCCACCAACTCACAAAGATTAAAATCTACACTGGCAGCAATGAGGATATGTGGGTGAAACGAATACATTTATTGAAGGACAATTGTAGTTTGAGAAAAACTTCACATGTGTAAAGTATGTAACAAATTAGCGAAATTAGCCACAATAAAAGCATTTTGTTTTAAATCTTCAATTTAGTAGTCTTTGGGCCCTATTCTATTGGCCATTTTGTAAATATATACTCACGTACATTTGCTGCATATTCTATTAGCTACTCCCAATCTGATTACGAGTTCCTCGCCCACAATCATGATGAGACAGAAAAATCAGCCTTAGAACTCCATTGGTTTTAGATCAGCTTGAATATTACGAGCTTTAACTAATTGAAGTTACACAAAATTGATATTCTATTAGACCGTAGCTCTAGCTCACAAATGAAGTCTGACCAACAACTGAAAAAAGTATCAAGTTATTGTCAAAAAGTACTAAATAGGATTCGGAAGGGCTTTTTCAAACACTTATTAGAGCTGTAACAGCAATTAAACATACAAACTAATAGGAAATACACAGACCATGTGTAGATTGCATTAGCAGAAAAGTAGGACATTAATACATCTATATTACTGCTCATTGGTTGACAGGTACAAGCCCCCAAATCAATTAAACATTTCAATCAGTATTTTTCTGCATTGATGGAATAATTTGAAAAAAGAAAACACACAGTTGTACATTATCAAATACCCTTGTTCAGATCCACCAAGAAAATAGTTTTCTTATTGTTATCTTCCCTATAATGTAGGCTCTCGCATTGATTCACCAGAGGGTGTGCAACACATTGTCCCTTACTTGTTGGAAGAGTTCCTTGGTCTTCATGGCAGTGTTTGGTTAGTGGTGCCTCTTGCTGAGGTGTTGCAGCCTCTGGGGCCTTTCAAAAACGGTGTGTATATGTAATGACAGATCATGTGACACTTAGATTGCACACAAGTGGACATCATTTCACTAATTATGTGACTTCTGAAGGTAATTGTTTGCACCAGAGCTTTTTATGGGCTTCATAACAAAGGGGGTGAATACATACGCACATGCCAATTTTCGGTTTTCTATTTCTAAAAAATAGTTTTATGTATATATTTTTCTCATTTCACTTCACCAACTTAGACTATTGTGTTCTGATCCATCACATAGAATTCAGATTAACAAAACATTGAACTTAAGGCAGTAATGTAACAAAATAGGTAAAAAGTCAAAGGGGGTGAATACTTTTGCAAGGCACTGTATTTATTAGCTAATAATATTAAGCAATTATATGAACATATAAATTGTGCATTTAAGGAAGGGGTTGATAAATGTATCTGAAACTTAGGGGACAGTAACATTAGTGAACAACCCGTCAGACTTTTATTAGGAGCCAGATTATGGAATTATATATATCGAAACATATGTATAACAACATTATCCAGAACATCGAACATTATCCAGAACATCGAACATTTATTGTCTCTGGCACCTCTTCATCCTCTAACTGTCCGCATATCCTGAGGTTCAGTCCTAGACCCCCCCTCCTTTTATATATCTATACAACCTCCCTTGGTGCCCTAATAAAATCTTTTGTATTTCAGTGTAATCTATATGCAGACAAACACCAAAATATCCCACCCAGCATCTGAACTATCCCCCTCTCTTCTAGGTCAAGTTGCCAATTGCCTCTCTAGCATATTCCCCCTGGATGTCCACCTGGCAACTCAAACTCAACATGTCAAAGACAGAGCTCCTTATTTTCCCACCCTCTTCCTCAACTGCCAACAGTGAGAGATATGTGAGGAGTGGAAATGCCCCCATCATTCATGCCCACCTCCCAGGCCCTCAGTCTTGGGGTTCTACTGGATCCTGCCCTCCCTTTAATCCCTCAGATTCATTCAATCATAAAAACTTGTAATTTTACCTAATAAATATCTCCAAAATACGTCACTATTTTACACAAGACACAAGCATAATTCAAATCCATTATATCATCAAATCTCTCCTCAACTATTGCAACTCTCTCCTTGCTGGCCTTCGCATAACCAGTCTCTCTCCACTCCAATCCATGTTGAACACATCTGCTAGAATCGTCTACCACACTCAACGTTCAGTGTTTACAGCTACTCTCTCAGTCTCAGTCACTTAGCTTCCCATAGCCATTTGTGCTCTGCGATTGACCTTCTTCTCTCCTCCTCTCTTAACACCTCCTGTCATTAAATTTTTCGATAATTGGAGGCCGCTTTGGCACTCCTTTTTTATGGGATGTAGACTGGCCTTTTCCAGTCTATTGGCCATAGTTGAGTTTTTCAAATGTGTTGGTATAAGGCAAGCAACACTTTCACTGCATCATCTTGTAGAATATTAAATAGTTCAATTGAGATTCCATCACCTCTTGAAGCCTTATCAGAAAGACATCCAAGGGCCCATCTCACAGTGCTCTAAGATGTCTGGCTCCAGCTCATTGGACAACCTATTGAGGTCATTACTGCTGTTAAGATCATTCCTGTATAGATCTTCAGTGTATTCCTGCCAACTCTTCTTTATTTGATCTACTTCTGTCAACTCCTTACCACTTTTGTGTTTTATCACGACCACTTTGGCATGAAAGGTGCCTTATGAGTTCCCAATTTTCTTGAAGAGATCACTTGATTTATATATTCTGTTGTCTTCTTCGATCTTCTTCTTGCTATCCTCTGGAATTCGGCATTCAGTTGGCCAAATATTTTCTTATCTCCACTACCTTTCGCTTTCATTCTATCATGGGCTACATTCTAAGTCTCATCAGACAGCCAGTTTTACTTCTTACTTTTCTTTCTTTTAGTGATATTCTTTGTTGCTGTTTATTGGATAATTTTGCAAACTTCGATCCAAAGTTCTTCAAGCATTCTATCTTCCTTGTCTAGTCTCTTAAATCTATTCTTTACTTTCGCTGCATATTCACAAGGGATATTATTTATTTTGTATGTACTTGTCTAATGATTTTTCCTCTTTTCTTCAGTTTAATTCTGAACTTTGCAATAAGAAGCTCATAGCCCGAGCCTCAGTCAGCTCCAGGTCTTGTTTCTGCTGATTGTATAGAGCTCCTCCGTCTTTGGCTGAAAAGTATATAGTCCATCTGATTTCTATGTTGTCCATCTGGTGATGTCCATGTGTAGAGTCACCTCGGAGGCTGTTGGAAGAGAAATATCTTGACAGAATTCTACTAATCTCTGACCTGATTCATTTTGTACTCCAAGGTCACACTTGCCAGTTATTCTAGGTGTCTTTTGGTTCACTACTTTAGCATTCCAATCTCCTATGATGAGAGTAACATCTTTTCTTGGTGTTATGACTATGAGGTTTTAAATATCTTTATAGAACTGGACAACTTCAGCATCCATGGTTGGAGCATAGATTTGGAGCACTGTGATGTTATATGGCTTGCCTTGAATTTGAATTAAAATCATGCTGTCATTTATACTGATTTGGCCTTTTTTTGATTGACTATAAGGGCTACTCCATTTCTTCAGCGGGATTCTTGATCTGATGTAAAATGTCCCATTTCAGTCCATTTAAGTTCACCAACTCCCAGGATGTCAACTTACATCACAGGATAACATTGACATCTCATTCTCAACCACATCTAGTTTGCCTTGGTTCATAGTTCCACGTTCCTATGCTTAATTGTTCTTTGCAGCAGAGGACCTCCCTTTCCCCTCCAGACACATCAGCAGCTGAGTGTCCTTTCAGCTTTGGTCCAACCACTTCATTAGATGTGGTGCTACTTGCATTTGCCCTCTGCTCTTCCTCAGTAATGTGATAGGCACGTTCTGACCTGGGGGAGGGGGGGGGGGGGGGCGGGCTCATCTTCCAGTGCCATAGCTTTATATCTCTGGTTGTGCCTGTCCATAAAGTTGTTTTAGCAATGTTACTGGAGTGTGTTGCAGTTTCCTTCTCCAGTGCACTGTGATTTCTCTGACGGCTCTGCCATGACCAGCCCACCTTAGCTGACCCTACACGGTGTAGCTCACAGCTTCATCGAAGTACAAAATAACAATAATAACTAAAAACTTAAATCCAGGAAAACCCTGGAAGCAAAGGCATTTTTGCTTTACAAACTCTTCTGTGAAAACATTTGGTGAGAAATACACATTTAAGTCAGATATGATGCATGCATCCAAGATAAAAAAAAGCAGGGCATCCTGGATAACGCTCAAGGGACTGAGGATTCAGACATACGTTCAGTGCTATATGTCACATTTGGGAGTAAGACATTTTGAGCTTCAGCAAAGAGAAAATTGTCAAGATGATACTATAATTTATATGTCAAAAGGAATCTGTCTGTGCCAGAGGTGCTATGAACTAGGTACAATAAAACTGCTTCTCTTAAATTGCTGGGCTAAACACTTATGTTATTTTAGCGGTCTCAAGACCTATAAAAAGTCTGTGTCACAAGAATGTGCTTCTGATTTCTGTTGCACTGACCTCTGTTTGGTACATTTGTAAAATATGAAGCAGTAAAGATGGTATAGTATATCATGTATAATCTAAAATGTAACTTTAGGGCCAAACAGATACAAACTAAAGTCACAAAGACGTTGCGGAACAGCCTTAAAGGAACATTGATACACCAACAAAAAATGGTTTAATCTAAATGCATGCTAGCAAACTAGCTTGGCATTGTATTAGTCATATTTCTCTACAGTAAAACATTCTTGAGATTTACAGTATTGTTTGAAATGCAAATTAGCATATTGAACCACACATTAGACTGCTTGATAAGGGGGAGGATTTAACTACACAACATTTTTGAGATTTTTTGGGCTAGATAGAAGTTGACTGATATACTACCATATCAAAAAAGCTAATAATTATCTTTAAAGGAATTCTGTCATTTCATTACAAGGATGCATACATACATTGTAACAGCAGTTCTTTAGAGCAAATCATTTCTGAAATATTTAGAATTGAGTTTTTAGCTGCTGTATGCTAATGTCCAACTTCGTATGCTAATGTACAGTTCAGAGTAACTGATAAGGCTGGGATAGGTCTCTAACGGACAGATAACATTGGGGATCTTTATTTTGGCCATTACAGAGAAAGACAATTAATATGCACAAGCTGCTCATTTGCATATACATATAGCAACAACAACATGGATTTTCCTAGGTCTGATACACTTATGAAAAAAAAATTTTGTTGAGAAAATGAAGAAATTAAATGTAGACATATTAATGATTATTGTTACTTTGAGTGTTAGATTAATTAACTTACATTTTGGATATTTTATGCATAACTCCTAGTTTATCTATCTCACATAATTATCTCTCATTTTGGGGGTCACACTTTGACACTTAAAATTCTCAGTAATTATTATGATTTATCTAGCTGTGCATGATCTTCCTATTTCTACGCCCATGGCAAAAGTTATTTAATAACCTTAGATAAAAGAACACACAGAAGACAGATGGGGTGAACGGAGTATTATTCAATTATCAAAGCTTTTTGTATTTGGCACATATACTCCTCTACCGTGTATCAGAGGGAAAAAAACAGGCAATACAACTGTATTTTTTTAAATGATATTGAGAAACAGTCTGTAAGTGGCTAGTAAATCTCTTACCAATAGAAACACTCAGCCCTGTTAAATTAGCTCAACGTGTAAAACCGTAGCCCGTTACAGCTATTAAATTAGACCCGTAAAGCAACCTGACGACGACTTGCGTGGTAGGGCCGTGAAAAGGCTACAGGGTGTGTAACGTGAAACTTTGCACCCGTAAATCCTTTGATGTGTCAAGCCCGTAACTGTTACATTTCCAAACATGCGATTAAATTGCAACAAATTCACTCGCGTTCAAGCCCGTAACACGCAAATGGAGCCCAAAGGCCAACGGGTACCAGAGAGGACCCACTAGAGGCGTAAGGTCCAATCCGTAGCACACTAAATGCACACACACACTACTGTACTTTTATTAAAAGGGAAAGTGATGTTAGGTCTTAGAATTAATAGCACAACATTCTCAAGCTCGCAAATTGGCAGAAAAAATACTTTATTTCATGTTTAATTTCTGTGTTATATCGATCACGACAATTAATGGGTTAATACATATAATGGAACTCGCATGTAATAAAATATCATATTTACAGGCTTATCAATATTGCCTTATATCTGGAATGTGGTCCGATCGCAACTCGTAACTGAAACCCGTAAGACTTTGAAATCCAACCTACATTTTTCTGTGACGCAATGAAGATCTCTGTTTCCATCGGCTCCATCTTAACCCGTAACTACGGCTTTGACTAATTTAATAGCTATGTAACTCGGCCAAATTTCAAGCCTGCAGCCCTTGTGGGTCTCACGTTGCACATAGGGGCTTCTAACTTAATAGGGCTGACTGTCTGCATGAGCTCTGGGGGCAGGTCTTTGGAAGGTTTGAGTAAGTGAAAACAGATTTTAAGCATGTGTTAATAAAATTACGTTACAGTTGCACAAAAACACGTAGGTAGTTTATCTTAACATTAAAAACAGGGAACTTTCCATATACCTTTAATAAACCAAACTAGCTCTTTTGAATTAACATCTCAGCTGAATTCACACTGATGAATTTGGGCTTGATGGAAGAGCCACAGGTTGATCTGTAGGGAGCCACACAGAACCATAGGTTTTTTAATGAACTGCAATTCTGAAAACAAAACTGATATTTGTGACCTATAGGTTAATATTCAACAAGAATAAAGCAGTACTTAAAATATTTATTAGAAAGTAAACTTCTACAAAAAAAAACACAACATGCAATACTGACACCTGCGAGCAGAGATTGTTGCGATCACATCTTTGATAATGCAGCTGGTAGAGCCAGTAAACCACAGGAAATGTTTTGAGGAGCAGGTGCTCAATGCAAAGGATCTTGAATTCTTAAAATGATTAAACATTTTCTTGCTGTTTACATTTAATACATCCTTAATCCGAAACAAGCATTCAATAAGTCTAACTAAAAAAAAAAACAAGTCTACAGTTGCCAGGTTACCAATATTAGGTACTTTTCTAATGGCAAGTGCATAGATATTTAGTAATTTTATTAACATAACACTGCAAAGGTTCCTTTGAAGGAATGTAAATAAAAATATAACTGCAATTCATTCTAATAAAAATAATTCTATGTGCCGGTGCCTTAAACCTTGAATAGAAGTTAGTTATTTTATATTAATAGTTCTTTCATGTATAAATTAACTGAAAGACCCACCCTCTGAGCTAATAGCATTATCAACAGTAATTATTTGGGATTAACAGTGGTTGTGGAAAAATGGTAACAGTCATTGAGAGTTATTACATTTAATTGATAAATACCTATGTATGGTTACCATTAAATTAGTTGCTAATCCCCCTCTTCGTAATTATTTGGTGTTGATGGGGCCCATTAGCTCAGAAGGTGGCTCTTTCAGTGAATTTATACAAAAAATAACTTCTAAATCAATTTTAAAGCACTTCCACTTTTAACAACCAGTTGCAATTATGATTATTTTTATGTGTACTTTTGATTTTGTACTTTATCTAATATAACACATGACCAGTACAACTGGTCATAATACAATTGAGAGAGTATAAACCAGATTGTTAAGGACATTTGACTAGTTACTGAAGTGGTTCAACATGTAACATACTGGAATGAGATCATATGCACTCCTAGTCCGATAGGCAGGGCCGAATCTAGCTTTTTGGAGCCCCTAGGCAGTGAAGTGGAGGAGCTCCATGCACGTTATCTATATCTTCTAGTAAATTAATATGTCCCCTCAAATCACCAGTTCACGGCAGTGGCAGTCTAACAGCAAGTTTTTTTTTTTTCCTGTTGTAGCCCTCTGTTTCCTTTAGAACATTTTTAAGCTGGTTGGCCTAATTGGTAATACAGGCATGCCGATAGGGGTATAATATGAAAACGGTCTACACTTTGTACTGGCATTTTATTAATCTAAAGTAAATCATTCCTGATATATTCAGAATTGGTGTGGCTCCATTAAGCTAAGTTGTGCATTAATATGCTATTAGTAGCTCAGAGTATGAGCCAGAAAGAGTAGATTATTCTTGAGGTTAGTATGGAGATGGACCTTATAGTTGACATGGAGTATTGTGAAAGAGTGATATACAGCAGTGTGAAAATTAAATGATTGTGTATAGAATGGATAATGGATTGCAAGATATTACGGATGTATCTCTCACAATTCAATCTTCATACACCCGCCCCATTGATGCATAGATTGTTACACAGCAGAATAAAGTCACTTACAGTCATGCAAAAAAATGCCTGCAGTGTAAAAAGTTTAAACTGCAGTTTAGGAAAAATGGCACATGTTTATGAAGTATGTAAAAAAAAACTAACAAAATTAGCAGCTATTTATGCCACTTGTATCAAAACAATTATCAAGTCAAGTTCTTCCTGTGGGCATACTATAAATGTGATACATTACTGGTTCTTTAATGGATACAGAATCTATTAAAATATTGCCGTGTTGATTCAAATGTTATCATCATCTGCACAGTAACCAATGTTTGAACACTCAGAAATAAACCAACATGCTTCAGTTACAAAGATTTCATCACAGCCGAAGTACAACTTCAATCAATTCATTGATTGAAAACACCAGGGTTTATCTACAGCTATTGAAAATTAGATTATTGTAACTGATAAAGAGCATTGGAAATCATATCTCAGACCGTTAAAACGGAGATGAGTACTAGCTGATCTGTTCTTTTCTTTCCTATTCTAGGTTTATTGATTAGATAAACATTTTCTGTTGAATACATAAGTGTTTGGCTGGTAGAAGTGTAATTACTTTATGTCTTTTGTGTCTGGGCATTGTGCAGGGCCCTAATGGTCCCTTGTACAGCCATACAACAAAATGAAATGCTAGAATTGAAATAGGAATACAGCCACAACTGCTAATGTCCATGATTGGTATATCCATTGGCTCAGGAGATCTGCCATTATGGATTTTTGTTTGACAGTTGGGTAAGTGATGCAGCTGGTATGAGAGTTCATAAATATTTACTTTAGCTCTGAAATATATACCGCCAACACATCTTCCCAAATGTTATTTTGTGTGCTTACCCAGTGAAGCATATGGTGGCAGAAATCTTTTGTATTCTAGTAAATTTAATGTTTGCTTGACTAAAGAAAGTTGGGCAGCTGTGACATAAATTATGGAAATTACACCCTGCTGCAAAGTGTGTAACATCAACGAGTTTTTAAGACAGTTTGCAGATTTATTGTTTGAGTACAAAGTAGACAGGTAACCGATACATAAATACACCAACACGTATAGGCAGGAATTAAAATCAAAACTTAAAATGTAATATAATATATATGTCATGATTACATTGTTTAGAGACTGTAATATTAACATTAATTATGGGTATGGCCAAGGGTGCATTACATTGTTGTATTGTGATTACGTTGTTTAGTTATATGTCTCCTGTACATTGTTATCATGTATACTAGTTATAAAATGTTATAGAGGGACAATGTGATATAGAACAGAAGAATACATTAGGAAAAGGTAAAAATGCTCTGCACATAAGCTTAACTGCAGAACATTGCATCCTCACACATGCAGGCCTTGATAAACAGCAACCAAGACAGATGTCTGTACTTCAGGAGTACTAAGCAAACACTGGAGATTAACATCAAGGTTGTTGCACTACCCAGCTAAAGACACTTGTCATGTAGCTTAGATAGATAGTGAGTTATCTCAAGAGCTTCTAGAGCAACCAAGCATGCAAGGTAGATGGAACTTAGTTCTGACATCACACACATACACAAAGGTACACAAGGGTGTGGTATGGGAGATAGAGTATCAATATGTTGGTTCTATGATTCAAAAAATGTTCAGTTCAAGTTTCACTCATCCACTGTTATTGTATTTGTGTTCTGAATTGGGGAGTGGTCGTGCCGGAGGCCACTAGTAACCTGTATCCAGTATTCTCTGCCTGTACCTTTGGGTGTTGTCCTCTTCACAAGCCATCTTTTGTGCCAAAGAGAACAGGAACTACACGATTCTGCTGTGGTAGGTTTGAACTGCATTCATATCAAGCCCCCTTGAAGAAGCAGATTGTGACAATAGTCCTATATTTGCCTATTAGTTATATATAATGGTCAGCACATCAAATGTTTTTATTACGGCATTTAAGCTCAAACTGGCAGAGAAATACTTCAACTGTGGAGGCTAAATAAGAGGAAATAGAGTAAGCTATCCATCTATATTCATTAAGAGAAAATTAGAGATAGTAATTAGTAAAACAAAGAAGAGTATAAGGACGACAGTGGTTTAGTTTTGCTTTTTGGGAGTGGGGCATTATTACAAAGTAATATAAAATACTGGAAAGTAGTTGATTGTGAATAATAGTAAAGTTCGAATACTTAGCAAAGAAAATAATGGGGAGTGGGAGCACTGTATATTATCTATGAAAAAATATTATGGGATATTACAAATTAAACGATTATTTATAAAGAGCTATTGTGACGGAACAGGTTTACTCTACATCCATACACAGGATTCCTGTAGTAGACAGCCAAGAACAGAGCATGGAATCCCAGCATCCAGGAAAAGTACACAGTTCTACCACTTATTTCTTAACTAGAAGCATTTCTTTATTGAACAAGGTACAGAATATTTGTAGGTAAAATACAATAGAACTTTGGTCATTAACACAAAATAATAAAAACAGTGGTGCCTTTAATCTCTAGCACATGGTAATGTATCTAAATAGATTGATGACATTGACACAAAGTAACTAAACAGTGGCACCAGTTAAACTAATCACTTTGAGCTGTTGAATTATATCAGACATGTTTAACATGAGCATAATCAATCCATTAAAACAATCACTTCTGTACTACACTGAATATATACAGGTCTAAACATGGTACCGTCAGTACAGTGAATTCATTAGCCTAAAGGCCCAGTGCATAAGAGAATACTTCACACAGATCTGACTAGGCACATGGTGGTTAGTGATAGCTATTAGAAGATGAACACAGGGAAATGATCAATAATGTGTATACTGAAAGTAGTAAGAGGGATAACCTAAGCCTGGGTTTGCCAAAAGTTGGACTGGGGCCCAAATCAGTAGGTCTCCATTTTACTGACCTGCACTGCATTATTACATTTATTATAGTCTGAAGCTTGAAAAAATTAGTAAGTAAGATCATTTTACCAATTGCTACTGGAAGTGATATCAATTCCATGTGTAAAAGTCTTTCTTGAGCCAATTCGGAATGCTATTATATTATATAAAACTATTTATTTGTGTATACATACAAAATGAAAAATATGTATACATTTAAATAGGCTAAAGGATTTAGGACCTCCAGTACCACTGATTTGGTATTGACTTGTAAGGAAGAATTTGATGAACACATATGCAATGGTAAACTCACAAATAAACAAATAAATCAATTTTATATATATATATATATATATATATATATATATATATATATATATATATATATATATATTTATTTATTTATTTATAACCCCCTTTTGGATCTCTACCTTGTTGTGATGAAGGGACCTGTATACAGTAGTTCAATTAAGCTATGAGGGTCACCCAAGATGGGCAGATCATAGCAGAGAGATCAGAAAAATCATGGTCGACTGGAGAAGGAGCTGTCAATACACTCTAGTATCTTTGACGCGAAAACAGCACAACCAGACACAAGATGTGACCAGCATGCTGTGGTCCAAAAGGTCACTGAAAGTTGGACATGACTGAAAGACTAAACAACAACAATATATCGGACACTACACTTGTACTTCAATGTATGTACGAACAATATTTTGTTTGTACAAAATATACAAATTCATTGTTTTGTTGAGTCTCCTGGCAAGAATAGTTGAAATTCACATTCAGTTGAGGGAGGTGATGAAAAGTGTATTTAGAATGGGATATGAGGGAAGTAAACAAGGAGGGTATGAGACACAAGAGACAGTTTTGTGGTTTATGCTTTACTGCGCCTAACACACAAATAAGGGGCCCACCAGAAGATACATTTAAAATGGTTAGGGATATTTACTATGCCCACATGTTTATTATATGCATGCCTCTTAAGGTTGTGATTCTTATTATCTTGTTGCATCATTTTTTTTTTTATGCTCCAAAAGAAAATCAGTTAGTATATCAACATAAAAATCTATAATTAGGAGGTTTTTCCATCTCGTGAGCTCTAAACCAGTGGTTCTCAAACCTCTCCTCAGGACTTACCAGACAGGCCATGATTTCAGTTTAAAACTTTTTGAATATTTGAATACACATGAAGCAATTAGAGTCTGTTGAACGCTAATTTCTCCTCCTGTGTTCACAGTGTTAAACAGAAATCATGGCCTGTCTGGGAGTTCCTGAGGAGAAATATGAGAACAGCTGCTCGAAACAATAAATATCTACACCATTGAATACTGTAAAATATTAACAGTTCCTCACTTCCATACTCATCTGCAGTTTCAGCCGAATGTATGGCTGCCTTATCTGTTCCTATGTTGGTTGTCCTAATGGGACAATAATGGGAAAAATAATAATTTAAACTGTAAATATATTCATTAATAATATTTGAATAAAACTATATATATATATATATATATATATATATATATATATATATATATATATATCAATTGTTACTATCCTACTTAATACTAATAATATTTATAATTTATTATTATTAGTGTTTTTATTTATTATTAATATTCTAACATTTATATAAATGTATAGTTAGATGGTAGTGCTTCTCTATTACGTAATATACATCCCGTTGAACATTACTACCTATATAATGTATTATAAACCACGGTCCATAACGACAGGTAACACACCACTTATGACAAATCTGTGCGCTATTGATGAAATCATATATGCCGCTTGTTAAATTTGCCAGTTTCAAAGCTTATTGCTAGTGGCGTATTGAACTGAACCAAAGCAAATCAATACACCAAAGTGCATTTGCCCTTAGAAAAATAAAAGTATACAGTTGCTGTAATGGTGGAACCAATCATGAAACACTGTCTATAGATCAGAGTTTTTCATTTAAAAAATGATATAACCTGGTAGAATTTCTATTTAAAAGCATGTCTAAATGGTTTGCTGATTTGCCAGTGTAGCATAAATTGATACAGTCTTAATTTCTAATCCTCTGCTCTCCAAAGGTAGAATAAATAAATGATAAAGGACTGAATCAATCTCTTTCTGACACGAGTTCTGTGCCCTCCCAGTTTGAAAACTAGGTAGAGGTTATGAAGGTTATTGAAAATCTGATAGCATTAGCAGTGTGAGGCAGAATATCAAGGCATGAAAGCCCTATTTGATTAATGATGTAGTGTAAGGCTCATTCTATTCCAAAGAGCAATCAGAGTATGAGAAATGTAGTAAAATCATGTTATGCTTTTCATTTTGTGAATCAGTGACTGACATTTCTCAATTTAGTTGGGAAAGAATAATATCATTCATTTTCAGAATGAAGTTTTCACAGTGTCAATGCAGCAATTCCTAATTGAATACAGAGGGCCAAGTTCCTTAACCTTCCCTTAACTAGTAGCTCAGCTTTTTCTTTTATCCAGGGCCTTAAGGTAGTAATATATTTTATAGGAGAAACAGAACTTAAATCTTGATTCGCAGTGGTGCCAGATCTTTGACTACTACACTTGAGAAAGAGGTGGGCAATTTTCTTTAGCGGTTACATAAATGAATGGGTCAGCAAACACCAAGCGCTGGAGAGTGCTGGCCAAGTTGCTACGACAAATGTTCAGTTTAAAACTAAAGCGATCTGGCTGAATATTCTATAAAGGTCAGAGAATGTAAAGCGCTACAGATGCTATCATAATTCTTCAGGACGCTTTGTAAAGATATCCATGCTTCAGAATAGAGACAACAACAAAAATCCAGTCAACATATTTGTACAAGTATTTACAGCTAAAGATAGAAACTTCCTGTGCAATCAAAGAGCCTCATTCAATTGAGGCATCGTAAGTTAGCTAATGTAGGACTTACGTTTGCGGGCCTGCTGTGGGTCCACAGCGTCCTTAAGTTAAGGTGCTACTCAAATGGCTGTGCCCACAAGTTAGTGGCCGATAGCGAACATCGGAAACCATTGCAGTCGGAAGTAGCATTTGCGGGCTTGAACATGTTACGGAAGCAAGCCAGTAACTACCGATGCAGAAACAGCCAATGGAAACAGAGATCGTCATCATAACCAACCTCCAAGTACGTAACTCTTAAGTGAAGGCCGTAGGACTTTGAAATCCAACCATGAAATAAAGTATTGTAGAATGTTGTGCTATTAATTCTAAGACCTAACATCTCTTTAACTCTTAATAAAAGTACAATATTGCTTTTTTATTTGCTTTTCAAGTGCTCCGATATTTTCATTAAGCCCTTTGCAAGACCACCTTGGCACCATTAACTTGTGGCTAGAGTAATTGAATAGCGATTTGTGATTTTAGAGTTCGGGACTCTAGTGACCGTGAAGGATCAAAGTGCTTGAAGGGCATTAACTTGAGATTTTACAAATCGCAATGAATCGCAGCTCGGAGCCTGTAACTCGATCAGAGCACGCAAACTGAAGCCAATTGAATAGCAAAATAACTTGCAACCTCCACTTGCCAGCCCAAATCTCCCGAACGGCTCAATTGAATAAAGCTCAAAAGTTTCCTCACAACTCATTAGCAGAAACATAAACAGTAGATTCCACAGCATGATGACTGCATATAAAAGATTTTTACATCTTAAAAACATGTTGCCTGATTTTAAATTTATTTTTCAAGAGCCCATATAGTGGATCTTTAATGGGCCAATATTTCAGAAAATCCATGCTTATGTGCTGATAACTCATTGATTGTGCTTGACTCATCTAAGCTCAAGGAGGGGGGAGCTAGAAACTTAACTTATGTACAGCACTTAAAAGGGACTTGTTTTTTTTATTTATACTTAAAGAGAGTGTGGAAAACCAGCTATACATTATTCTACTTATTTAATTCTAAAGTGAATCATTCCTGATCAAGGGCCATATTCAATTCCAGCCTTACGTGTAGCACGTAAGGGCTGCGTGCTTCAAATTTGCACGACTTAGGCTGCTATTAAATTAGAAGGGGCTGAGAGCTACGAGCGAGACGCTATCTCGTAGACCAGTTTGCAACCGTCTGACTTGCATGTTCAATCGCAAACAATTAATCAATATCGTAGTTACTGGTGCAAATGGAGCCAGTGGAAAAAGAGATCGTAAGTGTTACGTCACCGGAAAAGGGGAGAGTAGATTTTAAAGTCCTACGTGCTCCAAATACAGTTTTCGATCTGTCCCACAGGACAGAAATAATGCAAATTAATAAAGCAGTTGCAGTATATGTTGTAACACATTGATTGCAGGGGTCAATATGACACATGAAATATCCATGAAATAAAGTATTTTTCGGGGCAGATTTGCGATATTGAGGATGTTGTGCTATTAATTCTAAGACCTAAAATCACTTTCTCTGTTAATATAAGTACAGTAGTGTGATGTTATTTACAGTAGTAGTGCTACGTATTGTAACCTTTGTGGGTGCTCTCGAACACACGTTGGCCATTTTTGTGTTACGTGCTTGCTGGCGAGTAAACACGTTGTACTTTGATAGCTGAATCGAACAAGTAGTGGCTACGAGGATGAAAGATCAAAGGAATTACGTGTGCAAGGTTCAACGTAGCTCTCCACGTAGCCTGTTCTCGGCCGTCCTGCGTCTTACCGCGCAAAGTCGGCTGCGAACAACATTACGGGCAACTTAGCACGCAAATAGCGCGAAGATGACAGTTAACACCTAGCTCCAATTTAATTGGGCTCTTAAATCAGCATTTCCTGCTGTATTCTTATATACACGAGTTGCTCTGAATATGTATCCATGGCAAAGGTTATCATGCAGATAGACCCCCTCCACCATCTTTATTAAGCACTCTAAGAAAATTAGCATTTTGAGCTGCACATTAGAATAAAATAGCTACAATTTAATGCAAGTAGCAAAAAGTAGCCAATTACATATCAGTAACATTTACAGGCTCAATTAATTGTCATTTGGACAATTAAATAGAGGCCATTCTCAGGAACGTTTTGCATCTGGATTCCATAGGAACCCCGCTGTTTGTATGTATGTATCTTTATAGAAACATAAGTCTATATATATATATATATATATATATATATATATATATATATCACATTATTTTCTAATTATTTTATATTTTTATAATACTTTATATAGAAATTATTACTTTAATCAATCTTAAACAGAACAAAAGATTTCCTTTGAATTTTTACTGACATTTATGAAAGATAAAAATTATACAAAATATATAGTCTTAAAGACTATAATGGGGACACGATAGTGATTTTTAAATGACAACTAAATGGTGAAAACCTATAAATGTTTTGATTTTTAGTCTGATTAGAAGCATAAGTTTGTACAAAAAAAATAAAAAATGTTATCTGCTGGTCCATGGAGGCAACCATAATACCTTAAAAATGCTTAGAAACAGCTTCACTAGAGAAAATGTGTGTCAAGTACTAAAAGCTACACTAATATAAACAAACAATCTCCTCCCCTCTCCCTCCTCCCCATTCCTCCATCCACTGTTCAGTAAAGAATTTGCCCTCAGTCCCAGTCATTAAGATGTGCTCAAGTCAGACACAATGGAAACATTCTAAACACAAACTGAATCTTCAAAAACTGGGATTTTTCTTTATATAAAAATGCACATAAGCAAGATTTTTTTTCTTCTAAAATGCAGCTGTCCTTTAAAGAATATTTGCTAGCTCAATTTGCATTCATGTGTAGGCGTAGCTGAGATTATTATTCTGCAACACTGGAGGTTATGAAATACATTTATATTGATCCTCCAGCGTTGGACTATTTATAGTTATGGGATAATGGAAGTTCCATCAAATACAAACTTGAACATGCTTTTGATGGCAGCACTTAATTATCAGATCAGTAAAATGGGTGGATGGTGTTTTCTGCACCACACTCAACACAATACAATTAACAATCAACATAATCACATCAGTCTTAGCCAGTGTATTTGTTGCAATTTAATAGCGCAATTGGAACGTAGCAGTTACGGGCTTGAAAGAACAAAGGATATGCGGCCGCAGAGTTCAGATTTCGACATCCCGTTGGGTATTTTCGCACTTAACCCACAAATCGTTAGTGGGTTGCTTTACGGTGCCAAATTAAAAGCCATAAGTCTTGCGGGCTACGTTACAGGATACGGTTTTACATGTTGAGGGAATTTAACCGCTCTATGGTGAACTGAGGGAAGTAGCTCTGGCTGACAGAGTGCTAAACGGCCAGGCACGAGATTATACCAACATATGCATTAGTTGGATATATACAGCGAAGTTAGGCTCTATTCAATTAGGTTGTTTTCGTTTAAGTTTGTTTTCTTGAATAGCCGTTTCACTGTTGCACCTTTTCACAGCTTTAGTAATTCTGGTATATTATGACATAGGATATATTGTATAGGTGGTTAGTTGTGGCGGCCTGTGCAGCAATGAGAAAGCTGCAGGTTAATGGTATGAGCTTGTAAAAGATAGAAGTAGCTTCAGGCTATTGATGTAGTAAAATTAGCTATTTGCAGTGTAGAATTTCTCATAAAATATCAGCTTTTTATTATTTAGTCACAACAAAAAGTGATATTGTTTATAGAGATATATACACCTAAGGGGCCAAAGTGTTCATTTTTTTTAAAGCTTTCAATACATTCAAAGACTGCTCCCAGTTCTGAAAACTAATCAGCAATCAAAAGTCGGTCAAATTACATATTGAAGATGATAAATTAGAGACACTAATAATTTTGTTATATTACAAAAATATTTTGTTTATTTTCAAGCACCGCTCTTCTATAATCTAAATATAGGGATACAATGTTGCTTTAAATGTGCTAAAAGCTGAAATAGTACAGTGGCTCTTTAAAGGACCACTGTAACTCCCCAACACTATAAGCTAAATAATTTAATTAAACTTACTGCCAAATTCCAGACTTTGGTATTGCTTGTATCCACTCACAATAAGTTCAATAGGGGGAGGTGGCTTTGTCTACCAAGAAGCTGCTACGTTGTCGGACACAATGATTACCATCAACACAATGATCTGCATTTGCTGGAAGCTTGTTGTGTTGGAGGTTTCCTTAGGAAACAATCTTTGGCTATTGGCAACAATCTGTTGATAGGGTATCACAGTGGTCTTTTAAAGGGCGATGGAATGTCATTTTTCTATAGTGCATTTTATACAATATAAAAGTTTCTTTTTTTCCATGTTAAAATATTTACTAAAACTTGTTTAAACATTTGGGAAACTAACAGGAAATGCCTTCATGTGAGCAGAGAGTATGTACTACTCTAGACCTCATTGACAGATACTTTTGACTCATAAAGCTTTATTGCTGCTGCACATTGGTTGGAACAACCTCCTTAAACAGTTATAGAATTAAAGCAATATAATCTGCTCCAGGAGTTTCATTTTCTACAAATAGAAACACAGTTCAACAATAGGAAATGCTATCTGTCAAATACAACAAAGAAATAAAATGCCTTCAATGGTCCTTTAAGGCCTGTAGAAAGTAAGGCAAATGACACATCTTAAAAGGAGTAACATACTTATCTGTGTTTGCTCTTTATATGAATAATTGCAACGGTATAGTGTTTAATGCTGCTTAATAGGTGTCGTTGCTAAATGGGAAGAATGATATAGCGCTGGAAGATTTAATAATGCATCTACGTTTGTATGGCTGACTACAATTTACTACTGCTAGTAACACTTCTAAAACCATTTGTAAGATTTATTTACATGAATGTATTTTCTTTCCAAGCTATTGCAAGTTAGGGATGCCCCATTCTTGCCTAATTTATGTGGTTACATAAATAAATATAATCACATTTTTTAAATATTCTTAGCTCTGAAACAGTTTCTTGCAGAATGATCAGAGCATGCAATGTGCTTTCTATGCAGTATTTTTGCCAAAAGTATTCAAAGTATAAAATAATGAGCAGTTACTTAGAGGTTTTATGAGGATCTCAATAATGAAACTGCACATCAGAATTACTTACAGGAGGGAATTATTCTAGCAAAGCAGAAATATTGTCAAAGAAGAGAAAGGTTACAATTACCCAAAACTATTCAAGCTCTCAATGTGCAAGATTTTCCATGTAAGTATAATAAAGGTTAATTTAGTTTTTCACACTCTGCTAACGTTACCAGGTAAGAAGTAAGAAAAACAGATAAAATGTTCTTTACACAAACATTTTAGTAACAAATTTTCAACATTATTGGATATGATTCTGAAATAGATTTTATTTTCAATTAGTTTATTCAATTTATTCCAATGATGGATGTGCCTTGTGAATTGATATTTAATTAGTATGTACTGTATTTGCAGAAGGGTGTCAAGCGTCATGAGATAATCAACAATACTACTAGAACTTTAGAGCCTCATTCAATTGTGATTTGGCCAATTGAATAGGGCTCTAGATACGCAAAGAGCATATTTTTTTACAGAAGATTTCAGTTAGTGAACTTCTATCCAAAAGCAAGATCTTTCACTAAATAAAAACTTCTGTAAAAAAATATGCTCTGTGCTTATATAAAGCCCTATTCAATTGGCCAATTGAATGAGGCCCTTAGGATCAGTAAATTGATTGCAACGTTTAAATACAATGTAGGTATGGTCTTGATCAGTGTATTATGGAAAAACATATGTTTGAAAAATCTGACTAAGAGCATCATTAGACAGGGAAATGTCACAAAGCTATTTTTTGAATTACAAAAAATAAAATGTAATACCTCTGTCGGCCCTGGAGGCATCCATGATACTTTGGTTGTCTGTGCGAGAAAAGAGTTTACTTTTTTAAGAGCATGGGGTGAAGTTTACTTTGCAACTACATGCTTCTGAGCATGTGTTAGGGAAGAATGTTGGGGTCATATCTAAAAGTCCCAAGAATAACCAATCAAATTTCCTTTCCTTCTCTTCCACCACCAAGAAAGAGAGGAGCCATG
Organism: Discoglossus pictus; assembly: GCA_027410445.1. Lineage (NCBI taxonomy): Eukaryota > Metazoa > Chordata > Amphibia > Anura > Alytidae > Discoglossus > Discoglossus pictus. The sequence goes on along the minus strand of CM050169.1, from coordinate 34,287,160 downwards.
TTTTTGACATCTATGCTTTTGGTTTACCCCAATTCCAAAAATCTATGTTGTTTTTAAAGAAATATATCAACGGTATTGTACTTTGAACAATGAAAAGAGAATGGGTCCCTACTGTAAGATCATGTATGTTTGTTTTGGGCAGCTTAAAAATGTCTACTGCATTTAAATACGCGCAGCTTTGGATTGTTCGATTGTCACAGTGGTGAGGTACATTTGAATATATGCAGTCCTAGTCTGTCAGTGAAAGGGGCTAAGCAGCGGCTTAGGTTACATTCTTACACCTAGAAGCATGCAGGAGTATCTCCAAAGGAAAAGGGGGCTAAACAACCTGGCATCCATGATTACTGTAAGACTGCAGGTGTGTATGAAAACATCACGTGATGTCTTAGTCTATAATGTGAAAACACCAAGATTAAAGTCTTATTTTAAAAATGGGTTAGACCTTGTTTGTTAGTCCTGCGCCAGCAGCAAAACTGCTGCTGGCCTCTAGATGGCGCTGTCGCTGGAGCTTATACCCGGCACAAACTCCTATTTCCTGCACTCTCTCAGCCCTTTCTACCACACTCCTATCTATAGCACTCTCCCCAGCACACACACAAAGTTGCCTGCCCTCAGTAGTCGCCAGTCTGCACTCCTTTGTGGGTCCCTTTTCCTGCTTTCCTCCCCTCCCAGACAAGTCTCTCTAGGTCCTTCCTTTCCTCCTCGTCTGTGTCTTCTCTCCTCCCTCTCTATCACTTCCCAGTCTGCCCTGATCCTCTCTCCTCCTCCTCTCTTCCCTCTCTCACCATTCCCTCCACTGACCTCTCCAGCGACAGAGTCATCTAGTGGCCAGTTGCAGTTTTGCTGTTGGCGCTGCCTTGCGCACTGCTAACACACAAGGTCCAATGGGCTTTAAGGACATTTACTAGTTTGCAATGCAATTACTTGAATGGTTTATAGCCAAAATGTTTTTGTTTTAACTTTGTTAATTCATTTTATCATCTTCATTGTAACGATCATATAGCAAAACAGTGTTTCACCTTCTGTGACTGCCCCCTTACTTCCTGTTCCCTCTCATGTAGCATGCCATGTTACACAGCTGTAGCCAAAATCTACGCCCTCAAAGTGTTGCCTAAAACATACATGCTATGCTCTGTTAGTTCAACAAAGCATCTATTCTATATATACCAATGGCTTCTTATGTATATGTAGTTCTGGCGCAAGGAAACCAACACTATTCTATAGTAACAAGAAATAATTCTTTAAGAAATGCGGGCAGCAAACCCAAACATGTTATCAGATTGCCACTAACAGCATTCCTAATTTTCACGTTGTATTTAAATAACATATATCGCTATAACTAGTTATGTGAAGCATTGACATACTGTCGTATAGTTACCCTAAACTGTCATTCTTCGCCCACGCTACATCACTGACAAACAAAACTTATGTTCAAACACGTAAATAGCTTTGTGAAAACAAATTATTCTATTTGGATTATCAAAATTGCTCCAAAACGAGTTGTAACTTGTAATTATACACAAATATATATTTTTCTGTCAAGTATTAAACATCAAGAGTGGTGTCTGGGAAACAGACTGAACATAAATATACAGAAAAGTGGAAATCCAAATGAAAGTAAAATTGCGTTGATGCTTAGTTACATAAATATACGGTAGTTACATGAACACTGGCAAATGGCATGCATTTATAAACTTCAACCTTCTCAAGAAAACATTAAGAGTAAAAAGTTACCAATTTTGTCTAAGCAAAATTAATTTCTACCTGTCACCCAGAATGAAATTGTGATTTCTCATGGTATTAGCTTTAATTTAGTAGGTAAGAAGGTGAAAAATAGGAGTGCTTAAAGGAGATACTTGTGAAGTATGTAACAAAATAAAGTTAGCAGGTATGCAAGACAGGAAGATAAGAGAAATGTTTTATATTTAGATTACACTGATGGTAACACAGGGAATCCATAGTAGATTGCTAGTCTGTCGGTTACTTGACAGGAAGGGCCTTACTCTGCCCCTGATGTCCACAGTCAAGGGACTTTTTGGAGAGTACATTTATAATAGAGCAGAATACATATCTATTAAATGTTCATTGTTCCCCGTACTCCACCCAGATTTCTAAACCTTTTACAAGCATAAAATGCCCATTTCCATTAAAGTAAAACTTAATACACTAGTTCAAATCCAAGGCAGTAACTATTAATTTAAAATGTGTAAAAATCTTTTGTCCCTCAAGTTTCTCTATATATCACAAGGAACTACCAATTGTAGTAAAGCAAAATGCTTGACTCACAAATACTGGGAACTGTTAGAAATAATTATATTGCCTGGAGTCATTTTTAGATGACCTCATTTCTGTTTGTGTTTTTAAATTATTTTATATTTCTACTCTGTCACAATCTGCTTCTTCAAGGGGGCTTGATATATGAACCTAGTTCAAACCTACCCCAGCAGAATCATGTAGTTCCTGTTCTCTGTGGCACGAAAGATGGCTTCTGAAGAGGTACAGTCAGATAATAATGATACAGGTTACTAGTGGTCCATGGCAAGACCACTCCCCAAGTCAGGATACAACACACAGAAATAGTCTCACACTGTGGATATGTGAAACCTATCTCTCAACCTTTATTGAATGATCAAAACAATATATTTATACTCTCCAACATTACACACTTGTGTACATTTGTGTATGTGTGATGTCAGCCCATCTGGCTTGCAACCTTGGGCTATCAAAGCACTTGAGATCAAATTCACCAGATATTTATAGCTGGCTAGTGAAAAAAACTTCATGTTAAACTAAAGTGTTTGCTTAGTACTTGAAGTACATACATCTGTCTTGACCCAAGGTCTGAATGTGTGAGTTTGCAATGATCTGCAGCTAACTTCTATGCAGAGCATTTTTACCACTTCCACATATGTTCTATATAACATTTTCCCTCTTATAATATAGAATAACCATGTACAGGCAACATATAACCACACAATAACACATAATCCCAATGCAACAATGTCATGCTCTCTTGGCCATATTCATAAATTACTGGCAATATAAGTCCTTAAACAATGAAATCATGACATACTCCTCTTGTCTTTTTCCAGGGGGATGTGAAGTCAATAAGGCTATTTAGTGATTATCATTTGTTTTAATGATAATGTAGTGATTCCTTGGATCTGATGTTCCAGTGCTTTTGGAGTTTTTTGTTTGTTTTTTTGACTGACATACTGAATGGAATTTAGTTGTCCATTGCATTTACAGTTGCAAGCAAAAGTATGTGAACCCTTTGGAATGATATGGATTTCTGCTCAAATTGGTCATAAAATGTGATCTGATCTTCATCTAAGTCACAACAATAGACAATCACACTCTGCTTAAACTAATAACACACAAATAATTAAATGTTACCATGTTGTTATTGAACACACCATGTAAACATTCACAGTACAGGTGGAAAAAGTATGTGAACCCCTAGACTAATGACATCTCCAAAAGCTAATTGGAGTGAGGTGTCAGCCAACTGGAGTCCAATCAATGAGATGAGATTGGAGGTGTTAGCTACAGCTGCCCTGTCCTATAAAAAACACACACCAGTTCTGGGTTTGCTTTTCACAAGAAGCATTGCCTGATGTAAATGATGCCTCACACAAAAGAGCTCTCAGAAGACCTACGATTAAGAATTGTTGACTTGCATAAAGCTGGAAAGGGTTATAAAAGTATCTCCAAAAGCCTTGCTGTTCATCAGTCCACGGTAAGACAAATTGTCTATAAATGGAGAAAGTTCAGCACTGCTGCTACTCTCCCTAGGAGTGGCCGTCCTGTAAAGATGACTGCAAGAGCACAGCGCAGACTGCTCAATGAGGTGAAGAAGAATCCTAGAGTGTCAGCTAAAGACTTACAAAAGTCTCTGGCATATGCTAACATCCCTGTTAGCGAATCTACGATATGTAAAACACTAAACAAGAATGGATTTCATGGGTGGTTACCACAGAGGAAGCCAATGCTATCCAAGCAAAACATTGCTGCACGTTTACAGTTTGCACAAGAGCACCTGGATGTTCCACAGCAGTACTGGCAAAATATTCTGTGGACAGATGAAACTAAAGTTGAGTTGTTTGGAAGAAACACACAACACTATGTGTGGAGAAAAAGAACTTAAGGCCATATGTCCACCAGCTGAAGCTCAACAGAAGATGGGTGTTACAACAGGACAACGACCCAAAGCATAGAAGTAAATCAACAACAGAATGGGTTAAACAGAAGAAAATACGCCTTCTGAAGTGGCCCAGTCAGAGTCCTGACCTCAACCCGATTGAGATGTTGTGGCATGACCTCAAGAAAGCAATTCACACCAGACATCCCAACAATATTGCTGAACTGAAACAGTTCTGTAAAGAGAAATGGTCAAGAATTACCCCTGACCGTTGTGCACATCTGATCTGCAACTACAGGAAACGTTTGGTTGTAGTTATTGCTGCCAAAGGAGGTTCAACCAGTTATTAAATCCAAGTGTTCACATACTTTTTCCACCTGCACTGTGAATGTTTACATGGTGTGTTGAATAAAAACATGGCAACATTTAATAATTTGTGTGTTATTTGTTTAAGCAGACTGTGATTGTCTATTGTTGTGACTTAGATGAAGATCAGATCAAATTTTTTTAACAATTTGTGCAGAAATCCATATCATTTCAAAGGGTTCACATACTTGTGCTTGCAACTGTATATGGATTTAAAAAATTGACCATTTCAACATATAAAAAGTTGGTTGATAGATGAAAAAAACGTTATAATATGAGGAAAGGGAGTTAGATGAGCCATATAAGGGGCAATGATTAATCCATAGCAGTAAAATAATTACATGTCAGTAAATTGTGATCCATGGACCAGCAGTGATCATTGAATTTCATTCAGAGGGACTACAGAACAAAATAGTTTACAACATGTAATAAACAAAGGTAATACAATGAACAAAATTGCATAAAAAAGTAGTGCATAAGTCCCTAGATATGAGATTGTACATTGCATGTGCAATAATAAATAATACAATGGTTTATTGGTCATTGTCTACAGGAAGCACAAACATTAGACCTCCAATACCCCAAGCCATATTTAATTTGCATTTACGACCTTCAGCAATTTCTAATCAATATCTTTCAAACTTGTTTTGAAACCACTGTTTTAATTTATGTCTGGATTAAAAAGGGCAAATAACTGTAACAACTGTCCAAAAGCTATTAACAATCATTATTGAATAAATCTATTTTGCTATCAGACAAAATAATTTTTACTCTAAGATCAGGCTAACATTCAGAAATGCTAAAAATAAACATATTAAAAGGTTTAGGTCATTCAACAGATTTTTTATACTAGGACCTTATGTAATATTGCTGCCTCTTCATAGCCTTGATAACACAGGAAAAGCTTGCAAAATAATACAATTGATATACATGAGTCAACTAATGAGCAAGGCAGAAGAGCCATTGTTGCAGCCCATTCATTTAGATTATACTGCTAGAAAATATTTAGGAGCCAGACGTGAAATATTAAGAGCTTGTATATTATGCTTATACACATACTCTAGTACTTTGGCACTGCTGAATACCGCCCAATATTCCAGATGACCAAATACTGAGAGTCACCAATACTGAAAAATCTTGCCTATTAGATTGTAGTACTGCTATTCTATACAATGGGTAAGCACAATAAAAAAAACATGCTTTAAACATTGCTAACATTGAGCCTGATTCAACTGAGCTTTCGCAAGTTACTGGAGCCGTAAGTGAGGTCACAAGTTAATTGCTGGCTCCAAACGAGTTATGGGTTGCAGACATTTTTTTTTGCCTTGCTTTGAGAGCATCATTTGAAAGAAGGAACACATAGTGTTATCAAATACTGTCTTTCAGATGCAACAAAAATACTTTCAATGTCTTTTTTAATGTGGGAACAATCATCCACAGACACATATTCTGCAGGAATCACTGAGAGAAAACAACAGGAGGAGCTGAAGAATGTGGGGCATGGTCAGGTCTGGGAAATAGGTGTATGCCCTGAAATGTGATACTTTCCTTCAATTTAATATTATTTGGGAGGAAAAAAGGGGACTGGTCGCAAGCATGCTGTTGCAAAACGGTACACCGCTCACATTTTTGTAAATATTTTATTATATCTTTTCATGTGACAACACTGAAGAAATGACACTCTGCTACAATATAAAGTAGTAAGTGTACAGCCTGTATAACCGTGTAAATTTGCTGTCTCCTCAAAATAACACAAAGCCATTAATGTCTAAAAAGTTGGCAACAAAAGTGTGTACTCCTCTAAGAGGAAATGTCCAAATTGGGCCCAAAGTGTCAATATTTTGTGTGGCCACCATTATTTTCCAGCACTGCCTTAACCCTCATGGGCATGGAGTTTCCCAGAGTTTCACAGGTTGCCACTGGAGTCCTCTTCCACTCGACCACTCCTGCACTCCCCCACCTTCTGTTTGAGGATTCCCCACAGATGCTCAATAGGGTTAGGTCTGGTGACATGCTTGGCCAGTCCATCACCTTTACCTTCAGCTTCTTTAGCAAGGCAGTGGTTGTCTTGGAGGTGCGTTTGGGGTCGTTATCATGTTGGAATACTGCCCTGCGGCCCAGTCTCCGAAGGGAGGGGATCATGCTCTGCTTCAGTATGTCACAGTACATGTTGGCATTCATGGTTCCCTCAATGAAATGTAGCTCCCCAGTGCCAGTTCAAAATATATGCTTCTAAACCTTAGTTTGCACATTGCATAGAACAGTGGTAACACTAATTTATATATATAATCTGTATGATGGGGGGCTTCTATCACTCTTCAGCCCACCATATGTGAAACGAAAATAAATCTCTACAAAAATCCACCACACAAACCAGGCACTCACCCCACACTGATGGTTGTCAGTAACCGTGAAACACTTCTGTATGTGGGTAAGTGACCTGGTTTGTGAATAATCCAGCCTTTGCTATGCCTAAAACTGTGAAATACAGTAAGCATAAGCTAAAAAGGATCCATGTATATAGTGGTTGAGCATGCATTGTGGTCTCATTTGTATGTCCCCGCCCAGTTTTCTTAGAGTGCATTTTTGAGGAATTTGAGCAGGAAATAAGTTTAACTTTTTTATTTAGACATTCAAATAGAATCACTAATGTACTGTTCTTTGTTTGTACTAGTGATATATATATATATATATATATATATATATATATATATATATATATATATATATATATATCACCCTAAAAATAACTAAGTTTTCCCAGTATTTTGTGGTAAAATAGGTGCCTTGGCTTACTCAAGTATATACGGTACATTCCCTTTTTGGCTCCTAAGAGTGTTTAACTGCATCAAAAGACATGGCTTATTACTTTTAATTACTTCTCTGTTTGATTAATCCCTGTATAGAAATGGTGTATATACACACATACATATATATACCGTATTTATCGGCATATAACACGCACCGGGCGTATAACACGCACCTCATTTTAAAAAGGGAATTACAGGGGGAAAAAAAATTCAAATAAAGAGCTCTGAAGCAAAATCCTCAACGTCCCTCCTCATCCTCAACCCCCTCCTCAAACCCCCCCAACCTCAACCCCCTCCTCCACCCCCCATCCTCATCCTCCTTCCTCAACCCCCCTCCTCATCCTCAACCCCCCTCCTCATCCTCAACCCCCCCTCCTTAACCTCAACCCCCTCCACCTCCCTCCTCACATTCCCTCCTCAACCCCCCTCCTCATCCTCAACCCCCCCCTCCTCAACCTCAACCCCCCCTCCTTAACCTCAACCCCCTCCACCTCCCTCCTCACCTTCCCTCAAACTCCCTCCTCAAACCCCCTCCTCACCCCCCCTCCTCAAATCCCCTCCTCAACCGCCCAATCCTCATCCTCCCTATTCTCATCCCCCCTCCTCAACCTCAACCCTCCTCATCCTCAAGCCCCTCCTCAACCTCCCTCCTCATCCTCAACCCCCCCATCCTCAACCTCCCTCCTCATCCTCAACCCCCCCATCCTCAACCTCCCTCCTCAACCCCCCCATCCTCAACCTCCCTCCTCAACCGCCCCATCCTCAACCTCCCTCCTCAAACCCCCAATCCTCAACGTCAACCCCCCTCATCCTCATCCCCCTCATCCTCATCCCCCCTCATCCTCATCCCCCCTCATCCTCATCCCCCCTCATCCTCCTCCCCCCTCCTCCTCCCCCCTCATCCTCCTCCCCCCTCCTCAACCTCAACCCCCCTCCTCAACCTCAACCCCCCTCCTCAACCTCAACCCCCCTCCTCAACCTCAACCCCCCTCCTCAACCTCAACCCCCCTCATCCTCAACCTCCCTCCTCACCCTCAAGCCCCTCCTCAACCCCCCATCCTCATCCTCAACCCCCCTATCCTCAACCCCCCTCCTCATTCTAAACCCCCCTCCTCACCCTAAACCCCCCTCCTCCTCATCCTAAACCCCCCTCCTCCTCATCCTAAACACCCCTCCTCCTCATCCTAAACACCCCTCCTCCTCATCCTAAACACCCCTCCTCCTCATCCTAAACACCCCTCCTCCTCATCCTAAACCCCCCTAAATACAACCCCCTCACTTACCTGCTTCTGCTCCGGCCTCTGCTCCTTGACCCGGTGACGTCACATGCGCGCCAGCGCGCCACGTCATTAGCATATACCGGGTGCCGACACCCGGTATATGCTAATGACGTGGCGCGCTGGCGCGCATGTGACGGGTGTATTTAGGGGGGTTTAGGTTGAGGAGGGGGGTTTAGCTTGAGGAGGAGAGGGTTTAGGTTGAGGAGCGGGGGGGTTAGAATGCGGAGGGGGTTTAGAGTGAGGTTGAGGATGAGGAGGGGGGAGGGAATATCAGCGTAAAACACGCACCTATGATTTGCCCCCTATTTTCAGGGAGAAAAAGTGCGTGTTATACGCCAATAAATACGGAATATATATATATATATATATATATATATTACACACATACATACATACACATACATATACATATATATATATATATATATATATATATGCACATATACATATATACACATACACACATATATATATATATATATATATATATATATATATATATATATATATATATATGCACACATACATACATACATACATATATACAATATATACACACATATATATATATATATATATATATATATATATATATATATATATATATATATATATATATATATATATATATATACACACACACCTACATAAATTAGGCAATGCATGCATGCAGGTTCCACAGAAATGGAGTGTGCCCTTGTTGACCTTTTGTAACGTGCAAATAATAAGAGTTGTGCTCAAATTCAGTAAATACAAAAAGCATGTATTATATCATATGCTAAAAAGTGATATGAAAGAGACTATTATTCACAGAGCCTATCCCCCGCAGCACATTGAAGCTACTTTGCCAGCAACAGTGTGTGTATTGTAGTATGTTACACTATAAGCAAATATGCTGGTTACATTAACTGGCCAACAGGAGGTGCCAAAAAGAGATGTCTCCCAGCGTTGCAAGCATTTAGAGCATATGTTGTAGTTTTACATATTACATATCAGATATCATATTCATATACTAAATTACTTTTCAGTTAATTAGATGTATCGCCCTTGTAAATAACCATCTTTTTTTACTGTCTTGCCGAACAGTGATTGGTAGCAAGATCCTATCCTTTATTTACAGACCGTGCTTTAAAGGGTAATTGTAAACAAAAAACTGTTGTTTCATTGATTGGAAAACAGCACAAGCCTATTAAACATGTACATGGATAACATGCATAAGTACTATGCTTATGGTAAAAGCAGAAAGCCTCTAATTCAGAGTAAAAACAACACAGTGATGAAACAAGAACAATAAAAGCAAAGAAGATATACGGTAACAAGAAATAAAGAGAAGGCAGGTGTTAAAGGGGCACAGACTGGTCCCAATTGTTGTAGCATTGAATATTACAAGTCTAAACAAGCAAGTTTGCAATGTATTGTTTTTTACAAAAAATAAAATAAATGGCAGAAATTGTAATTTGAAAATTCTATAATCTTATTATTATTACTATTCAATTAATAGGAGCTTTTTCAGAATCCCAAGTTCAGCAAAGTTAGATGTAACTGGGCCAGGCTACATAACTTTCACAATCAGCAGCGATTATTTTTATACAGTGGAGCTAGAAAGCTTGGGACCTTTGAAACTTCTGTATGTTTTTCACCTAAAATGTAATAAAATCTTCATCCAAGTCATAAAAAAAAAGATAAAGAGAAAGCAATAAAACAAATAACACACACAAGGATATACATTTTATGGTCGATAATGAAGATCTGATCACATTTTAGGTCATATTTATGCAGCATTGCAGTAAATTCTAATAGTTTCACAAACTTTCTAGCACTACTATAAAAAGCATTGAAAGATACACGTGAGTGACGAGAAACTATCCTAGGAGGGAGGTCTATGAATCTGTGGATCAGAAAAGAAAATGCAATTTTAAAAAGTAAAATGTTTGGCTTTATAACTTAACTTTTTTCATTAAAAAAAATAAAACGTATAAAGTGGCATGAGCTTGACCCAGCATTGTGAGTTTGATTCAGCTTGTGTCATTATAGGATGCATTCTCAGTTAGATTTTCGGGACTTGACCATGGAGCTTGACGTCAACAATCTCTTTGACAACTGACCACCCCAATCTTCTATCTGGTGATTGGATTATTTGTTGTCATCCCCAACCTCAAGCTGGTGACCTCAACCCAAATTGTTGACGCCTGCGAACTCTATGCAAACTGTAAATGGACACCGGCGCAAAAGATGGTCCCTACTCTCTATATCTGTCCAACAACTACCATTGAAACAATAATGTCATACAACTGAGCTTCCTAATGCTTTATGCAATTAATGTTTTTACCTATTGGCCAATTCAGTCAACACTGAACCACACTTACCTGTCTCCGCTTTGTACCCATTTTATAAATATACCAAATATCTAGCATCTGAGACATTGGGGTTTCTCAGTATATGACAATGTCTTTTACGATTCTCACATAATTCAACACTGAAAACCACTGTCCCCACATAACAAAAGAAACAAACAAAGAGGCATCAACTCACTAGTGAGAATGTTCTCACTTTAGCGAATATAGGTACATTTTTATTTTCCTAGTAAAGATAATAAATATAACATTTTGTGGTAAGTGTTAGTAGTGTCCATTTAAAGTTAAATTTAGTTTGGGGAAAAAAGAAAATTGCATGGTTTTGTAGTATGTGACTAGCATCATTAGCAGCTATATAGGGCATCAGCATAAAAGCATTTTAGAGAAGATCTTAAATTTAGGAGACTGTTCTTGGGTTGTGGGCACTTATTTTGGACTGCTAATCTGAGGGGGGGGGGTAATCGTTCATGGGGTTACTTCTCTATTTAGTTCTATTGTGAAACAGCTTTTCAAACTGCCAGTCTTAACTAAATAAAGCTATAATCTGAATACCAGATTCCTCCCTTTCCTCTTAGGTATCAAATATTGAATGCAAAACTAAATGCAGTAGTTGAATGCAAAACTAAATGCAGCTTTACACTCTACAAAGAATGTGCTCCTTATCAAGATACATTCTTTGTAAGAGAATAGTATAAATGACACATAAGTAGCTTGCTAATAGGAGTACACAGGTTTCCTCTGCAACACCATGGCTAGCGTAATCCAGAGCTATTTTATACACTGAGATTCTAGATGATTTAGTACTTGTTATGGCATTTCATCTTTTAGTCCAGCAACTTCCTGATGACTATCCGCTTTCAGGATCCCAGGAGTAGCTTCCAAATGGATTTGCTTGCTCAGGTATGACAGCTTAAGGATGTCAATGAAATTTTATGTTCACTAATTTACCAGCACAGCAAAAATAGAATCAGATATTAGGATGTCTTAAATTTAATTACATGTGGTGGCTCAGTTTGATTATATTTATGCAGTAATTCTATAATGCGGGATGGTTTCTGAGAATTTCCACAGTATGTCTTCTTCATTTCTCTAGAGATCAATAACCTAAATTAATCTGTGGATTGATATTGTACCCTCACGGTACAGATGATGGTACCTCGGTGTGCTTGGAATCATTTATATTTAGCACAAATGAGAATGAGGAAAGACATCTGAATCTAAAAGTATGCAGACAATTCTTGCAGCATACCCTATCAAATCAAATGTTGCTAGACCTCTTGTAGTTCTAGCAGGATGCTACACACTCTTTTGAAAAACTATTCTTTGGAATGTGAAAAGTAACAGTCTTTGATATACCTTTTATATGCACTAGCTGTGAAACCACAATAATTGCATCATATGGATACAGTAGGTAATGGATCAAAACTGTTTTCTCTTTTTATACTTTCTAAAAAAATTAAAAAATTACCAAAGTTCTGGTCTTATGCCTATTCCTTTTAATAATAAACTACAAACACATATGCATGTCATCCAGCTCTCAGGAAGTGATGTAACAGACACAGAATAAATTATCATAAACCGTCTTAAAACATTTTATTAATCTGAATTTTTGATGTCCATATCATTACACAGCTGTCTTTTCTTGACCTTTAAGTATGGTACATTAAAATAAGCAGTTAATGCAGGGGTTGACAAATGTATATGAAACTTAAGAGCCAGCCAAACATTTTTTAGGAGCCAGATTATGTATTGTATGTAGAAACATATACTGTAGACTCTCAGTTTACCAGAACTCATGCAACCAGAAACAAAAATCAATATTGTACTTTAAATAAAAATTACATTTTACAGGGCTCAAGAAATGCCAAGAGCCAGGTAGTCATACCACAAAATGCTTACAGGCACCTAGATTTCATCCACTGTACATCTCTGCAATTCAGTGTTACCTGGAGCCAGACAGGCATGAGTGACTGAGCCAGTGCAGTGTTGGCGTTACATTCCCCAGGGTCAGCACCGCAGCCTCCAGCCGAATGTACCTGTCTGCGAGGAGTGAAAGCTGCTTCCGCTAGAACAGCCCTCACTGACAAATATACTTAGCAGAGCATCCTATATGCAGCTAATCTAGGCCTTTTGTAATTGTAACTCTCAAGCAACCAGAAACTACATGTATCTGGCATCTACCAACCCCATGGGTGCCGGTTAACAGAGTCTACTCTATACTGTATTGGAGCTTGAAAGTTGTTGATTTTATGCATAAGTGACATGCATAAGTCCTTATAATGACTTGGGTATCTCACATGATTATTTATCTTTCAAAGTGTGTGTGTGCATGCGTGCGTGTGTGGTAAGACACATGCACAGCTGGTATAGATAAGAATAATGATAGGACTAAATTTAAAATATCAGTGACTATTATCCAACCAGACATTTGTTTTTGCTCATGCATTCACTAATAAGAAGACATTCTCCTTCATCATGTGAACTGCAGTAAATATAGGTAAACTAATAAAAATTGAAAGTATTTAATATACCAATGTTTCTAATTACATTTATGTACTTTCTTTTTTATTAAGAAGTGCTTATTAGATCTGTTTTTAATGCCTAAAAGCAAACAAACAAACATTACCTGCTAGGATCTGCCCCCTGAACCTGAAGAAGACACAGACTCTGCTGTACTTGTGATGCTGTGTCTCATAGTAACCAAGCATCTCTAAGCAATATGCTGCAACATGCTGCTGAGACATGGTCTCGGATAGGCTAGGACACTACAAGGGCATTACACTGAACTTCCAGCCCTACAGAATCCATATCTGCCTACGCTGCAGTGGACAGACCCAAACAGGGACTATTTGTATCATTTTAGGCAGTAAAAACAGAGCTTATAAACTATTTGTAATAAAATAAAGTACATAAAATTAGAAAATACACATGTATATTATATACCTAGTAATTCCAGGAACCTTCCATATCCCTTTAATACCGCAGTGGAGAGGTCCAGGAATATAGTTCAGCGTCGTCGGCTTGTGTTTCTGGGGGGGAATTTGGTGTATTGTTTGAAATATTGGCACAGAGTATTGTGGAAACTGGGTGTGTCACACAGCTGCATTACTCCAACAACCCTTTGTTTTGATTTATTTCCCAAGCCAATTCGGGATAGTGATGTAAAAACATATATAGAATTAATAAGTCAAAATTAGGATCAAGAAGTAACATTTATGATTCCCAGACAACAAGGTTGTGCCTTACTGAACCACAAGGCCTGCACATTACAAACATCAGTTAAAGGGACACGAAACAACTTTAATCTATAGATCTCACTGGCTGGCAGAGGCCACGCTCCAACGAGCAGTTAAACATCTGAATTTATGATTGAGCTCTTAAACCTTTTATTTGAAAAAAAAAAAAAAAACACACTGTGAGACATTATCAAAATCCTTCTTTCTGGTGCAACAAAAAATGACTTCCGGGTCCCTTTAAGACTTTATTTTAGTGTCGTACTGAACCACTACTAGTGTCATATATTTAATAAATTTTTGAATAACTACTCTACGCAAAATATTTGTAAATAGAAAAAAATCTAATACATATCTTTTAGAGTAAAGGTTCATTCTTGTCTGACTTCAGTGCTTCCTAATAGCAGAGGGCAAGTTTTACTGAACCCTGTAAGGTGTGGTATAGTTAGTGGGAGGGGAGTAGGGTTGTTAAATTAGAGATTTTGATATTTTAAACCTACCTACAAACTCCACACATGCTCAAAATCTACCAGCTTGCCACAACAACTGCACGTCTTGGTCCATTTAAAATCCCACCACCCCTCTCATACATGCAACTTTCATTTATCTATCATGGATGCCTCCGGTATCCAACAGAGACATCAAAAAATATATTTGGGTCTGCACCATTTCAAATTCTCTACCAGTGACAGCAGCAATTGTGGCAATTGGCCACTAAATTGGTCTATTGATATTTTCCAGCGCTGCCAATATTTGAGACAAGTTGTAACCTTAGAAGGTTATCCTAACCCTAACTCTATCACTAACAGTCTACCTAACCTTAACTATATGCTATCAGCAGCACCATCTAGCAGTTGGTGGCCACCACTGCTGCTGCCACTCCTGGCAAATTTAAAAAGGGAAAGTACCATATTTTTTTTTACTACAATAACACTAATACTACAGCATTAATGTGTCCCCTTTGGGAACCAACAAATGCTATTTTGGGGAATGTCTGGGACACCCCTAATCTAATACAGTGTAATAAAACAGAATAACAAAATGTAACTATTATGATACAACAGAGAAGAAATCTGAAAATATATAAACTCATTGTTAAACAACATGTAATTTATTGCAGCAAATTAAAACTGTAATGAAAGTGTTTATTGGTCTACTTTGAAAAAAGGTTACTATTTAAAGATGTTACTAAATAATACATAGATGGTAGTAATCGCTTATAACTGTACACAAAGCCAAAAACTTTCATCTGTCAATTACTCAGAAAAGTACTGAAAAATCTCATAAATACAACAGCATACGCTAGTGATCTACATCCAAGTGGGGCAACCCTAACTTTCTGGGATACATCAGATGCTGCAACTGACGAATATGTTCCACACTAAGGGCCTCATTCAATTGCAATTTTACCAATTGAATAAGGCTCTATATATACACACCAAGCATATATTTTTTACAGAAGATTTTAGCTAGTGAAGACCTTACTTTTGGATAGAAGTTAAGTAACTAAAATGTTCTGTAAAATAAATATGCTATCTGCTTATATAAAGCTCTATTCAATTTGCTGAATTGCAATTGAATGAGACCCTAAGTAATCAACAGTCATTGATTGTAGGTAACAAAAGGTCAAACCCACATTCCTGCTTTCACTAAAATAATATTAGTAGCCGTGTAATCCAGTGGTTAGGATTTGGCGCTTTCACAGATGCGACCTGGGTTAGATTACAGTCAGTTAAGCAAGAGGTCACACCACCCGGAAGCCATGCAGGGTTGGGCCTGGTCAGTACTTGGATGAGAGACCACCTAGGAATACCATGAGCTGTATGCTGTGGCCCATTGGAGAAGAAACCAGCAGCCCACTCCAGTATCTCTGCCATGAATACCACATGGTGTCGTTATGGTCCATGAGGTCACAAAGATTTGCTCGTGTATAGAATCCGACATGATTGTTATCCTTTTTGTTAAGTGCATGAAAATATCAGGTACAGAGTAAAGAACCCAGGATTACCTGCTTCTGAGCATTTGTAAATAATGGGCGGTGTAAAAAGTAGCAGAGCTAGTAAGTGTTGGGTCCTGGTGAAATATAGAAGATAGGCATCTGTAGGGGTCATCAACAAAAGATGATTAGAACATCTAGGAAAACAATTCATTTATATATTATTATCTTTATTTTTATAGCACCAACATATTCCGTAGCGCTGTACAGGGGTTAAGAACATGGCAAAACCAAAATGTACACCTTATAAAGAATGGAGGGCCCTGTTTTTGAGCTTAGAATCAAATGTACATAGTGCTTGTTTCCAAAGGCACTTACACAATATTGAAAACTCGCAAACTTGCAATCTAAGGGTAAACTCCCTTTACTCCAGGAAGTAGTGGTTCCCTACCCTGTCGTGGGCCCAGGTGCTTTACACTTATACTACTACTTATAAACAGAAAAATTATGTAAACGAATAATGACAGAACACACCCCACAGGGATAGAGGCCTCTAGACTAGGGGTAGGAAAGATTGGTCCCGGAAGGCCACACACACGGCTGGATTTGAAGATATCATTTTTGTGCACAGGTGAGTCAATCAGGATGACTGAAGAGGTGATTAGCTCACCTCTGCGCAGCAGGAATATCATCAAATCCAGGCCTGTGTATGGCCCACCCCTGCTCTAGACACATGTATAGTTTATCATTAAAATGCTTTTACGCACGTAGTTCACATCGCTGCTAATGCTTTCAGTTTATTACATACTTCAGAAACGTGAACATTTTTTTCCCCAAACAACAGTTGTCCTTTAAGTAATCCTTTTCCCTAAGCAACTAGATCTGAAGCAATCTTCAATTAGTTTAACTGGAATGTAAACCAGTTATTTCACAAGGACTGTTCTAGATTTCTACTTCAAATCATTACCTCTTGTTTTAGCATTGTTTTGTTTGTTTTGTTTGTACATTCTTCACCCCTTATGCTAGCTGAGAATCACTACACTAGAAGCATTGCTGACGCCTCCTCCGTATTTCTTTGGCACAATGAAAACTCACTCAAGAGAAACCGGTTTAACTAGATGAACATGTCCAAACCAGGAAATGATAATAGCTTTTTTGTTTGCAAACAAAGTAACGAGTATAAAAGAATCTGTAATACTACACAGGTCAAATGTATTTAGCACTTTTATGTATCAGAATGTATGTTTTTTAATAGGGACAAAAATGCTGAATATCTAGTAACAGAGCATTCATAGTAAGAAGAGAGAATGCAACCTGAAAGCTTAGCTTTTTAGTTTTTGCTTTTTTTTTTTTAATAGGAACTATTATACTTTTCAGGCTAAAGTGAAACAAGTCATGACAATAAAAAGTTATCTGCCCCTTATTTTATTTCTTTTGGTGTGATGCCAAAGTTGTGGACACTTCAGAACCATTTCAAAACACACACAGACAGATCGTTATATTATTAATTTATTAAATAATTATATTATATATATATATATATATATATATATAAATAAATGTCCCAAGCTAAACTCTGAACAGATATTTGAACTTTTCCTGATGCATCCTTTTCAATAAATGAATTTGTTTGTCTAATAAAAAAGGCATCACCATATACTGCAATACTCGGATTATTCAACTATATATATATATATATATATATATATATATATATATATATATATATATATATTACACATTATAAGTGTTGAACTACGAGACGTCGTCACGCTTTGCGTGGTGCATACGACTTGGGCGATGAGCATCAGAGGCGCTCCTCGAGTAGCAAGACAAGAAGTAGGAAAATTACGACGTGAACGGCCGAACCGCAAAAAAAAAAAAAAAAACACACAAAATGACACACAGCAAGGAGAACAGCCAGGACGCCTGGGAGTGAGGTGGAACGCGAAAGTTTATTTTCAAGAGTTTTGGAACTCGAAAATCGGCTAAGCGAGAAAACAAATGTCGGCCCAAAAAAATGAAAATGAGGCTACACAATCCTGGACCACACAAAACACTGCCAACTGCGCACCACTTTCACACAGGAACATACAAGGTACAAAATACACTACTACAAAGGACGCAAATACTCGCGAACCACGTAGCACATACACAAACTACGCTACTTTACACTCTGAACTTGCAATTCACAACATTACGCATCTACAGTAGAGCTTTACACAAATAAACCAATGGTTTGCCCTTGCGCACGCAGCCTACTTCTAATGCACAGTTGGGACATTCATAAAACTATCTACACAGCCCAGCAACAGTCCAACTGGACATTATATGCTGTGAGAAAATGATTGTTAGCTCTTCAGACTATTGATTGATGGATATATGAATTACAAACAGGTAAAGTATATTAATTCATTAAGTAACTAATTAATTGATTAGTATTTACAAAAAAAAAGACATATGTATCTGTCTTTGTGATGAGCGCAGAGGCTGCTCAGACGAGCAAAAGTACAATGAGCGCCGAAGGTCCTCATAGTACAAAAACCTTCACATTATGTGGCAAACAGCATTGACATGGCTTCAAATTTTATCAACAGTCAATTTTTGAGCGGCAAGTCGCTAGGATAGATATATATATATATATATATATATATATATATTATATATATATATATATATATATAGTAAATAAATAGTACATCTGTATTCACATTTGAATGTCTAAAGCAAGTTAGAAAACCTGCTTCCAGCTCAGAATTCCGAGAAAAAACATTATTACACTGCATTCTGGGAAGTTTAGCTGGGACATGTAAATGTGCCCACAAATTCCTTGCTCTTTCAATCCATAACAATTTTCAAACATGACTTCCTTTAAGCTTATGCATGCTGTATTACACAGCTTTTATGCAAAGCCAAGGCTGGATTTTACACAAGCTGAGAATCCTACCCATGTACATCTGTGTCAAGCTTACTGGCTATCATCAGCATGTAGCAGGATCTCTGCTTGTGTTGTGGACCTTATGAGTAGGTAGTACACCACAAATTATCATTTGATATATGGTGGGCAAAAAAGCGGTAAAAGCCTCCACCGTACAGTAAATAAATAGTACATCTGTGTTCACATTTGACTGTCTACAGCAAGTTAAAAAACCTGCTTCCAGCTCAGAATTCTGAGAAAAACAGTTATTACACTGCATTCTGGGAAGCCGAGCTGGGACATGCAAATGTGCCCACAAATATATAATCTCAATACACAAGCATAGCTCTATATATAAAGGTATAAAACACTGCAATCTTCAGCTTATGCTTTGAATGTATTGTAATAACCTTGTATATGTTTAAAAATGTGAATGCAAGAGATGTTAGGTTGTATAAAGATCATAAAGACATTTTTTTTGTAAAAATACACAAACAAGTAAGCAAAAATTTATATTTTCTTCAAAATAGTTTTTACTATACGTACCTCTCTGCCAGTGTTATTTTGTTACGCATTTTTTCGTAAACCACAGTGGTCTTTAATAAATTAAAGGCTATATTTTTTCTTACTTTGAAAAACATTTTGGGCATTATATAATATAAAAAATGAGGGAACAATATTTGTTTTAGTACTTTTTGGAATATTGAATATTTATGTAGGCTTTTACTGTCCTTTCAGGGAAGAATTGAAAAATCTCATATTTTGCATTTGGAATTAAAAAAAATCTAGTCATACTGAAGAAAACATGGATGAGGGTTAAATTACCTGTACATCATTTCATTTGATGAACAAAATCGCTTTTGAGTAGAACAGCAACAAATCCTTAAATTTTGACAAATTACAAGACATCCCGTGGCCATTCAAGTCAACTATAAGTTGTTATTTTTTGTATTTCCTTTTACAATATACAGATTTTTCAATAGTAAACACAAACAATTTTCCATAATCCTAGTCATCCCTTAATAATAAAGCATATGTTGTTTTGGATTTTGTATATTCTCATTCTCTACAGAGACAGGAGATACAGAGTATAAACCTAAAATATTAAAAATCTGTAAACAAATATGTCATCAATTTTTTTGAGGATGGTAACCGTAATGTTCAAAACAATAGGAAATAAAGCAAAGAATAGTCAATGCTATGACATATTTTGCTAAATGCAATAACAATTCCTGGGTAAAAATCATCTGCTCTTGGATAGAAGTTTCCCAACCATGCTTGAGTACCATGGCTCGCAACATTTTTTAACAGGGATTAGTTGCCTCCAATTTGCGATCCAGGACATTTCAACTGAATAATGCATGTGAAAATATAACTAATGGTAGTGGTACATTTAAAGTTTTGGAGCTCTTCAACCCCTTTGTTTTTGAGGACCAGCACTAGTTCTAGCACAGGCTGTTAAAAACCACTGCTCTAGAACATGATTTCTCAACACCACTTCACAAGGACTATTAATTGGCCAAATACTAATGGCATCACCTTTTGAACAACCAATAAACCATTGGAACATCTGTTTCAGACAGCAGTAATATCTTTTTATGAAAGCCTTTTTGATCTTCTAACAAGCACCATACAAGATCATAAATCAGACTGAGTATCAAAGCAACACTTGTGAAATGTACATTGTAATAAAGATAATCATACAGAATAGCTATAGAAATTGCTAAATTGAAAAACAAGAAGGACCATAATATTTAGTGCAGAGATCCATTGATATAAATAATAAAATGTAATTATGAAAGTACTTAAATTTCTTATTTTATCAAGAACCATCAGTTTTCCAACCCCGTCAATATGTTTTGCATTTCCAAATGATTTTATTCCCTCCAGTTTTAAAATTGTTGCAATAAAGTAATTGATTTTTTACAATTATTTGTTTAAATCATAAATAAATATAGAATATGCTCACAAACGAACATTCTTCAGGTTTAATGGCATATTTGTAAATGCATGGAGAATGTTGCCTGAAGCAACATATGCATAAGAGAGACCAGATATACTTTGTAAACAGGGCCTTCTAACATTTCTAGCTACTAATAAATTAGTGTTGGTGCATGACTTTGGCCCTCATTCAATTGCGATTTGGCCAATTGAATAGGGGTCTAAATAAGCACATAACATATTTTTTTTAAAGAAGTTTTTAGTTAGTGATCTTCTATCCAAAGCCAGGTCTTCAGTAACTAAAAACTTCTTTAAAAAAAATACGCTATGTGCTTATTTTGACCCCTATTCAATTGGCCAAATCGCAATTGAATGAGGGCCTTTATAAATAGTCTAAATTCTTATTGAGGTTCCCATTGAAAATGATAATGCATCTTCAAGCATGTCCTCAACTCCCAAGCTTCTTCAAACATTGCATAACTAAAAATAAAACCACAGTAATTTCCTTAGATTACATGAGGGCGAGTCCAAGTGTGCTGTAATGTACGTTTGTAAAAGTTTACAGGTGTGATAATCTTTCAAGAAGCAAAATCAGTTAGAGACATGGAACACAAATGTTTATCTTGTATTTAAAAGAACATGTTTTAAATATTACAAAAATCTTTTTTTTTTGCCACAAACAAATATTAAGTAAAAACTTTTAAAGCATCCTTGAAAATTACAGGTACAGCACAGGGAATACTGTAGTATGTAGGTCTCAATTGTCAGACAAGTATGACTCATACACAGGGCTGTGTTTACCTTTTTGGAGCCTCTAGGCAGTGAAGTGGAGGAGCCCCTGCGAGTGAGTACACAAGGTATGGACGGACCCATTTTTGCCTTTTCTGTAAGTTCAATTTCCTGTTGTAACGGTCTTGTTCTAGGTGGTTATCCCCTAGTAGCCAGTCTATGAACTGCAACATTGCATTTTTTTTTTTTTTTTTAAACAATGAACCATTTTTTTTTTAAGAATGGCACCCCTCACAGGGAAGCGCCCCTGGGCGGCTGCCTAGTTGGCCTAATGGGTACTCCGGCCATTCTCATACATCTGTATTACTGCTCACTGGCTGGCAGGGACAAGGCCCCAGAGCAGTTAAAACAGTTTAATTAGATACCATTCTTCAGATGGAACAAAGTTAAAATCAATTCCATGTCTCTTTAATATGGGAACGTAAGATAAAACAAGGCTGTTTAGAAGGAGATATACTCCCATTTGATAAAGCTGATATTCAATTCAAAATAAGTATACCGATGACTACTACATTGTAACATTCATCACAGAAATAAGACAAAACCCTGAGTATAAAATACAGTTATTGCTACTATAATACAGTGTGTTTATAGACAAAAATCAAATGAACACAATTTGTTTTTATGCATTTAAGAAGGAGCAGTTTTAAACATTACAATAGTTGCATTTTAAAATAAAAAATAATGTTATGTAAAACTTGTTTAAAATGAATTGAAAAACAGAAAACGCACATAGCATACATATGTCTGTAGATTTCATTGGCAGACAAGTACATTATTGGCTGAAAGGGGCAATCCCCACAGAAGAAGAGAAGGGGGGAGAGGCTCTAAACTGCTTACGAGGTACAGGATTCAAAAAAATTACTGGTTTAACAGCCTCCATTTTTTTCTAGCCCGTAACTCGGAAGCCATTGGGAGACCACCAAAAGACGCCAATTAATTAGAAAATTAACTTACAACCTCACACACAGCACAGGGGGAGAGGCAGGGAGCCTGTGAGTGAGGTTGCAAGCTAATTTTCTAATTAATTGGCGTTTTTTGAGAGGCCTCAGAACAGCTAAGCGAGGGGAAAAAATGACGTCCGTAAAGCAGTAATTTTTTATCAAGCCGTAAATCGGAAACACATTTCAGGCTTGGGGAAAATTATCAATTTCCTAAGCCCGAAAATGGTTTCACACTCGTAAATGCACAACAGGAGCACAGAGGAGCGGGTAGAGGGTGGAAAGAGGCACATGGGGGAAAAAAGAGACACAAGGGTGAGAGAGAGTGGGGAGAGGCTTGCAATTATTGCCGAAAAGCGCTCATTGCGAGGCCCATAAGGTGGGGGGGGGGGGGGGGGGGGGAGGCTTGAAATGACTCATTGGGAGACCTGCGATGAGTGCCAAAGGCGCTTATCACAAGGCCCGCAAGTTAGAGGGGGGAGAGCCTCACATTGTGTGGCAAACAGCTTTGCCAGGCTTCAAATTTGATTGCCGTCATTTTTGATGGGCAAGTCTCTAGTACTAAATAACAGGAGAAATACCAGCCCTCTGTGACTGCTGTAAGCCATGCTTGTACATCATACTACCTATTTTTACTTTTCTTCCCATATACACAAATACTCTCGTTCCCCCACAAAAACACATACTGCAGAAGCATTTTGCTTATATTGGCACTGCACTCCAGCCAAAGCAAATTTATACTGTCTCCAACATCTATTTTAAGAGCCTGTTTGTGAAATTCAAAAATGAAGTATCACATCTGTCAATATTAGAAAAGGAAATAAGTTTATTTTGTATGAAGTGACAACTGTGAGTTCTTGTATTTTTTATGATTTGTACAATCTTCTTCTACTTCCTTGTTTTTTTATTTCAACAAACAGACATTTCACTGAGTGGCAAATTGCTTCAGTGATGTACTGGGATATATAATGGAAATGTAGAATATTTTCTTAAATGCAGAGAGACTAATGTATTCAATGCAACAAGCAGATATTGGCTGCCGAACAGGACAAGTGCTAGATATAACACTTCATTAAAATAATGTATTTTACTATTGCCCGACTGTAAGGAGCTTTGCTGCTTATATCACACTTTTAGTTGTATAACTGAGCTAAATATAATAAATGAAAGTGAAAATGGTCTACAGTGTGGTTGCATCATAAAACCTTGACTCCATGAAATAGAGTTTGATAAACTGGAGTTAATTCTACATAAGGCTCGTGAACTTAAAGTGCAGAGTTAATTTCCTTCCGATTATTTCATTATTCGTCACTGGAAAAAGGGAGGATGCTTTTGGCAAAGTCTCTCACATAGAGATTTTGGATTCACTGAGCTTTCTTTTCTAGCATAAAAATAAATGTCTATATTACACTTCACTGTGAATGCAAATCAAGATAAAAGCTGAAATGAAGGTTCCTGCTAGTTTTTCTCCGTGTAAGATTTTATCCCTGTTGTTTTGCAAAGACAAAAACTTAGTAAACAACTTAACATAATTGCCTTCCTTAAATACACATACAACAAACATTAAAGTGATTTGGGTTTGTGGAGAAACCCAGAAATGTATTTTTGTTGTGGTAACTCAAAATGGGAGTGATTGTGAAGCCAATTTTTTAGTACCGTACATGTCTATTATATTGGTTATATGAGCTAAAAAGAGAAAAGGGGCACAATTGGGTCAGCTTCTGTCGAATGGAAAAACGTATACAAAAATGTATATTGTTTATTATATGTATTGTTCTGAGGTCAATAATGAACAAATAGTTTTTAACTATTATATGCAATTATTCTTTACTGTGGGGTCCATTTTCTTTTCAGACCTGAATCTGGCTGCTACTTTTTCGGGATGGTGTCCTTGTAACCAAAATAACTTTCCATTAGTACTATTGAAAGCACTGGCAGCTTTCATATTCCCATTGGGCAGATATAAGGCCCCACCTGCCCCAGGAGGTTGATAAGCAGAAACCAAAATGCAGCATAATATCATATAGATAATAAGGGATGTGTTATTTAATTTTTACAAGTCACCAATTTTCAAGTGTAATTCTGGAACCTGGTCTGTTATTTTGGCGCCACTCTACATCCCTCCTAGTGGTCTGTCACAGGCACTGTCATCTTAAGGTGGATTAGCACAGTTACCACCATATATATCAAGAATGATATAGAAGCAGAAAGAGTGTTCTACAGACCTGGAAGGGGGGGGGTAGGAGATCAGAATGGGGGACCTGGGGAGGGGGCATCCCCCATTCTGATCTCCTACCATCCCCGCCCCAGGTCCCTCATTCTGATCTCCTACCTTTTATCATTCTTAATATATATGGTGGTAACTGTACTAATCCACCTTAAGAGGACAGAGTCTGTGACGGACCACTGGGAGGGGTGTAGGGTGGGGCTGAAATAACAGACCATGTTCTGCAAAAGGGTGTATGTTTAATATGACTGCAATGGTATTTTAAGTCCTTATTTCAATGCCTGCCCTGGCAACAACAAAAAAGTTAAAGAATCAGTATAATGCCCTAGCAAGAGGTACTTATTTAAATTATGCACTGATCATAAAAAAAATCCTTTTTAAATAATATAATTTATAAAAACAATAGTCAATATTACATTAATTTTCAAAGATGAGGGAATCTGCCTCTTGCAGAGTGTTTGTCTCCTCTGTGATAAAGTAATTAAGGGGATTTGGTTGATACTCAGGTCAAAAGGGATTTAAGAAGAATCAGATACAATAAGAGAATAAACAATTATTGATAGCTTTCTCGAAAAGCAAACCAGCTGAGATCATTGTATTAAACATTCTGCCTAATAAGTCTTCCTACTAGACCAAGCCACCTCCCCCATTGGCATAATAGTAGGTGGATACCAGCAGCAGCTCAGTCTGGACCTTGTCAGTAAGTTTAATTTTGCTTTTCCTTAAATAAAAGAATGTGAATTTTATTAATAAGCAGTGACTAATTAAGACATCTAGCTCATGTAGTTATGGCACTACAGTGGTCATTTTACGCAGGATTCAAGGCTCCTAAACAGCTACTGTGCATAAATTTGCATATATAATTTAGTACCTGGCTCACTAGCAGAATACCTATTAAGCAGGCTCATAAATAACCTGGCTGATACATAAGTTTCAGATAATTTTGTCAAACCGTGATGAGAAACTCCTGTAAATGCTATTTCTGTAAGTATTATTCCTGCCTGAAGTGAAGAATTTGTTTTTATGAAACAACATACTTTTTGAAAGTGTTGACCAGTTATCAGTTTGCTGATTTGTGATAAACACATTTAATATATTTAAATATTAAACACTAGAGTCTGAAAAAAAATGTGTGTGTGTGTGTATGTGTATATATATATATATATATATATATATATATATATATATATATATATATATATATATATTTGCTGATTTTATATGTTGCTATACCCACAGCAATTTTAATAAAAATTGATCCTGAGAAAAGACTAGCTTGCTATTAAATCACAATGTTGTATTTTTCCTAGTTGCCTTTGACTTCTATATAAGGACAGTGTGTTACATCTGTGTTATGTCATGTTTATGGTAATGTAACTGGTACAAGGACCATCTGCAATTTCCATAGTTCAGTGCTAATAGAGATATAATTAATCTAATAAAGCAGCATTCCATGTTCAGAATTGTTCCACAACATAGTGTAATATACAGAGACAACAAACATGACCTCATAGAAGTTCAAAATACGGGCAGAAAAATACATGGTGTTAATGGGGAGTAGTTTACGTAATACTTGAACGACTGTAGACTCAGAAGAAAATCACGCTTGTGAAGTATACAACAAACTAACTTTAGCAGCAGTGTACGCCATATGCATAAAGCATTATCAAGAAAAGAAAAAAGTAAAATGATCAGACCCGAGTAAGTGCGTGGAAATTGTCAATATAGTAATACTTCCTTTTTAAGCCATTAGGGGGTAGGTCCAGGAAAGGCAAGTAGGGCATGTGTGTGGGAGGGGAATCATGCCAAATGCTATATGCTTATCTGATCTGACCAATGAAACAACAAATACCCCTCCTTTAAGTCCATGATTGATAATAAAAATTAGTAGACCATGCCCCCATTTGACCCCAAGCTACAGGAAGTGGGTCAAGATACAAAAAAAGCTGTGTCTGCTGAAATACAATTTCACCCCAAAAAATGGTTATGGTCTTGGCTCTATAAAGTATAAGCATACAATTACTGTAGAGAGAATCTTTATTTTAGTCTCTGCTTATGTCATGAAAACTTCCATCTATTGCTAGTTTGCTTACACTGGGCCTCATTCAATTGCGATTTGGCCAACTGAATATTTTTTTACAGAAGTTTTTAGTTAGTGAACTCCTATCCAAAAGAAGGTCTTCACTGACTAAAAACTTCTGTAAAAAAAATGTTCTGTGCTTATATAGAGCCAAATCACAATTGAATGAGGCCCACTGTGAGGGGGGGGGGGGGGGGGTAACCTACCAGGACTTGCTCTTAGGCCTATAGTTATAAGGGTATTCACAGTGGCAGTGTTTCAACAGAACTAAACAGCAATGTTATCTGAATCCAAGGTTCTTCACAGGTTAATCCAACTAAAGACAACAGCAAATACCTGCTACCATTAAGCAAAATTGAATAAACTAGTAAAAAAAAAAAAATGAAAGACTCTATAAATAGTATTATTTTAGTATGCTCTTATGAAATTGTTATTTTATTTGGATACATTTATGAAGCCACTAAATATTTAGCACATAGCCTTTGGCAAGGCACGAATATACAGTTAACTATACAGTTGACATAGGTGTAAAAGAAACACATCCCCTTGATGTGTTATATTTTAGAGGAAAACAACATATTATATTACAAAAATACCAATTAACTAATTCCCTCTGATTTAATTGTGCAGTTAATTTTCTAACTTGCAATAAAAGTCCTTTTTCAGTGGTTATTCAAGTCTTTGGGCCCTATTCTATTGCTTAGTTCGTACATTTTATACACACTTAAAATCACTCTTAATATTGCTACATATTCGGAAAATATTACTTATTGGCACTAATGAATTCTTAAGTCAATAGAATGCATATAAACATTTATTTAAAAAAACACCCGAAGACAAATCTATGAGTTCAAGGCATTTGCAAGTAGCTAATTGAATATGGCCCTAAGTATTGGCTACTACATAATAATTTGCTTTATAATGTAATACTCTGAACATCACTTTCTGCTCTCAATGATATAATTATTATTATTATTATTGGAGGAAATGGATTTGGGGTGCGCTGTGAAAACTATGCTATGATATCAGTGAGCCTGAAAACATTACCCTGCAGAATTTATAATCTTGTAGGCTAGGTGACAATTACTGCGAGTTATAGCAAACCAGTAATTTGCTATGTCTTTCAGTCACACATCATCTGCAATATTATAGCCCACACAAACTGCTGTGCACTGTGCTGGCTTTAAAGGGATGTGGAACACTACAGCCTTTTCATGCATTTAAAACAACATGTTGTTCTTGCATGAAAAATTAAGTAAAATAAGTTTAATCTTCATTAAAACTATGAGTACTCAGAGCATGCATACATTAGTATATAGGTTTAATTGGCGGACATGTATGCCCCAAAACACTGTCTTACTACTCATTGGCTGTCAGGGGCAAGTCCCAAGGACCAGTCAAACATGTTAATGAGTTCATTGTGCTCTGACACTTTGTGACACAATATCAAAATGAATTCTTTAACATGCAACTAAGTATTCCTTCCATGGTTCTTTAATAATTTTGAGATTGTAGCATTAATATTTTTTATGCATAGGGTATTAACAAAAACAATTAAATATATGGGTGGGTTTATCAAAATGATTGAGGCTGTGATCGTCTTAAATGCGCATTGCACGATATGCTCAAATTCTGTCTTGTGTGCGGCTTTCTAGGATGGACCTTACCTCGCCATGGCTTAAGAGGTTACACAAACTACAGCCCCTAGCCATGTCTTCCAATGCTTCACATGCGAAACCAAACTATCAACCGCTCTTCTAAAAAGTTAGACTTTTAAATAATTGTGCTATCACCTACTCTTTAAGCACATAACTGCATATATACTTCAGATGACTACTGTATTTCAGCATGGTAGGTTTTAATGAGACAGATGTAAAATGCTGCTTTCAGAGAATGTTATTGATTAGTGCTGATTTAGCCTATCCTGCACTTTTTCTTCCGACATGTTCAATAAATCCTGTGCTATACTAGTCATTCAATGTGTAAAAATCTTATTTCCCCCAGTGCTATGTCTGTGCTGGCCTGAATATTTCATCAGTTGTTCCCGCGCTCATCCTGCAGAGTGGCAATCAGGAAGAGGTTAACCAAGCACAAGCTCCTTATTGTTTGTCTGTCAATGAGGCAGGCAGAGCGAGACCAGCTGATCCCCATTCACTTCCACTAAAACCATTCAAGCCAGATCAAGCAGATCAGTGGAGAGGCAAGATTTCTTCCTGAAGGTTGGTTCTGGCCAACTAGAGATGTCAGAAGGAGCAACTGGAGACAGGAAGGGTGAAGAGCCACCAACATACTGGGTCTTGTAGATAAACAGCCTTCACACATTGCTCCAACGTGTGTGTATAGAGCAGCCTAATAATGTGAAAGATGCCAACCTGATTTATATATTTTTTACTGAGATCTGCATAATAACCTGGAAGAGCCTCACCAGGCATTTTGGTTAACAAGGGAGTTAAATTCCAATTCAACACCCACCATACAGCCACAAATATGTTTAAGCTGCACCCAGCAATTCAGCTCAAGATTGAGAGGTAAGTTCTTGTTGTAGGCTACAAGAAAATGTCTGTATCTGGGATAAATCTCTACACACCAGAACAACCTATGTTTTTTTTATTTTACAAATGAATTCCTCCAGGCATTTAAAAAGGAAGGATCAATTGCAAAACCTATTAGAGTGCATCTGTCAAAATAAAAAACAAAACAAAAATAAATAAAAAATAAGAGCAATGGAGGCGGTAGTCTGTCATTTCCACTAAAAACAAACACAAATAATGACTTGACACCCTCCAGGCAAGGCACACATACTATCCACCTGCCTGCCCCACCTCCCCAGTCTTATTAAAAACGGATGGTTTGGACACAGTGTTACCAGCCATTTGGGGCCAATCTGTTACAAAGCAGAGTTTGAACTCACCCAGCTCAAAGGGGGAACAGGACGTGTAGATCATGGCAGATAAGAAGCCTGGGTGCAAAAAACTGGAAGCTGTTTTTTATTTGTTTTAACGTTAATCGGAGATCCTACACCCTGATGGTTTTACAGTAAATACCTCAAGACTTTCAGAGGAAATTACCATGTGTTAAGATACCATACACTCCAATATCATACACCCAATCTTTTTCAGAAACCCCACAAACCAACATTCTTAAAAATAAAAAAAACATAGGTTTTCAGAGAACCTACACCACAATCCCCCTTCTGGATCGCTACCATGTCATGGTGAAGTGGCTTATGCACCTCAATAAAGCTGTGAGATATACCATGTCGGGTCACCCAAGATGGGCATAGAGTAAAGATAAATTGCAGTCCACGGGAGAAGGAAATGACAACCCACTCCAGTATCTTTGCCAAAAAAAACATATGGATTAGCACAACCAGACACAAGATTTGCCTAGCATGCTGTGGTCCATAGGGTCAAGGAGAGTCGGACATAACTAAATGACTAAACAAAACACAGGACAATTATTTAGGAAAACTAAACACAATATTTGTACAAATCCTACACATTAATGTTCTTAAAGCCCATATAACACACACCCTATGTTCAGTATACATGTGTTTTTTCCAAGACCCTACACCTAAGAGTTTTCAGAAATCCTACGCCTTAATGTTTTTAATGACCATATATACATACTATTTTCAAACACAATGTAGTATATAACAGTTTTTCCCCAGAATCGAAGAGTTTTCGGATATCCTATATATTTAACCACTTCAGTACAATCACCTCTATAACCTCCATCATTTTTCTGTGCCATTATTGAGATATCAGCATAATGTATGGCACAATATTATAACAAATTAACACAAAAAAACAATGAAAGTATCCTGTATTATTATTTGTAAACCTCCAACCGATTTCATAGCACAACACAGACACAAAATGGCATGAAATTGTGACAAGGTATTTAAACACATTGACACACAAGCAGATAAAGTGTCCTGTATTATTACACTTCATTTGTAAAGCACATCGCACAACACAGACACAAATGACATGATATTATGACAAGATATTGACACAAAAGGAGTGGAAGTGTCATTGTACAGCACTACAGGGTATGTCGGTGCTTTATAATCACACATTAACCCTCAGACCTGCATACAATAGAGGGGACAAAGCCTTTATACACCAAGACAATGACAACAACAACAAGCTGCTCCAATACATTCACAAAATGAAGAAATAAAAAGAGGGAGTGACTCCAGGCTGTATAAAGAGGAAAGTATCAGGGAGAAACATGAGACACCAGCTCAGACACACAATAACCCGCCATACACAGCCCAGGCTCCCCCGCCGTCTCCTCCCTCAGTTACCCGCTTTTCTTTATATATATTTGTACGTTACCTGCCATGAAACCAGTCCTTGCAGGCGTCGCATTCAATCATAAAGCGGGTTACGTCGTAGGGCAGCCTACAGATGCAATACACAGGCACTGTCGCCATGTTAGATCCCCTTTCACAACAACACACACACAGGGCTGCCTGGCGCGCGAGCTCCTGAGGGGAATCTGAGGTAAAAATGCCCGATAAGCTCGGCTGTACAATCCAGTCAGGCGGTAAAGCCGGGCGTCGTGTGGAACCAATGCGCCAAATACCAGATACAATGGGAGATGTCAAGGGCGAGACGCCCTGCAGGAGAGGAGGAAAATACAACCAGGAGAGAGGAGAAGGGATCCGTCATGAACAATGCAGGCAAAAGACAAAGTTTTTTTCCTGCGCGCAGAGCCCCAGAGCTTGCCCTTGTTTGTGAGAAAGAGAAACGCTTCTAATTCAGCAGTGCCTTAGAAATGCATTGTGTTGCTTGCCCCCTGGTGACAAGTACAGTACAGAGGCCCCTATTTTTTTGCTTCATAAACACAAGAAAATGTAGTGTTGTCTTTCCATACGTCAGCCATTGTCGTGCACAATTTGGTTGCTTGAATTTCTGTGTAGCAGAAGCACAGGGAGGGGGCGGGCTCCCAGGCACTCACCCTCCATGAGCTGTGCAGGTCCTGGAAGGACCAAAAAAATAGCATCGCTGTATAAACAAATATATGAATCGTCAGATTACAGTGATGCATTGTTTTATTGGACAAACTATTTAGATATTACCTTTGCATTAGAATATATAATATACATTCTATATATCATCATATATAATAGTTCTCGAACTATGAAACGACGTAAAGCGAGCTTACAAGAACTGCATCCCTCGCAAAGCGAGGAACGCAGTTTGTTTCGCAAATGCGGACCCTTGTGAAGCGAGGGGCTGCATTTGCGGAAGTTGGAGGCTTTACGGCGCATCACTTTTTAACAACACAACCCCACACAATCGTTAACTGGCAGCACTTTGTCCTACAGCGCCTCAAAACACTAACAACACAACCCCGCACCATCGTTAACTGGCAGCACTTTGTCCTACAGCTCCTCAAAACACTAACAACACAACCCGGCACAATCGTTAACTGGCAGCACTTTGTCCTACAGCGCCTCAAAACACTAACAACACAACCCGGCACAATCGTTAACTGGCAGCACTTTGTCCTACAGCTCCTCAAAACACTAACAACACTACCCTGCACAATCGTTAACTGGCAGCACTTTGTCCTACAGCGCATCAAAACACTAACAACACAACCCCGCACACTCGTTAACTCGCAGCACTTACTCATACAGCGCCTCAAAGCACCCCACAAAACTCGCAGCACTTCGCCGATCAAACACGCAGGACTTAGCCTACAAACACGCAAGCACATAACAACCGCAGTACTTAGAAAAAATAAATATGAACTTAGCTGCCAAGCCGTGCAAACCAAAAAACAGAAAAAAAACAGGAACGCAGTTCGTGTCGCAAATGCGGACCCTTGTGAAGCGAGGGGCTGCATTTGCGGAAGTTGGAGGCTTTACGGCGCATCACTTTTTAACAACACAACCCCGCACAATCGTTAACTGGCAGCACTTTGTCCTACAGCGCCTCAAAACACTAACAACACAACCCCGCACCATCGTTAACTGGCAGCACTTTGTCCTACAGCTCCTCAAAACACTAACAACACTACCCCGCACAATCGTAAACTGGCATCACTTTGTCCTACAGCGCCTCAAAACACTAACAACACAACCCGGCACAATCGTTAACTGGCAGCACTTTGTCCTACAGCTCCTCAAAACACTAACAACACTACCCCGCACAATCGTAAACTGGCAGCACTTTGTCCTACAGCGCATCAAAACACTAACAACACAACCCCGCACACTCGTTAACTCGCAGCACTTACTCATACAGCGCCTCAAAGCAAATCAATATGAACTTAGCTGCCAAGCCGTGCAAACCAAAAAACAGAAAAAAAACAATAAATCCACAAAAAAAAAACAAGAAAACATCACACATAGCACGGAGGAGCTGCCAGGACGTCTGGGGCAAGTGTGTGGTGGAACGCGATGTTAGGTCCAATTTGCAGAGTTTAGCCTAAGCGAGAGAAAAAATGGCGTCCGAAAAAAATGAAAACGCTTCACCCTGAAGCGTGCAAAAGACTGCCAGACACATAGGAGTTTGACAGGCACGTACGAGGTACCAAAAACCATTGTTACAAAAGGCGCAAAATTCTCCCAACGCGCGTAACAGCTACAATATCGCTGCCATTTTACAACACTAACTCGCTAATCTACACATTACGCATCTCAAATAGCATCTTTCCTGCCGAAACTAACGGTTCTGGCTTGCGCACGCAGCCTATATATAGGGCACACTTGCCACGGCGCTGACACTTTCTCCTCCGGTGATGACAGTCTGACTGGACATTTTCTGCTGCCGGAAAATCCAAAGAGATTGTTAGCTCTTTCGGATATTGATTGCTGGATATTATAAAAAGGTAAAGTATTGATTGCTGGATATTATAAAAAGGTAAAGTATATTAATTGATTAATTATTAATAAAAAATAATAATTAATAAACAAAAACAAAATTACATTAGTCCATTTTGCAATACCTTTACTTTATCAAGATATTAATGATTTACCATTTCAAATATATTTATTAATTGATTAATGATTTTTTATGGACATTAAATTATTAATTACTCATCATTATGCAAAAAAAATTATATTTTTCAGTGACTTTACTTTATGACTATATTATTGATGAACTATATATTTAGTCATTGATTAATTAGTAATGTTCATTAATTAAGTACTAATTAATTAGTCACAGCAACAAATTTAGTAAAAAATGGATACAAAAATATGTATATTTCACAGTGGACTTACATTTCGGTGTTGCTGCTCAGCTATTAATGTTCATTAATTTATTAATAAGTAATAAGAATAAAAAATGTTTTTTTTTCAAATGCCTCAAAAGATATGTACATTTTACAGTGCACTTACATTTCAGTGTTGGTGCTTAATTATTACAGTGCAGTTATATTTCTGTTTTCATGCTTCATTATTAATGCACTTATTTTTGTGTGTTGATTCTCAATTATTAATGTTCATGATTAATTACTTAATTAGTCATTAAGTTATAAGAATATAAAATAAAATGTGTTAAAATGCCTCACAAAATAGGTAGATTTTACAGTGTAATAATATTTATGTGTTGCTGCTCATTGTCTCAAAGGAATAGGATCCTCAAACCGCTTAAATATTGAAATCACTTTATTACATTATGACACATGCTACATTTAATATTTAATAGTGCATTTATTTATTAATATATCCATGCTTATATTTTGCATGTATGCCAATTAATCATCATACAAACATTAACAATGCTTTTAATTTTATTTCACAGTTTGATCATCTGTGCACCTGACTACACAGAGTGACGTTTACAGGTATATCAATTAATTATGCTGTTTTTTAGGAGAAAATGATTAATAGCCTTATTAAATTTTGATCCGGCCAATTGAATAGGGCTCTATATAAGCACAGTGCATATTTTTATTACAGAAGTTTGCAGTTAGTGAACTTTTATCCAAAAGCAAGGTCTTCACTAACGAAAAAACTCCTGTAAATAAATATGCTCTGTGCTTATATAGAGCCCTATTCAATTGCCTGAATTGCAATTTAATAACGCTGTAAGGATTTTTGTTTTTCATTGATCAATGTTATTAATTAATAAACATGAATTAATTAATTATTCATCAGGAATCATTACAAAAATATATGTTGTCTATATTACAATGCATAGGACATTGTAAGCACTTCCATATTTAAATCCCTTTATTATATGATGACACTTTATAATACTTTGGAATGCATTTACTTATCAATATATTGATAATTAGACATGTACCTTTTGCATGTATGACAAGTAAAACAAATACTTTCAATGATTCATAAATTCATTCAAACAAAATATTAAATATGATTTTTACATAATTTTACAGATTTATCATATCTGCACCTGCCTGAACACAGAGTCATCTCTGCAGGATTTCACATCATAGAACATCAACTTCACAGGTGTGTGATTTAATGATAATATTCTATAGAAAACAAGGATGAAGTATTTTTTTTAACATACACGACACTTATTGATTAATTATTTAATGTATTTATTAATCAATAATCAAAACAAAACAAAAAAGAAAAATCAATACATATATGCTTAGCCATTTACTTTTTAATAATGAATGACAATTACACATTATAACTTGATTTATTCATTATTTCATAAAAAAAAAGTTATAAAATACTTTTATGACAATCTATAGTTTGCTTAGAGCTTTTTTGCTTTGGCCTTCTTTAGGAAAACAGGATTACCTGTTTATGTTTTGCATTCATGATAGTTTTAAATTATTTCATTAATCTTTTTTAATTTTATAATTACTTCATAATTCTGTTCATGCTCATTGTCTAACAGGAATAGCAACTGATAAGCACTTCATTATTTAAATCCCTTTATTACATCATGACCCTGTTTTATATTTTAAAATGCATTCACTTAGTAATATATTGATGATTACCCGTTTATGTTTTGCATGTATGCAAATTAAAAACAATACTTTAAATTATTCATAAATGTATTCAAACCAAAATTACAAATGCTTTTTTCATCATTTCACAGATTCTTCATTTCTGCACCTGCTTGAAGACAGACAATGACCTCTGCACGATTTCAGCTGATATAACATCAACTTCACAGGTATATGATTTTGTGATGAAATTGTTTAGATATATAGGATTAAGTATTTTTTTAGTCCATTGATGACAGCTATTGATTAATTAATTTAAGTCATTAATTTTAAAAATTAATCAATAATTACAAATAAAAAAAAATACATTATGAATACATATATGCTTAGCCATTGATGTTATTTTATCAACATTAATGACAGTTTGTGATTCATTAATTTATGTAGTTAATTTTAATAATTAATCAATAATAAAAAAAAAACATTAGCAATACATATATGCTTAGCCATTTATGTTTACATGAATGAAAATTAGAACTTTATTTATTTATTTATTAATTAATTTCATAAAAATATTACTCAGTTTTTTTTCATGCCAATCTACAGTTTGCTAATAGCTCTTTTGCTTTCCCTTCTTTAGGAAGACATGATTACCTGTTTATGGTTTTGACACGTTCAGATTATTTCATTAATGGATATTCATTTATTAATTACCGTATATACTCGAGTATAAGCCAAGTTTTTCAGCCCTTTTTTTTAAGGCTAAAAAGGGCCCCCTCGGCTTATACTCGAGTCACTCTCGACGACGACCCCCCCCCGTGTCTCTCTATCTCCCCCGTGTCTCTCTAACTCCCCTGTGTTTCTTTCCCTCCCCCCTCCTCATCCTCAACCCCCCCTCCTCATTCTAAGCCCCCCCCCTCACTTTACCCCTCTAAATACCTCCCCCTCTCCCTTTCCCCTCACTTACCTCCATCTGCAGCTTCTGCTCCGGCCTCCGCTCCTTCCGGCGTCTTGACCCGGCCAATGCTAATGATGTGGCGCGCATGTGACTATAAATTCACTATAAAATAATATATATATATATATATATATATATATATATATATATATATATATATATATATATAGAGAGAGAGAGAGAGAGAGAGAGAGAGAGAGAGAGAGAGAGAGAGAGAGAGAGAGAGAGATGTATGTATGTATGTGTGTGTGTGTGTTTAGCTATTTAGATTTTAAGGCATGCAAAATAAAAATAAACCATTCATTAATTCATTTACTTTGGTATTCATGATAGGTTAAAAAATATGTACAATAAAACAAATACAATTATTTCACCTGTATTTCCAATAACAGATTACAATGGCTGAATATAAGAGAGAATATAAAAGAAGAATGGCAAGGGAACGGAAGCAGAGATGGAGAGACTTCACAATGTTTAAGAGAAGAAGATCAACAGAGACTTCTAAATAAAAGAAAAATGACAAAAAAGCACACAATTAGTCTGCTGGAGCTTCAAATATAAAAGAAAAAAGTAAACAAAAAAAATGTCTGTAAAACAGTCTCTAATGACCCAATATTGCCTCCTGACACCAATGTTGTTAGAGATGACACCAATGTAGATATAGAAAGTTGTGCTGTTGTACTGAGATCTATATTGAGGAAGCTCGCGATAGTCCTTTATTAACAGTAGACACTCATCATTGTGGATTAATGAATGTGGTTTGTCAGTTTTGTGGGGCTTTTCATTTTTTAAATAAAAGACCAACTGATGGAGAGTTTATTAGTTGCTGTCAGAAAGGAAAGGTAAGACTTCCAGAAAGACACACATTTCCAGAATATTTAGAAAGTATAATGAGTGATCTAACATTTCCAAATTACACCAATTTTAAGAAAAATATTAGGTCTTATAACAGTGCAATTTAATTTGCTTCAATGGGTGCAACATTAGCAGAAAATGTCCCATGACATGGTCCTTACTGTTTTAAAGTCCAAGGACAAATATACCACCGGACTTCACATTTACACCCAGAATCAGGAGAACAAAGGAAATTTGCACAGTTATATGTCCTTGATACAATGGATGCTGTTGAACAACGAATGATGCTTCCTGAAAATAAACAATGCTTACCCATAGTCTTTGAACAGCTCGATAACATTATGGCCAACAACCCATATAGTAAAGCATACAAAAAACTAGAAGAGGTTGAAAAAGAACAACAGGCACATGCGCAAATACATAAATTGCCAATGCCAAGAGTAAATATGGTTCTCAAAAGAGATCGCCATACTGATCAAAAGACGGTATAATTTACCAACAGCAAATGAGGTTAAAAATGATAATGGGGAACCACCATTTGAGCGGAATATTAGAATATAACCAGGCAATCAAGAACAACCTTTTATGAACATAAATATTTTAAGTAGTAATTTGGATCCAATGACATATCCCATTTTCTTTGCAAATGGGGAAACAGGATGGCAACCAAAATTACAGTTGCAAAGTTATCCCAATAGTAAAGTTTGTGTTAGAAACAATATTTCTATTCTGGAATATAAAGTGGCACAAACTTCTGTTTGGGATCATTTTAATCCTATTTTATGTGGGGGCAAACTCACAGAACAATGGATTATTGATTCCTATCTACAAGTCAAAGCAAATAATCGAAATGTTGTCAAATTTCAACAAAACAAGCTTCAAGTAGAACAATATTGTGGATTGATGGATTATGTCGCTGAATTGGCTGCAAACAGAGACATTCCTGCTGGTAGAGCAATGATTTTGCCATCCTCTTTCCAAAGATACAATGATTCCATGGCTATTGTCAGTACATTTGGCAAACCAGATTTATTCATTACATTTACATGTAATCCACCATGGCCAGAGATCAAAGAAAATGTACAGCTTGGACAAAATACTTCTGACCGATCAGATTTGGTGGCAAGAGTATTCAAAATAAAACTAAATTAATTGATTCATGCTATAACTAAAGTAAACTTAGTCTCGACTTTAAGGGAGATTCCTGGTGCTTAACACCTCAATATCAGAAGATAATTTATTTTATTTTAGGAAAACTTTATTTTTAGAAATTAAAAATCAAAAAATACACAGTAAAGGGAAGTAAAAAATAATTATAAACAGCAGTGTTTAAATTCAACACTTAGGCGTGTTGAGTCATATAATGGACAAATAATTATTTCTTTTGTACATTTTGAAATTGCACTACATAGTTTTGACCCGATTGGATATTCTAATTGCTCTATATAATGTTTTAATAAATCCTCATATAATGCAGAAATCTGCTAATCAACAGGTTTGTGTAGTTTTTATTAATGAAAAAAACACTGAGTTATATACTAAAGTACTGAGGTATCTACCAGAAAAAAACATTATATTAGATTAACAGAGGAAATATAATAAATGTATATAGCACAAAAAAAAGATTTATGATTAAATCCAAGAATGGAATCAAAAATCAAAAAAAGCATCAAAGGCATAAAAATATTAGGGATATAATCCTTATAGAAAATATAGGACTTTCTGCTTGTCCAAATATACTTTATTATTTCATTATCGCAGATACTTGCGGTTCATCTGGCCCCTTTGCGATGCAGCATAATGCTTAATGAAAAAATGTTCCTCTGCACATTGATCCTCTGGCTCTGGTTAGATACTCATCAGTAATGCCCGACGGTACTATTTGGCCCATTTACTGGGCTTACTCATGGGCTGACAACTGTAGTTACTGTGAGGTTATTTAAGCCCCTGTTTCATTTCCTGTATCTGGGGCGTAATTATGTAATCGCGTAACGTAACCTCACGACGTCACACGTTACGTTACTTGCTTCAAAATAACTTTAATTCTACTGTATTAGACAGACATTCAAGCTAGAAGAACTTTATTAGTCCGTTTTGGGCAAACAACAAATCGGCTTGCTGAATACTAGAGGATTAAGGAGAGAATAGTATGATAAATGGGCTGAAAAGGAATTGTGAGGAATTGACTCTGTTGGGTTTTGAATCCTGGTCCCCAGGCTGCTATACCTCTTCCCTACCACTGCGCCAGCCTGCCTCTTGTGAATTCCATTGAGACCTTATAAGCTTGACTCTGCTAGCAATTTTATCAGTACCTAAGTCTCTTCAGCTGTGTCTGGTCAGCTGTCTGGTTCTTGGCCTATATAAGGCACTTCCTGTCTCTGTATCCTTGCCAGATTATTGTTGGTTCCTGATCCCTTCAATAAAAGCTTGTTCCTGTTTAACCTACAAGTTGCTGAACTGGATTATTGCTGACCTTGGCTACTGGTCTCCACAACTTTGTGATTCCTATATCATTACAGAATAATCTGGCCCTTTCATGGGGACCGCCGGGACAGATTCTGCATTGGCCCAGCAGGTTGCTTTTACTGCAAGAACTGTGCAGACCCAGGCACAGACCATCCAAGTGCTGCAGGACCAGGTAGCTGAACTGCAAAATAAATTTCAGTCAATGCACAGTGAGTACACCAGCTACAGGGCACGTGATGTTTCAGCTGCTAATGTTACACCTGCACAAGATGCCCGCTTGCCCCTGCCAGAAAAGTTTGGAGGAGATCGCAAAAAATTTAGGGGTTTCCTAAATCAATGCCGTTTGCACTTCATGATGTTACCTCACCAATTTCCATCTAAAAGAGAGAAGGTGGGATTTATTTTTTCCCTATTCAAAGATGAAGCCCTGGCTTGGGGCTCCCCTCTTCTGGAACAGGACAGTCCAGTCTTGGGTAATTTAAATGACTTTCTTGAGGCCATGTGCCTGGTTTTTGATGACCCCAATCGATGTGCTACAGCAGAAGCCACTCTACTTCATTTGCATCAAGGGAGGCGCTCCGTGGCTGAATATGCTGCTGAATTCAGACAGTGGGTTGCTGATACTACCTGGAACCAATCAGCTCAGAGGTTCCACTTCAGAAAAGGTCTCTCAGAAGCTATAAAAGATGAGCTAGCTCGTGTTGATCTTCCTGCTGACTTTGATGCATTCGTGCGTTTGGCTATCCGTATCGATCGGAGACTTTCTGAAAGAAGACTGGAAAGACAGGGCTCTTTTAGACCAAGTACTGCTCCTATTTCCTATTCAAGAATTTCTACTCCAACCCCACAAACACCTTCAGACTCTGAGCCTGAGGCTATGCAGGTAAATCTAATAAGAGGGCCATTATCTAATGAGGAAAAACAGTGGCGACGCACTCACAATTTATGCCTGTATTGTGTTAGTTCAGGGCACTATGCCATCAATTGCCCTAGCAAATTCAAAAGAACAATAGCTATGGCTGCTGAGGGCGCACAGATTCGACACCAATCCCAGATTGCAGATCAACTGGATTCTGTCACACAACCCTTGTTTTCTCTGGCTCATGGTGAAGAGGGTATGTTGACTCAACATCCTCATTTTGTGGTGCCTATCACGTTGCAATGTGGTGATCATAAAATTTCAACTACGGCTATGATAGATTCTGGAGCAGGCGGAAACTTTATGGACATTAAATTTGCAGCAGGAAATGGAATTCAGTCTATCCCTAATTCTTCACCTGTGTTCATGGAGACAGTGGACGGTTCTCCACTTACGTCGGGCCCGGTTACACATGAGACTGTGCCCTTAATGTTGACTCTGGAAGTGAATCACCATGAGACTATATCTTTCCACCTAATTTCCTCAACACAGTTTCCAGTGATTTTGGGGGTACCTTGGCTTGCTCTGCATAACCCACAGATTGATTGGAAGATCAGAACTTTGTCCTTTCCTTCAGAACACTGCTTAATGAATTGTCAACCCACTAAGATAACACCTGTTGAAACAACAATTAATGAAATGGTTGCTACAAACTTGACTAAGCTTCCTCTACAATATCAGGATTTTGCAGATGTCTGTGATAAGAAGAATGCTGATCAGCTTCCACCCCACAGGCCTTATGATTGCCCAATAGAGCTGTTGCCTGGGGCTGCTATCCCATTTGGCCGTATATATTCCCTTTCTGAACCTGAATTGAAAGCTCTTCGTGAATACATACAAGAAAATCTTGCCAAAGGTTTTATTCGACCATCTACTTCCCCAGCAGGAGCTCCTATATTCTTTGTAGAGAAGAAAGATGGCAGCCTACGGCCATGCGTTGATTACAGGGACATTAATAACATCACTGTTAAAAACCGCTACCCCTTGCCTCTCATTCCTGAACTTTTGGAGAGACTTCGCTCAGCTAAAATATTTACAAAGCTTGATCTTCGGGGGGCATATAATCTGGTTCGCATAAGACCAAATGATGAATGGAAAACCGCTTTCAGAACCAGGTACGGGCATTACGAATATCTAGTAATGCCATTTGGGCTTTGTAATGCCCCTGCAACTTTCCAGCATCTTATCAATGATGTACTACGAGATCTCCTGGATCAGTTTGTTGTGGCATATTTGGATGATATCCTAATATTCTCTGATAGTCTTGAAAACCACAGAAAACAGGTCCGTATAGTTCTGGAGCGCCTTCGTATCCACCACCTATACATTAAACTAGAAAAATGTGAGTTTCAACAAACAGAAATTCAATTCCTGGGGTATGTCATAACTCCTAAACGTTTAACTATGGACGCAAGTAAAATTAAAGCTGTGCTGGACTGGCCCATCCCCAAGAATGAAAAATATGTCCAGAGATTTGTGGGGTTTGCCAATTTTTACAGGCGTTTCATTAATAATTTCTCTGCTGTTATTACACCGATCACTGAACTCACACGTAAGGGGACTCCTTTTCAGTGGTCCGATAAGGCTGATACCGCATTTTCCCGATTAAAGACTCTGTTTACATCTGCCCCCGTCCTGGTACATCCTCAGCCAGAATTACCATTTATTGTGGAAGTTGATGCTTCTGATTCAGCTGTTGGTGCTATACTGTCTCAAAGGACTGGACCTAAGATGCTGTTACATCCGTGTGCCTTCTATTCCCGCCAGATGGTGCCAGCAGAAAGAAATTATGACATAGGGAATACAGAACTATTGGCTATAAAAGCTGCCTTCACCGAATGGAGACATCTCTTGGAGGGAGCTACCCATCCAATTACTGTCCTCACAGATCACAAAAATCTGGAATGTATTCGATCAGCTAAGAGACTGTCAGCCAGACAAGCACGCTGGTCCCTATTCTTCTCAAGGTTTAATTTTTTGGTTACATACCGTCCTGGCTCCAAGAATGGTAAGGCGGATGCCTTGTCTAGAATAGCTGACCCCCTCCATGCTAACGTAACCAAGACCACCATCTTGCCGGAGGATATATTTATAGGAGTTGCTTTTCCTTCTGATCTGATGTCTCGCATTAAAAAGGGCTACGCTGAAGACCCAGTTCTTCGTGATCC
This sequence comes from Discoglossus pictus, assembly GCA_027410445.1. Taxonomy (NCBI): domain Eukaryota; kingdom Metazoa; phylum Chordata; class Amphibia; order Anura; family Alytidae; genus Discoglossus; species Discoglossus pictus. The sequence continues at coordinate 34,243,887 of CM050169.1, read as the reverse complement.
TCCTCGTGATCTCCATATGACGATGCTTAATGGGTTTTGGATTTTTCAACGACGTCTGTTTGCTCCGGAGTCAGTGCGACTGGACCTTTTACGTCTCTACCATGACTCGAAACCAGCAGGTCATCCAGGAATCCGAAAGACGCAAGACCTACTTGCCCGATCCTTTTGGTGGCCGAAGTATCATGAGGATGTTAAGAAGTATGTGTCCTCTTGTGATGTGTGTGCCAGACATAAGACTCCTCGCTCATCCCCTGTTGGCTTGCTTCAGCCTCTTCCGATTCTTCATCGTCCCTGGGGATCTATATCCATGGACTTTATTGTGGAACTACCTCCCTCTAAGGAATACACTACCATTCTTGTTGTTGTGGACAGGTTAACTAAGATGGGTCATTTCATACCAGCTCGTGGTCTCCCTTCAGCTAAACAGACGGCTGACCTGGTTATTCGGGAAATTTTTCGCTTGCATGGAGTGCCTGATGAAGTAGTTTCTGACAGGGGAGTGCAGTTTACGTCTCGTTTTTGGAAACATTTTTGTTCTAATCTAGGTATTAATGTAAATCTGTCGTCCGCTTTTCATCCGCAAAGTAATGGACAGACTGAGCGAACCAACCAGACTTTGGAGCAATATTTGCGGTGCTATATTAGTTACCTGCAGGATGACTGGCTGGATTTTCTACCCACGGCGGAGTTTGCCTATAACAATGCCCAACACTGCTCCACTTCTTTGAGCCCATTTTTTGCCAACTATGGTTACCATCCGACCTTTCTAGTCAGTCTCCCAATTACTACTTCCATTCCTGCTGTCACTGACCGGCTAACCGCCTTACGTGATTCCCAAGCACTGTTGAAAGAGACTCTTTTGGAGGCTCAGGAATGTTACAAAAGAGCTGCTGATAGGCATAGAAAGGAGGCCCCAGTCTATCGCGTTGGTGACAAGGTGTGGCTGTCAACAAAGAATCTTAAGCTTCGGATTCCTTCTCATAAATTGGGTCAAAGGTTCATGGGACCTTTTGAGATCATTGCTCAGATCAATGCTGTCACCTTCCGTTTGCAACTCCCGAATTTCATGAAAATACATCCAGTGTTTCACGTTGCACTGCTTAAACCTGTTCATGAAAATACTTTCCCTGGCCGAGCCCTGCCTGCCCCACCTCCAGTCCTCGTGGATGGTGAGGATGAGTACGAAGTGGACAAAATTCTTGACTCCCGGATCTTCCGTAACAAACTTCAGTATCTGGTTCGCTGGAAAGGCTATGGTGAGGAGGAGAGTTCGTGGGAACCAGTGGACAATATTCACGCTCCTGATCTACTTCGGTCTTTTCATGTGCAGTACCCTGCTAAACCAGGTAATAGGGCATCCAGAGGCTGCACCTATAGAGGCGGGAGTAATGTGAGGAATTGACTCTGCTGGGTTTTGAACCCTGGTCCCCAGGCTGCTATACCTCTTCCCTACCACTGCGCCAGCCTGCCTCTTGTGAATTCCATTGAGACCTTATAAGCTTGACTCTGCTAGCAATTTTATCAGTACCTAAGTCTCTTCAGCTGTGTCTGGTCAGCTGTCTGGTTCTTGGCCTATATAAGGCACTTCCTGTCTCTGTATCCTTGCCAGATTATTGTTGGTTCCTGATCCCTTCAATAAAAGCTTGTTCCTGTTTAACCTACAAGTTGCTGAACCGGATTATTGCTGACCTTGGCTACTGGTCTCCACAACTTTGTGATACCTATATCATTACAGGAATATTGTTAAAGAATAACTTAATATGGATGAAAGGTATAATGAATAAGAAATATAAATTAAAAATTTGCATACCATATAGTGAACTGAGAAAAAAGAATTGTGTGAAATTTGTCTATAAAAGAAAAAGGGATAATCAGTGTCTGGTCAACTACTGGATTAAGCTCTTACACTAAAAAATGAAATTTGAGTGATATCTTTGTGCTGTTTATGGCAACATTCAAATGGCTTAATCTCTTTATCAAATACAGTATTCAAATGACTTAATCTCTTTATAAAATACAATATTAGGTTGATTAATAAGTGCAATTTATGTTTATATATATATATATATATATATATATATATATATATATTTAAAGCTAGTTCATTGTGTGTGATTAATAAAAGAAAAAACACTAGTTAATTTACCATTAACCAAAAGTGATTAGTGAAAAAATGTGCAAAAGAAAAGATGAACTAAGTGTGATTATCAATTTTATATATATATATATATATTTCTTGTTACAGATTCTAGATGTTTTTACAAAAATGCTGGATAAGAGAAACCCTCATTGAGTCCATTTGGGCTCTGAGAGCTTAGTGTAAATATCCATTTACATTCAATCTGGAGGAGGTTTTTATCCATATCCCCTCCTCTTGGATTTTTGCTCAATTTCTCTGCTACAAAGAATTTCATAACTCCAGGATCATTATGATGGCATAACTTAATGTGGCGTGAAACTGGTGTATCAACTTCATTTATTATGGAATAGGTATGTTCCAAGATTCTCCTTCTAAGGGGTCTTATAGTTTTTCCAACATATATCTTCAAACATGGGCACATCATAATGTACACCACATGAGTCGTACCACAATTTACAAGGCTTTTCATTGGGTTTAAACACTGCTGTTTATAATTATTTTTTACTTCCCTTTACGGCGTATTTTTTGATTTTTTATTTCTAAAAATAAAGTTTTCCTAAAATAAAATAAATGATCTTCTGATATAACTAAAGCACACTTATTTGAGAAATGTGTGGCTTTTGTTTATACCATTGAATTTCAAAAAAGAGGCCTGCCACATGCACATATACTTTTAATCTTGCAAGAAAAAGATAAATTGAATACAGCAGACAGAGTGGATTCAGTAATTACTGCTGAGCTGCCACATCCAGAGAAACATTCCAAACTTTACGAGATTGTAACTCCTAGAATGATACATGTCCATGTGGAGATATCAATCCAAATTCACCATATATGGAAAATAAAAAATGCACAAAAGAGTTTCCAAAACAATTTTAAATGCAGACTTATGCTAATTGGGATGGATACCCTTTGTATAAAAGAAGAGAAGGACAAACGGCTATTATCCGTGGCCAAAAGGTCGATAATAGATATGTGGTTCCATACAATCCACATTTGCTGATGACGTACAATGCACATATCAATGTGGAAGCTTGCACTTCTATGAGACATTGAACGTTTCAGTTTAAGATTACTTCTTTTACATGTTCCCGGTGCACAACGTTATGAACATTTACGCACAGTCAATTACATAGTTTGTGATACTTTCCAGTTAGCTGCAAGACATCAAAACTTCCTGGCAAATGATACCGAATGGGAGAGATGTCTCGAGGAAGCAGCACTATGTCAAATGCCAAAGTAAATGAGAGAACAATTTGCTTTCATTTGCATCTTTTGCAATGTACCTGTTGCATTAACTTTGTTTGAAACATTTAAATTACATATGTGTGAAGATTTCTTGAAACGTTATAATGAGACCATTACATGCATTACAATTGGATGCATTTAACGCCATCACAAATGCAATAGATGATGACGTGCTCAAAGAGCGTTATTTGTATCTGGATGGCCCTGGTGAATCAGGAAAAATGCATCTATATAATTTGTTGATGAGTTGCATTCGAGCACAGAGTCAAATAGCACTGCCATTTGCAACCACTGGAATTGCCTCACTTTTGTTAGAAGGTGGTAGAACTTGCATAGTGGATTTAAACTGCCAGTTTCCATTCTGGAATCATCAGTGTCGGGGATTCGAAGGAATTCATTACAAGCAAAAACATTTCACAAGAGTAAATGTATTATAATAGATGAGGCAACTATGATGTCATGCCATGCCCTCGATTGATCGATTATTAAAGAAGTTATGGCTAATGATTTGCCATTTGGTGGAAAGGTGATGTTGTTAGGAGGAGATTTTAGGCAAACATTACCTGTAGTACCACATGGCAATAGGACTGACATTGTCAAGAGAAGTAAGCTGTGGAAAATATTTACACACCTTTTAAATTAGAAATAAATATGAGATCTGAAGGCCAAAATCAATTTAATGATTGGCTCATTCAGATTGGAGAAGGAAAACAGCCAAAAATAAATAATTTACCTGATGATGCTGTGGAAATTCTATCAGAAATGATTTCCAAAGAACCACTAATATCGAAAATCTTCCTCAATACCATCAATAACGAGAATTACTCAGACATTGCAAGAAAAGTCATATTGACATCAAAAAATATAGATGCCTTGAATCTAAATAACGATTTTTTTAAATTAATCAATGCACCCCAAAAAAACTATTACAGTGCAGATTCTGTTCTGGCTGATGACAAAAATGTGAAGCTAACTTTACTATGGAATTTATTAATTATTTAACTCCCTCTGGAATGCCACCACATATTTTGCAACTTAAAAAAGGGGCAATTGTCATGCTACTGAGAAATATGAATCCCAAAAAAGGACTTTGTAATGGGACCAGATTAATTGTGAAGGATTTAAAGGATCATTTTATACATGCAGAAATTATGAATGGTACCCATAAAGGCAAACCAGTTCTTATACAGAGAATTGATTTGGCTCCAAGTGAGAGTGGTTTGCTTTTTGTCCTTCAAGGGAAACAATTTCCCATTATCATGGCATTTGCCATGACCATCAATAAATCACAAGGACAAACTTTTAAGTCTGTCGTTATTTTTTTTGAAGGAACCTGTGTTTTGCACATGGACAACTCTATGTTGCATTTTCAAGATGCAATAATCCAGAGGAAATTAAAGTTCATATTGAAGAAAACCCAAGTTAGGGTGATTTATTGGAAGATGGATGCATTTTTACCAAAAACATTGTGTACTATGAGGTGCTGTAAACATAGAGAACAGTTGTTTCATTTCGAGGACAATATTTTATGTCACTCGGACTGATTTTAGAGGACCACTATTTCAATAAGAAACTCTATACAATGGCAAAAAAACATAGAGAACAGTGGTTTTACTTCCTGGACAAAAATTTTAGTTCACTGTGACTCTTTATAGAGGACCACTATTTCACATAGGAAACTCTATGTGCCATTTGCACAAACTACTACAAGAACAATAAAAAGTTCCAGAAAAACAAAAATAAACAGTGGTTATATCCCATAGACAAAATTAAAAGTCTGCTGGACTCTTTGTAAGGGAACCACTTGGACATATAAAAAAAAATAAAAAAATGCAATGTCTTCATATATAACAACATTGAAAAAGGAACACTTCTCTTATTTAAAAGAAGTTATACCACACCATATATAGAGAACAGTGGTTTTATTTTGAGCACAACATTTTTTGTCACTTGGACTCTTTTTAGAGAACCACTATTTCACTAAGAAACTCTATAAAATGGCAAAAAACATAGATGAACTTTTATATCTGGCGGTCTCTTTTTAGAGGACCACTATTTCACTTAGGAAACTCTAGGTGCCATTTTCAACAACTACAACAATAAAAACAAAAATAAAAATTAACAGATTGGAATGTGTTAGAACTTACCGTTTTACATGATTGGCCCCACAAAACAATAAGGTGGCATTTTCATTAAATTCAAGGTTAAATGTTATTATTTTATGTTACTATTTCACATGTTAACATTCTATTTGAAAAGTTGTGCAAAGTTGGTTCATTCTATATTGTATATAGTCAAGGATTTATGTTACTAGAAGTTTCACTATTTTTTAATACATTGAAATGTGTAATTAAATACAGAGTATTGATTCAGGGAGTAATCCGATCCCCAGTTAATGGGGTCAGGAAGGAATTAATTTTTTCCCTCTTTGATACAATTGGCCAAGTTTCAATGTTTTTTTTTATTGTTTGCCTTCCTCTGGATGCAATGCCTATTTAGTTTAACAAGAATGTTAGAAGATATTGAACGTTACAAAGCATGTCATTGTTCAAAATAGTTATTCACAGAAAGTTTACACAATCTTCTGCTATTCATACATAACTATCAATTCTAAATGTTAGTATTGTTAAAAAAAATGGTTCCAGATTGTTTCAAATACAAGTTGCATGTTATATATACAGTTGCAAGCAAAAGTATGTGAACTCTTTGGAATGATATGGATTTCTGCACAAATTGGTCATAAAATGTGATCTGATCTTCATCTAAGTCACAACAATAGACAATCACACTCTGCTTAAACTAATAACACACAAAGAATTAAATGTTACCATGTTGTTATTGAACACACCATGTAAACATTCACAGTGCAGGTGGCAAAAATATGTGAACCCCTAGACTAATGACATATCCAAAAGCTAATTGGAGTGAGGTGTCAGCCAACTGGAGTCCAATCAATGAGATGAGATTGGAGGTGTTTGTTACAGCTGCCCTGTCCTATAAAAAACACACACCAGTTCTGGGTTTGCTTTTCACAAGAAGCATTGCCTGATGTAAATGATGCCTCACACAAAAGAGCTCTCAGAAGACCTACGATTAAGAATTGTTGACTTGCATAAAGCTGGAAAGGGTTATAAAAGTATCTCCAAAAGCCTTGCTGTTCATCAGTCCACGGTAAGACAAATTGTCTATAAATGGAGAAAGTTCAGCACTGCTGCTACTTTCCCTAGGAGTGGCCATCCTGTAAAGATGACTGCAAGAGCACAGCACAGACTGCTCAATGAGGTGAAGAAGAATCCTAGAGTGTCAGCTAAAGACTTACAAAAGTCTCTGGCATATGCTAACATCCCTGTTAGCGAATCTACGATATGTAAAACACTAAACAAGAATGGATTTCATGGGAGGATACCACAGAGGAAGCCACTGCTATCCAAGCAAAACATTGCTGCACGTTTACAGTTTGCACAAGAGCACCTGGATGTTCCACAGCAGTACTGGCAAAATATTCTGTGGACAGATGAAACTAAAGTTGAGTTGTTAGGAAGAAACACACAACACTATGTGTGGAGAAAAAGAGGCACAGCACACCAACATCAAAACCTCATCCCAACTGTGAAGTACGGTGGTTGGGGCATCATGGTTTGGGGCTGCTTTGCTGCGTCATTGCCTGGACGGATTGCTATCATCGAAGAAAAATGAATTCCCAAGTTTATGAAGACATTTTGCAGGAGAACTTAAGGCCATCTGTCCACCAGCTGAAGCTCAACAGAAGATGGGTGTTACAACAGGACAACGACCCAAAGCATAGAAGTAAATCAACAACAGAATGGGTTAAACAGAAGAAAATACGCCTTCTGAAGTGGCCCAGTCAGAGTCCTGACCTCAACCCGATTGAGATGTTGTGGCATGACCTCAAGAAAGCGATTCACACCAGACATCCCAAGAATATTGCTGAACTGAAACAGTTCTGTAAAGAGAAATGATCAAGAACTACTCCTGATCTGCAACTACAGGAAACGTTTGGTTGTAGTTATTGCTGCCAAAGGAGGTTCAACCAGTGGCAGCCCGTCTATAGGGGCGTCGGGGCAAGCGCCCCCCCAAATATTTTCGTGACCCTGCAATAAAAAAACACAATAATTTATTAGTAATAAACAAAAAACAATTAAATATAATGTGTACATCAGCATTCAAGTGTTACTACATTAATAAATGAAGCAAACTATTCCCTGGGACACTGTCACTTTAAGATAACCCCTTGCCTTTGTGTATATATACATTAACTGCTGTGTATCCATTGTAGCTTTCCCTGCATCGCTTTGTGATCATATTACACCACTACACTAGTAACCTTTAGACTCTATGAATAAGCAATGAGTCCTGACCATTAATGCATTCCGCCCAATCCGCACACCAACCACAATGACGCTATGCATGGGCAGTGATAAATGTATCCATTTCAATGACTGACAGTCTTCCATCATTGGCCAATCAATGATGGAAGGCTGTACAGTTGTCAGGAGAACCACCTAAACTCACCCAGACCGTTATCTCAGAGCGCCCGACCAGCTAATAGAGCCTCGAGTTTAATTTTTGATTGACAGCCCCTGTTAATAAAACCACCATAAGCCAGTCCCATGCCTCTTTTCGTTTCCTGCTCCCGCTGAGACTGAGACCTCCCTGGCTGAAACTACTCACTCAGACTGACCCAACCTAACAGTAAGTCCTAACTGCCCTGGCCACACCCCTAGTCCCCCTAATAAAATGAAGGGTCCCCCAGTTACCCCACTATGCCTGCCAAAACCAACTTACCTACCTAGGCCCGCAATGCCTGGGCAACCCCCAATCAACCCCGCAGTAGGCCCAAAAGACCTGTGCCACCCCCGATCACCCCCATGGGGCCTGTGCCACCCCATGATCATCCCGATCA
>CM050169.1:34230575-34233075 GCA_027410445.1 Discoglossus pictus | reverse complement strand
TACCCCGAGAAGGAGAGTCAACTGTTGGTGAGTATCATTGCTTTGAATTTTCTGTCCATGCATATAGGTGCAAATTTGACGTTGATGTAGTCTTGTCACATGAGGGTTTGCAATCTGTAATGTATACCAATGAATTCAACACACTGGTTTTTTAAAGTAATTTTGTGACATAATATAAATTAATATACCGTGATCTATTTCTTCTATTGGTATCAGAAATGAATACTATTGACTCTCTACTTGTGAAGCCTTTTGGCACCCTAACCTATGAGGAGAAGGTGGAAGTAAAACGGTTAGGACCTGACCAACCAGAGATAAATCTGCAGCAAATCGCAAGAGATAGAGGGAAGCAATATATCCGTACTTTCAATACTGAATGGTACAAGAAGAACAACTGGCTTTGTGGAAGCGTTTCTAGGAAGTCCTTATATTGTTTTCCATGCATCCTATTTAGTGGTGACGCTGCTTGGACCAAAACTGGAGTGACTGACGTCAAACATCTAGCAGATAAATTGGCAAAACACAAAACTTCTAAATCTCACTTGGATAACAGGTTTGAGATGCTTGCAGTTCAACTGGACCAAGGATACCAAGTCAGTATTCAAAAACACAATGAAGAAGTGGCTAAGAACCGGTACATCCTTTCGAAGATAATTGATTGTGTTTGTTTTTGTGGCGCTTTTGAACTGGCATTCAGAGGACACAACGAAAGTGAAACATCGCTAAATCCAGGAGTGTTTCGAGGCCTGGTGGACACAGTGAGTTGTAGTCTATCGCTACATTGACAAGAAGCATCAAGTGGTGGAAAGATTTGATTGCTTCACGGAACTGAAAGCAACGGATGCAGACTCGATTGCCGCTGTTGTGCTGGAAAGTCTGAATACTGTTCTCCCAGAGCCAGAAGACAAGATGAAATTCATAGCTCAAAGCTACGATGGTACCAGTGTGATACGTGGAGATCAAGGAGGAGTTCAAAGAAAAATAAAAGATGTGTAACCGAACGCACACTACGTCCATTGCTATGCTCACCAACTGAACCTAATAATGGAGCAAGCAGTTTCAAGGATTGGAAGAGTTCGAGTTTTTTTTCTCCAACATAGGTGGTATACCATCTTTTTTTTCACGCTCTCCAAAAAGGACTGGAGTTCTGGATGAGGTAGTTGGTAGAAGACTTCCAAGAGGTGCACCGACACAATGGAACTTCAACGTCAGGACCGTGAACGTCATCTATGAGAACAGAGATGCGCTACTTGAGTGTTTCCAGACGATTGAAGCATGTCTAAACTTTGATCAAACATCTATACGTGAAGCCACAGGTTTCATTGGATTGCTGGAAGACAGGGAGTTCCTTTACTTCCTTAAATTATTTCATTTAATAATGCCACATGTTGACATCCTCTATAGTCAGCTTCAGAAGCGAGTAACAGGATACTGTTTATATCCACAAAGTCACAGAAGACTTTGTCAGCAGCATCCAGAAAATCCGTAATTCTGTTGACGAGATAGAAGCAAGTTTGCCGAGCGATGTAACAGTCCACAGACGGAGTGCGGAGATCTCAACCTTGAGACAACTTTCAAGAGAGGTATGTGACATAGTGGTGGTTCATGCAAAAGAACGTTTTTCATTTTCAAATCACCTAGTCAGTGCCAAACTTGTTCAAAGTGACTTGTATACAACCCATGACACTTGCTTTTCAACCCAAGCTCTGGAAGACACTGTGCAAGCATATCCAATACTGAAGAAGGAACAATTACGCACTGAGCTGTCACTTCTGTATGGGAAGACAGATTTTCATGCTTGTACAAGTGCTGTTGCTCTGCACAAACTTTTACATCAATTGAATCTGCAGAATGATTTCACAGAGACAGTGAAATTATTAAGAATCCTGATTACAAAACCGATGACCACTGCAGAATCAGAAAGATGCTTCTCCACATTGAAGAGGATAAAAACCTTTTTAAGAAGCACCATGTCCCTGGAGCGGTTGAATGCATTGGCGATGCTCTCAATGGAAAAGCAACTGATTTCCGAGATCCCAGACTTTAATGAAAAAAACATTAATAAGTTTTGTTCTTTGAAAGATCGCCATGCAAAATTTAAATACAAGTGATTGAAGCAAAGAAGAATGCATAGGGTGTGCAAAGATAAACTGCGTTAAGCAGCACCACCTCACTACCAAACATAACTAGTGGTAAGTAAAGTATGAACAGTGTGTGGGTGTGCATATGGAAGGAGCTATGAAAGGTGTGTGCACCAACTTTACCATCAATTTAATCTGCATAATGATTTCACAGAGACAGTGAAGCTATAAGGAATCCTGCTTACAACACCGAAGACTACTGCAGAATCAGAAAGATGCTTCTCCACATTGAAGAGGATAAAAAGGTATTTAAGAAGCACCATGGCCCTGGAGCGGTTGAATGCATTGGTTTGAAGGAATTGGAGGCTCTTCCAAGGGTAGCTGTCACTTCTGTATGGGAAGCCAGAATTTCATGTCTG
>CM050169.1:34223075-34225575 GCA_027410445.1 Discoglossus pictus | reverse complement strand
ATGGAGAAAGTTGCTGAAGTTTAAGGCTTTCTCCATAGTCGTTTGACAGTGCAGGAGCACATCTGGAGATAAGGATTATATATTGGAGTAGCCCATCACAAATGACAGGATATTTTATATTTCTAATTCCCCCTCTCCTTTTTCTCTTACCCCCTTCTCCCTCCCCTGTGTCTTGTCCCCCCTCTTCCCCCCTTCCTCCCCTGTGTCTCTTCACCCCCTCTCCCTCCCCTGTGTCTCTTCCCCACTCCTCTCTACCCTGTGTCTCTCCCCCCCTTCCTCCCATGTGTCTCTTCACCCCTCTGCCTCTCCTGTGTCTCTTCCCCCTCTCCCTCTCCTGTGCCTCTTCCCCCTCTCTCTCCTCTGTGTCTCTTCACCCCCTCTCCCTTCCCTGTGTCTCTTCCTCACCCTTCCCTCCCCTGTTTCTCTCTCCCTCGCCTTTCCCTGTGTCTCTTCCCCCTCTCCCTCCCCTGTGTCTCTTCCCCCCTCTCCCTCCCCTGTGTCTCTTCCCCCCTCTGCCTCCCCTGTGTCTTTTCCCCCCTCTGCCTCCCCTGTGTCTTTTCCCCCCTCTGCCTCCCCTGTGTCTCTTCTCCCCACTCCCTCCCCTGTGTCTCCCCCCCTCTCTCCTGTGTATATTCCCCCTCTCCCTCCCCTGTGTCTCTTCCCTCCTCCCCCTCCCCTGTCTCACCCCCTCTCCTTCCCATGGCTATTCCCCCTCTCCCTCCCATGTCTATTCCCCCTCTCCCTCCCCTGTGTTTCTCCCCCCTCCCTCCCGTTTCTTCCCCCCCTCCCTACCCTGTGTCTTCTCCCCCCTCTCCTTCCCCTGTGTCTCTTCCCCCCTCTCCCTACAGTGTCTATCCCCCCTGTATTTTGCCCTCTCCTTCCCCTGTGTCTCTTCCCCCTCTATCTCTGCTTTGTCTTTTCCCCCTCTCCCTCCCCTGTCTATCCCCCCTCTCCCTCCCCTGTGTCTCTTCCCCCTCTCCCTCCCCTGTGTCTCTTCCCCCCTCCCCTGTCTCTCTCATACCCCCTCTCCCTCCCACGTCTTTTCCCCCTCTCCCTCTCGTTTGTTTCTCCCCCTCCCTCCCATCTCTTTCCCCCTCTCCTTCCCCTGTATCTCCTTCCCCACTCCCCCTCCCCTGTGTCTCTCCCCCCTCCCTCCCTGTGTCTCCTTTCCCCCTCTCCCTCCTCTGTGTCTCCTTTCCCCCTTTCCCCCGTGTCTCCTTTTCCCCTCTCCCTCCCCTGTGTCTCTCCCCTCTCTCCTGTGTCTCTCCCCCGCTCTCCCTCCCCTGTGTCTCCTTCCCCCCTCCCCTGTGTCTCCTTCCCCCCTCCCCTGTGTCTCCTTTCCCGCTCTCCCTCCCCTGTGTCTCCTTTCCCCCTCCTTCCCCTGTGTCTGTTCACCCTCTCCCTCCCCTGGATCTCCTTTCTTCCTCCCCTGTGTCTCTTCCCCCCTCTCCCTCCATGGTGTCTCCCCCCCCCCCTCTCTCTTCCCTGTGTCTCTTCCCCCCTCTCTCTCCCCTGCATCTCTTCCTCTCCTTTGTTTCTCCCCTTTCCCCCCCCCCCCTCCTTCGTGTCTCCTCCCCTCCCTCCCAACTCTTTCCTTCCTCTCCTTCCCCTGTGTCTCTCCCCCCTCCCTCCCCTGAGTCTCCCCCCCCCTCCCCCATGCCGCTCATTGCAGGTCTCGGCAGGCGAACATCGCAATCCCCGCAATAAGAAGCTTTGCTGCTCGATGTAGTCCTCGGCAAACCCACAACTTGCAGGCCTCACAATGAGTGCCTTCGGCTAGCCTCTCCCCCTCTCTACTTTACGGGCCTTGTGATGTGCTCATTGAGGGCCCCGCAATGAGCAGTTTCGCCTCTCTTTCCACCCCCTCTCCCTCCCCTGTGTCTGGGAGGGAGGGGGGATAGAGACACAGGGGATGGAGAGGGGGGAGAAAGGAGACACAGGGAAGGGAGAGGGGTGGAGAAAGGAGTCACAGGGGATGTAGAGGGGGGGGGAAAAAAGACACGGGGGAGAAAGGAGACACGGGAGGGAGAGGGAGAAAGGAGACACGGGAGAGGAGGGAGAGCAAGGAGGCACAGGAGTGAGAAAAAGGAGACATGGGGGAGGAAGAGGGGGTGGAAGAAGGAAGGAGAGGGAGGGAGAAGGGGTGGAGGGAGAGGGAGAAAGGAGACACAGAGGAGGGAAAATGGGTGGAGGAAGGAGGGAGAAAGGAGACACAGGGGAGCGAGCGGGGTAGAAAGGAGACACAGGGGAGGGAGAGGGAGGGAGAAAGGAGACACAGATGAGCGAGCGCGGTAGAAAGGAGACACAGGGGAGGGAGAGGGGGGGTAGGGAGACACAGGGGAGGGGATAAAGGAGACACGGGAGGGAGAGGGGAGGAGAAAGGAGGCACAGGAGAGGGAGAAAGGAGACACACAGAAAAGGAGGGGGATAAATGAGACACAGGGATGGGAGAAAGGAGACACAGGAGGGGGAGGGAGGGGAGGAGAAAGCAAACAAGGGA